>OY740772.1:77634458-78234458 GCA_963513935.1 Aphrophora alni
GAAAGAAGTAAGACAGTTTTAGAAATTAACATTAAATAACTAACTCGTCCATTAAATTATCTTCAGATATTAAAAATTGGTTTGAGTTTCGTGCCACACAACTGCTATTTAAAGGTATATTTTAAGACTACGTCATATTTTAGGTTTTAAAATATATTTAAAAGATGGTGGAGGGGGACATTCTCCCCCATGCAAAAGTTAAAGTGGTTGTTTTTTAGCAATGAACAACTGTGGTTTAGAAACGATCTGGCAAAAACTGTAGAGAATATGTAGGACAGGAGGAGGGGATGAACTTAAATCGCACCCTCAATACACGATGAAGTGGGTTTATTATT
The DNA here is from genome assembly GCA_963513935.1 of Aphrophora alni. NCBI lineage: Eukaryota > Metazoa > Arthropoda > Insecta > Hemiptera > Aphrophoridae > Aphrophora > Aphrophora alni. The sequence continues at coordinate 77,634,794 of OY740772.1, forward strand.
TCCAAACTAGAGAGTAATTACGTTTTTTTCCCACCATGATATATTATAATTCAATTAAAATATATAATTGACCACGGGCTATATTTTTATATAGTATAATAGAACAAATTTGATCAAATTCATTAGGCCAAGTTTGAGAAAATACAATTTTTTGTAATACTGCCACACAATTACCAAGTTATTAACAAAGCGAATTTCATAGTGAGGGAGAGCAGGAAGTTATGTTGTCTTTAGGGGCTCGCTACACTGAGTACGGGCATAGCAATACCGAGACATCTAGCTAGATCTACACCTTTGTCATGTCATCTTGGTTTGATCCCTCTCTTTTATCTTTCCTATCAAGTCTTTCTTAACCAACTATTGTTCTCTTCTAACCCTGACGCTATTCCATGGCTAGAGGTTGTCATTTATTTTTATTATAAGGTCCGAGAGGTTTTTCACCTAAAACAACAAGAAAAAAAGGAGCAACCCCTCCACTGCACCAATTCACGACCGACTGCAAACAACAGAACGGTCAATTTTGTAACTAAAAGAGACATCAGCTATTTTAACTTAATATAAATAATAATTAGTGAACGAACATTGTACTAAATAACTTTCTCCGTAGGTAATATGCCAATAATAAAGTGTAATTATATATATATATATATATATATATATATATATATATATATATATATATAATTTGTTCAAAAATAGTGAGAGGAGAGACAAAAATTTTGAACCCAGCTCGAATTACGGAGTTCGGTGTCAGCGGTACCAATGACTACATAAATACTATAAGACACGACATGGCCATGTTAAATATTCTACGCTTATTCTTGAGTTGACCAATACCCGCTAGGGTGTGGAGCTGTCGCTCTTTGCTAGAGAATCTGAAGTTGATGTGACTGGCGCTAGGTGGCTCTACGGTCAAACAATGTTTCAGTTGCGCACTGATGCCACATATGGGACCAGAGATGCGAGGGAAGGTCGAGAATCGCTTATCTCAGCGCACGAACTGACAACACTGACTATGCTGTGTCAACAGTTGTACAGTCTCAACCAAGTGGGATGCGTACAGCGTACAGTCAAGCACCTGCTGCTAGCGCTTTCTGATAGCTGTGTGTCAAACTTGTGACGAACAGCACCCGTAAAACGTAGACTATTTCCCTATCCTATGTCGTGTCTTATAGTATTTATGTAGTCATTGGCGGTACAACGTTTATAATGTTATGCATGCTATTGTTGGTGTGAATTGACTTTTAATCTATTCACGCAATCATAGGGTTACATTTAAAGCTAAAGTCTACTATTTTTAAACATAAAAATCTGCTAAAACCATAGTTTTCTGAATTTCCATTGTGTTCTCTTGATGAGCCATTGTATTGTAAATGGAACCAATCCTGTTAAAAGTAAGACAAAATACAGGACTTAATAATAAAATATCGGCTGGAAACAATCATTTCATTTTTTTAAACAGTGCCATTAAAAATTATTTTAAAAAACAATACTAAAATTTTCAAGCCATGAAATTCACAAAATTTCGTTAAAATCGAACATAATCCGTTGAAAATTAATGTTCGATTTTTCTAAAAAGAATTTATTGTAATTTAGATGAGCTAATTTAATGTAATAAATAATGTTCTGTAAAAATTGACAAAAATCGTTACTTTAAATAATTTGAGTTGTCTTTAGATTTTAGTTGTCCACATTATTTTTCCGTTTGTCTTTAAATGAATACAAATAGTCTTATTCTTTCCTGAGGTATTGTAGAAATTGTGTTTTTCACCGACGTTCGGTTGAAATTACAACTTCAATTTCACATTGTTTACAAATTGCCAATCTGCACCAATCGATGGCCAGGGTTTCTACATTATAAAAACATGATTGTAAGAACGAATTTCGGTTCTTGTGTACTATCCCTCCTCCCCTTTTTGTAAGTTAAAAACTCGAAACATCCTTTTGCGAATGTTTTTAGGTTTTGTCACCTGTCTACTTCGTTCCACTGGAATCCTTTCAAAGTTCGGCCATTCATCCTGTCTAGACCACGCCACTACGAGACCAGTTCTACTACAACACTCTTACGAGAATCATTGTTTGTATTAATAGCGATTTGTTTTGTTATTTTGCCTATTATATGTTGGTTTTAAACTGAAGAATTTCGTAAGTCTATTTGAATATATAACATAACTTGGCCTAACTTAACCTATTCTAGTTTAGGTATAACAAAACGTAGATCAGATTTGTGACAGCATTCCGAATGATGACAATGTTTAAAAGTTTGATGTGTAGTCGATGTAAAGGAATGGATAGCTTTTGGTAAAAATCTCAAACAAAGGAGGTAGTGACTTCGCTCACATTTATGAAAATTTTATTAATGGTTCGATTAAGGAAAAAATTATTTTGGAGCCATTAAGGAACCATTATTTTATTAATGGTTCGATTAATAAGGAAAAAAATTATTTTGGAGAACCGAGTTACTGTTTTATATCAATTTGGATGCAAAATTCCTCCACAATCGAAATAACCTAAAATGTTTATATTGGGACCGATTTTTTATAAAACTTTTAATATTGATTTGTTGGCGTTGAATTCTAATTTAACATAATTTTTGGTCGTATCCAATTGGGAAGCAATCCCGATTTGCTGACCTAAGCTAAATTTTTGTTATTAATATAATGTATATTTCAGTCATTTCTTTTATTTATGTATATAGAATTTTTAAAAACGTTTTCGAGAGTATGCATCAACACTCGTTAACAAGTGATAGATGAACTTAGCTCAGATTTTCGCTTTTAAAAGAGCAAAGGTATTTACACAATACCACAAGAATTGCAATCACCAAGTTATTTCAACATTGACGGCTCAACTTGATGTTCGCAATGTTAATGTCTAGTTTGTTACTTGATACGTTGTTACATACTCTCGAAACGTTGCTTTTTAATTTTTATACACATAAATGTTGGAACAAATTATACCAATAATATGAATTATCCAAGTATTTGTGTTTAATAAATAAATATTTCCAATTTGAGGTTACATTCCGTTATGTGTCTGCCACTATTTATCAATCCTACTGTCGGTTCCACGTTCACCTTTCAGTTTATAAGCGATGTAAATGAAGTTAAATTTCGGCGCTACTAACCATAATGGAAACTTTACTGGCTGGGCTGGCGCCTTTCGCTTGACACCGTAACGTTTACAGATTGAGTAGTAAGGTAGGAATGTATCTGGGGTGGATAGGAAAAGAGGGGCCCCCACTCTTTGTGTGTTGCGTTTACAAATACAGTATAGACCTCAAATGCTTCAGTATAAACGCGTACCCTACTTTCGTTTCTTTTATCGATGAAAATAAGAATAAAACGTGTACAAAAGTCTTTCACGAATTTGTAACTTTAGGAATTAAATGTAGCTAAGCAGTAATTTGTGTACCTAGTTTTCTTGGAATGGGTTGTACTGTCAAGTCTGGCTAGGGAAGCAAGTAGAAGGGAGGACACGCCCCTTACACCAGACATAATCCTAGTCTGGAGCTACTGTAATTTGGTTATCTCCCGTATGATATATACGAATAGGTGAACGTGGAACCGAGACTAGGTTAGGTTAGTTTTTGCTTAGGTTTTTAACAATAATTTAAATAAAATATATAAATAAAAAACTGTTAATTACTTTTTTATTGACTGAACTTGCAAATGAAAAACAAATACAAAACCAAATGTAATGTAGACTATTTTTAGTAATTATTGTGGTGGGGGCGGCCAAAAGTTTCGGGAAAGTAAGCGGTAAGATAAGGAAGTACATCGGTTTAGAGCTATAACAACTAGAGATAAGGTTAGGTTACTTTAAACAAACATTTTTCTAGCGGTGGACAGATAAAAGAATCTCGGACAGAGAGCGGCATTTTACCTAATTTGATTTATTCAATAGACTTAGCAATGGCTCCACAGAAATGTTGTTTCCAAGGATGTAACGCCTCTTACATAGAAACTCCAGGTAGACATTTTTACAAATTTCCTGTTAAACGCGAGTTGATTTGCAAACAGACGGTTCAACAGTGTGGGGACGAATCTTTGTTTGATTACCAAGAACTCGTCTTCGAAGTCGTGTCGTATGCGAGGTACATTTTACTTGGCCGTGTTTTACGAATGATATGCATACTAGATTAGAACCATACGCAGTGCCTACACTACCAACTGCGCTCAGTGTACACAGAAGAAAAGGAACAGATGATCAACAGCTGTTGGAGTATTTGGAAAAAGTTGTTCCTGTTAAGAATTTCAAAGCAAAATATACATCTCAGCAAGAAAAGTAAGTGACATACATATATCATTTATTTAAACACTGACATCAACCCAATCCATTTTTGTATTTAATTGTATTGGTGCTTAATGTCTTTAACGCTCGTTCTTTATGTTTTGGCGGCGAGGAAAGCTGGCGGGCTAGTGTACCGTCGTCTGCCGCAAATAATTTTTCGTTTACCGCTATTGTACTGTTAATAAGATGGTAGTACGTACAGTAGCATCATACTAGGATTGTGTCTGATGTAAGAGGCGTGTCCTCCCTTCTACTTGGTTCCCTAGCCTGACTTGACGGTACAACTCATTCCAAGAAAACTAGGTACATTTAAATTACTGCTTAGCTACATTTAATTCCTAATGTTACAACTTCGTGTAAAAGTGGCGGGGCTCTTCTAAAAAAGACCCCTTTTGTAAACGTTTTATTCTTATTTACACCGATAAAAGAAACGAAAGTAGTGTACGCATTTACACAGAAGTATTTGAGTTCTATATATTTTTTTATTGGGGTTGTACCGCTGAAAGTAAACTCAAAGTGTGGAGGCCCCTCTTTTCCACCCCAGACACATTACTACCTTGAGGATGCTGTACTTCATTTATCCACTATGTAACTGTTATTATACGGCAGTTTTACGCGTTTTACTATGATGGAAGGAAATCAACGATTGAGAAAAGATAGTGGAAATAAAATTATTCATACCCAGTCACGAGAAATCAGTGGAATTTCTACTTTTTTAAATAATCTTGTGTAAGAACAGCAATATCGACTACAATGGAATCTTGTTCTTCCACCTCGAAATTACTAAGCACAATTATCTCGGATTGGGATAAATTTAAAGAAATGTTTGAGAATAAAGTGAATTGTGAACGATATGACAATGCATCATTTCAACTTTGTGAAGGATTTTTGAGCGATATGAATAGTCTTGAGTTCACCTTTTTATCGGTGGTGTTTAATGATATTTTTAGTTTTAACGATAGGGCCTAATCTCTTTGACATTTTGCACAAAAAGTCATTGGACACGGTTTATTGCGTTGAACAAGTAAATAGGATAAATAATTTACTGAAAAACAAAAGGAATTATCAATATTTCAGAATATTATTCACAACAACCGGTAAAATTGCGAAATTAAACTCTACTCGTAAACAAAATGAGATTTATCCTAACTATAAATTGTTATTTTATCAGATTTTTGATCACATTGTAACGGAATTGGAGTTCAGGTTTCAAGATTATGAAAAACTGCAATTTATCTGTCTCGTTGATAGTAGTAAATTCGAACAATTCAATACGTGCTTTCCTTCTAATAGGTACTCTTGAGAATTTGCAAACATGTTTTGGGGAAATATTCACCAAAATACAATGTTTAAAAATCAAGTTAGGAATTTTGTACGCCGATGGAAATTATAGAAAAACACAGCCCGAAAATCTGCACCAACAGCTTTACGAAAATAAAGACATTTTTACAGAAGCTTATAAATTTTATTGTTCTCTCTTATTTTAACTTTGCCTTCAACGAGTGTGTCATTGGAAAGAAGTTCCTATTTTGAACGTATGTATCAACACTTAGACCTATACAAGGAATACTGAATCGCACGAGAAACGTTCTTATTTAGTTTTTTTTACAAAAAGAATTATTAGTTGACCTTTTTAAAAAAACAACCATTTTATGAAGATATCACCGAAACTTTTGCAACTTTAAAGGACTGGAAGATCGACTTGATTTACAAAAATAAGTAGGCCCTAAGTTTGTAGTAGGCTAAATGTGTACAGAAATTTTCTGTAACTCTTGTCTGTTTTAATGATGTGAAGCCGCCACCGGATTTTAATAAACTATAAATAATATTGAAAGACCTTTCTCATAAATAGTTGATCTACATAAATTTATTCATCTTTGAGATGGTACCTGCTTAAAAATTCTGCACATTAAAAACAGCAGTCATGGGTAACCTAACCGAACATCAATTTTATTTGATGTATCAGTTCTTATTTATTTCCTGATGTCTACAAATTATAGTTTGTATGTTTATCAACAAATTCTCACATTATCATTATATTAGTTGTTGTTTTGTCTAGAGTGGGACTGTCACCAGTAACTGCTTCTTCTTCCAAAGTTTCCACCAGTGGTGCCAGTTATAATGTAAGTTTAAATATAGAATATTATAAAGTGCAGTAGTTAATTTGTACAGTAGTTGGTCTAAGGGATCTGTTATTTTTGGAAGGAGTGTTCAACTTAATTTGTTGTTTGTAAATCGCGCTCCACTCTTTGTGTTTAATTATTATCGCTGACAGATGTAATCAGTTATTATCAGTAAAATGTTTCACACTGGTCTAGCCTAGGCTAGGCTAGGCCTAGCATATCTTTATGTTTATTAGACATAAACACTGCCCCCAACTGCATCCCAGCCACTGCATCCCAGCCACTCCCACAAACCTCCCATAATCTCCCACCACACCCCCACCATACCTCCCACCATCCACAACCACGCCCAACCACCACCTCCCACCACACCTCCCACCATCCCCTACCATACCTCCCACCATCCACAATCACGCCCCACCACACCCACCATACTTCCTACCAACCACAACCACGCCCAACCACACTTCAGTTTCGGCATAAATGTACAAAAGATCACCAAACAACTTTCCGTAAAATAAAGACTCCCAGCCCTCGAATACTCTAATAGCGTCAAGGTCAGAAGAGAACAAGAGTCAAAATAGACCTGATAGGAAATATGAAAAAGAGGGCTCTAACCCAAAGATGTAAAAATGCGTAGACCCAGTTAGGTATCTCGGGATTGCTATATATTGAGTCCCTGATGGCAAGGAGCTTCAACAGTAAATCCCAAGCCTTAGGTCCCAGTTTGACTAAAATTCAAGTAAAATTATAGCTAGTATAGTCATTTTTTTGTGATGGATCAAAAAAGTGGTATTCGGAATGTCATCTCTGCAATGCTCTACAGTCCAATGTCTAGACCGAGATTAATGAAATTTGATTTGTGGGAATAATTTAGCCATATTTTGAGATCTTTTTTAATACCAACCTTTTCAATAAGTCAAAATTTGGGGGTAGCTGCCGTAAGAAAAAACACAAAATTACGTTTTCTCAAAATCGGCTTCAACGATTTCGATCAAATTTTGCTCAAGTTCATGGTCTAAGTGTCCAAACAAAACGTAGGCTATTGGTTGTGATCTTTACGAAAATGTCGGTTTGTGAGTTAGCGGTAAAAACCAAAATTGGCCAATGGGATGACATAACGTCTCCAAATCGGATATGTAGGTTTTTGTTAAAATTTTAGTGAAATGTGAAGATTAATTATCCAAATCCACGTTCAAAATAGCGAGTAACAAACAAAATTATGGTTCAGGAATAATTACCAAACCATGAGTCTTGACCGAAGTCATTAAAAGCTCAATACATGTAATCAAATAAGATTTACGCTGAGGAGGCATTTATGGCACAAGGAAAGCAAGCTTAGGCCCTATTTAAATATATAAACATATTTTCAAAGACGCGTCAATTATTCAGTTTCACTTTTTTTACTGACATTTTAGTGGTAAATACTTTTGGTCGGTTTGTGAATGCCATGCGTGGTTATGGGAATCATGGCTCCCCAGTGCCTCATTGGTAACGATGCTGGGTTTCCCCCACTTCTACCTGCACCAAGGGCTTCAAGTTTAATACACACAACACAAGAGCGTAGCACCTTCGGCAGGTGTAACGAATACACACAAAACACAAATGAGTTGCTCATTTGCACGTTCGGAGATTTATGTAGACTAAATTGATTGCTGCTCTCAGCCCATTAATTTGTTATTTGTTGATTTTCTCCATAACAAACTCAGATGTTAAAGATATGGCATGGCATGACTCAACTCAATAATGCAAATAATAAACTAAATCAATGGAACTAAAAATAGAAAATGATTTGGTAATTGACATGTTGTAACTCGGACAAATTAATATCAACACCTCACCTTGTTCCTAATTTTTTTTTCCCTTTAAAGATAGGCAACTTCTAAACTAAACTAAAATAAGCGAACTAGATGGATACAATTTTTTTTTCAGTTACTATATTATCAAACTATAAGTCTAAAGTTGTATTTATTAGGAATACAAACTTGTCTTAGTAGATATTACGAAAATTAAGTTACACAACCATTTTACACCGATACATTAAACCAAATCTTCAACTTATAAAAATTACTAATCACTATACCCTCCAAAACATATATAAAACGATTTCTATAAAATCTTGATGCTAACATAACAACGACATAGAAAAAAACAAATAGTAAGTCTATAATTATATTTAAATAGACCTCAACATCAGTTGTTTTATTTCCTAATGCTCAGATCATAAAGCAAACTTTTATGGTTCAAAAATCAGATGTATCAAAGAATTATAAAAGAAATTTTTTAATTTTACAAATTAATTACCGGTTCAGTGGAACAATAACCAGATTTTAATTTTAAAAATTTTAAATAGATTTTGAGATACTGTAGGAGATATTTTCATGGTCGTTATAATTTTATTTTACTATCTCTTAACTACTTACATATTACAAGAGTGGTACGTCTAAAGAATGTCAAGAATGATAATTTCCCACTGTACTTGGTATGTTAGTGTACTTAATACTTTGAAGAAGTTACTAGTTAGTAATAATAGAGGTGTTACGGTTTTCTTCACAAGTGCGCAGTAGTATTTGCGCAGGTGGGGCTAGATTCAAGGTCAGGTGTCAGTCATCGATGTTCGGCGATAGTGTAGTGTACTGCTACCTTATAAACACACGGGAATGACTGGATTGCGCGCTGAGTGGTCTGTAGTGTAAGGTTCGAGTAATGAGCCGGCCTGCGTGGAGCTACCCCCTCGACTGGTGGGCAGGACCAGCGGTGAGCAGCTTGATAGATGGTACAGTATTTCAGGACGAGTTAAGTTTTTGTAGTGTAGAATTATGGTGCAGACATGCGTTGCGTATAACTGCAATAATAAGTCCAAGAAGAACAGTGGAATATCGTTTTATCGGTAAGTACTAACCACTTTGATTAATAATGAGTGAATGACTAAATAAATGATCAATGAGAGATTAATTATATTTGTATGTTATAGTTCTTGTTATGAGTTGTCATAGTTATTTTTTATGTTATAATTATTATTTGTAATATTATTACTGTATTTTTGCTTCTACTGACAATTTTGTACGTGTTAAATACCCACAGTTGTACCGTAGGCCTATTAGAATGTGTTACGTTTTTTTAATGTTTTTGAAGTGTTTTTAAATGAACCTTTTGTTTTTAAACCAGCAACAAAGAACTGGGTGTGTGCAGCTAAATATTTTATTCAGAGTTATGTGTTTAGTTTGTGAATACAATAGACAATAAATATTGTATGATTTGTTTTATACTTGAAATAGTATGCGTGTAACTAGATAATGTACATTTTCTGTAGTTTGCAGTTCCAATATGTTTATAAAACTAGTTGACAGTACGCCTATAGGCTACTTCAATTATTATATTTTATTCATTAAACAATGCAGCAGTGCTATAGTTTTTTGATCTTTTACAGATTTCCACAAGATCCAGAGCTTCAAAAGAAATGGGTTATTGCTACTAAAAGGAAAAACTTTACTCCGTCAATACATTCCAGGATATGCAGTAAGCACTTTTCCCAGGACCAATTTCAAATAAGGCCTAACTGCAATTTCGAGTTGCTAAAACCTGAAGCAGTTCCATCTTTATTTGATTTCCCATCACATCTTGCCGGTCCACCACCAAAAAAGAGGAGAACACTTATAAAAAAACAGGTAATAAATAATGTACTACTTAAATAAATAAGTATTAAATTTGTTACGATTATTGATGTAATTAAAGTGAACACTGTAAATATACATGTAATCACGGCACACGGTATACTTAATGTTTCAGAATACTCAATTTATATAATGTTCTTTTCAGATCACTGTACAAGGAAGCCCATCAAACAGAGTATGTCCATCACCAATAGAAACTGCATCACAAACTCCCAGTACGAGCTCTATAAATGAGACAACCAATGCCGTTTTGGAGGAGAAACGGGTGAGCTAATTGTTTGATAGTTCATCATAATACAATAATATTTCAATTACAGGCTAATTTGAACTTTTAAAGTCTAATCCTAGTAAATCTTGTAAATGAAAATTACGTTTTGAATAACACAACTTTTCAACAAAAATGTGATTTCTCGGTAAATAAATTTCTCGGTGTTGCTGTCCCACCAGTGGTGGGGGGAGCGGCGATTCCAGCCGGACCGTATTCAATACACGCAGCCAGCGATCCAGTGTTTATACATCGATGAGTTTAGTCCGCCCCCTATTATTTACATGATCAATTATCGTAGTTTGAGTGTAATGTATGTTTGTGGGTTGTTTCTTTTCATTTCTTGTATTTATAATTTTTGATTGTTTCAACTTCTTCAGTTTTGTGTGTTCATTATTTATGAATATTTTGATGCAATTTTTAAACCACTAATTATTAGCCTTAATTATTCAATATGAACAAAAATAGTGTAGCTTATTTACAGGGCATTGACTTTTCACAATTACCCTTGACAGATCAAAATGTGATTAAATAATAAATGGGTAAATTTATTTTTGGAAAAAGCTGCTTCACAAAATGAAACAGCAAATTAGATTTTTATTGAGCTGTCTGTAATCGCTAATGTATTTACCAATTCGCATTCGAACATACTTTATTCTTCGCCTTTCAACTCTATTCTTCAACACTCTTCTACCAACAAAAGGTTGTTGGATCGATATCGTTTTCTATAGAAAGAAAGTTTTTAAACAATTTTTCGATAAGTTGCAGGGAAGTAAAATTTGTGCAACGGGTCAATCTGCTTCCGGTCTGGACGATTCGTATTTCAATTTTTGGTTGTCATTCTTTCATTCCGATACACTTTATCTCAATGCCCTATTCAAAAGTGTTAATGGCACATAGACATGCATTAATTCAGCTTTGGATGAATTTTAATAATGCTATATTAAGAATCAAAAACAGGGTTCCTGCGGGAAATTGTTACGTTGCATTTTTTCCTTCCACCTACAGTTGTACCACCTGAACAACGAGTCATGTCAATTGATCAGATTAATTGTATTTGAGCCAAGGTCGTCTGCGACATATTTTATCCGTTACACGAACGAGAGATTTACTTTCACAAAATATCCATACGGAGTAAAATTATTTTACCCTTGTTTTACAAGACTACAAAAATCAGAATGACATTCCTTCTAAAGAAGTAGAACAAACAAACCAGGCCTACCATTTTCTGAACAAAGATTTTTTGATGACAGGAGCTGTACTCTACGGAAGGAAAGTTTCCCAGTTATTTAAACATTTTGGATTCTGGCATCGGTGAATCGTTTACAGAAGAGTTTTTTTTTTTTTTTTTTTTTTTTTTTTTTTTTTTTTTTTTTTTTTTTTTTTTTTTTTGAAAATTATAATCACAATTCCGACGGTGACGGAAGAATCTGAACGACGCGTTTTTGATGTGAAAAAAATTAAGAATTTTTTTTAAAACACCACATTAGAGGAAAACTATAAACTTTTGGAATGATAAACGTTGAGAATGAAATAATAGACAGTATTGTTTATTTTAATGAAAAAGTAGTTGAGAAATTTGCCAGTCGAAATGAAAGGAAGCTGGACTTCGTTTATGGGGGGGGGGGGGAATGTATGTTTGCATATTTTAATATTAATTTCAACATATTTTTAGTTGCGACAACAGATCCTATAATTTTATTATTAGCTGATCCTATAATTCTAGATGGCTACTATACCCTACTCTTTTTTTTGTGATTGTTATGAAAAATTATGTGGTTTAGCGATTATTGTTTATTTGTATGAAACAAATATAGGTGTCATTAGAGGCTGATTATAAAGTTGTAGGATGAGGTATTTTTAGTCTTAAAGGATCTTGCAGAAGACAAGTTATATCTTGAAATTTAACAAACTAATTTACCAGAAATGAAAATAAAATCAGATAACGAATACGCCTTCTACAAGAGAAAAAATATATATCAGTATATTTGTGGGAAATCCTTTTCGAAACGAATTTACCCCAAACGAATGAATTTATCGGGCATAAATTTTACCATAGTTACCTTACCATTTTTTGGAAGAAACTAAATGAGGGAAATTGTTGATATATTATTCAGAGACTATTCGTTTTGCTGTCTGGCTATGTGCTTATCTGTGTAAATTTATAATATTTGAAATATGTGTATTATATGCTAATTCAAGCTATTTTATGTATTGTTCAGTTTTTGGACGAGTTTCAATATAATTTATATCGTTTTCAAGAAAGTTCGACAAAATTTTAACTCTATCCTAAATAAATATTTGAATTATATTATCAGTACCTATATTAAAAAATGTTGTAAATAGTCTAATTAATCTGAATTTACACTGTGGAAGAGTACAAACAGTACAAACACAATTAATCTGAATTGTGGAAGAGCACAAACAGTAGGCATCGATTTATATAAACACGAGATCATGAACGAGAGTCGAGAGGGGAAATTTCCTGTCCTTCCCGCGCTACCCCCACCGCTATTGGACGACCTGCCACCATTGTGTTGCGAGGAACGGGAGAAACAACTCTGTGTGTTGAGTGTTGGTGCATTACATCAGCTGTTTATCATGGTGGGCAATTGCGTGGCTTTCAAATGTTTTAACAAATCTACGAAAAACTCTGGCATATCATTTTACAGGTAAGCACAAAACATACAACTCTTACTTTGCCGAGAGATTTTTTCAAAGGGATAAATTCGTTCAATATTATTTACAGATTTCCGAAGGATCCCGATATTTGTAAGAAATGGGTGGCGGCGATAAAAAGAGAAAACTTTGTGCCAACGAGACATTCCCGATTGTGCAGTGTGCATTTTACAAAAGATTCATTTTATATACGCCCACATGCAAATACTGATCTTTTAAAAAACAGTGCCGTTCCTACTTTGTTTGATTTTCCACCCGGTTTGGCTCCACCACATGGCAAAAGGAGAATTAACACTTATGAGGTAAATCATTTCTAATACTACTTACTGAGTTCGCAGCATTTTGTTATTTTTATGTACATAGAGGTTATTATAATCTATTATTTCTGATAAGGCTTACATAATTTATATTTAATATAATTTTTTGCCGCTCCTACCCTCCTCTTGATGTTATTTTTAGTTGACGCGTTTCGGAACAATTCCATTATCAAAATTTTTGTATTAAGACTATTAAGATTTAATAAGGCTTAAATTTACCTCTCTCATATTGAACTTAAAAAAGACTAATGTTAAATAAGTTTCCAACGGTTTACTGGTGTAATTTTTAATTGCAAAATTACCAATTATATCTTATTTTGAAAAGGATCTGAATATGAATGTTTTCCTTTTTTAGCAAATTGATGTAGCCTATTTAATATTTGATGAGAGGGAATTTAAATGAAATTTGTAAATAAAATTAAAATTATGTTAATTTAACCATGTGTTGGCAGTTAATTGTAGTGATTTTTTTTTTTAGAGGACCACATTCTATGTTTTCTTTGTCTAACTAGAAAAATCATGTCATTTTTTAAAGTTTCCAATGCTTGGAGTTGAGCCGTAAAACTACAGATTCTATACAACATTTTTTTTGGAAAATCTTCATAAACTCTAAACTGTTTTCAGATAAGGAAATTGGGAGGCTGGGTAATTGTAAATTTGAATTTCTAAAAAAATGTTAAAAATGTTACCACACATATTTCTGTCCAAGCCGATCTGTATATCAAATTAGGTAAATATCACAATGAATAGAGCGAGAAAGTGAATAAAAACTGATTTAAATTTTGTGTATGTGGAAAAAAACTTATGATATATCTTCATAATATTGTTTACAATTAAAAGCAAGACATTTTCTGACCAAAACTAGCCTTATCAATGTTTTTTCCCCCTATACAGTTCCTTTCTTAATAATTGTTTTTATATATTATAAAAGTTGCAGTTAGCCTTTCAAGTATGTTGAACAAAATTTCATCAAAATCAGTTTTAAATACGAGCCCTGGAGAGAATTTTTGCAAAAAATATCACAATTTCAACACTGTGTGGTGTCAGTGGTTCATTTTCAATTTTAACAAATACTCAAAAACGGTAATGCTTTGTGAAGAAGGTGAGGAGCGAGGAATACTTGTTTGTGTGTATGCGAAAGTTTGTATAATATGTTTCTACCATTTCTTGTACATACATATTATATACAGTATATGAGTGTGAATAAGTATAAAGTGAAAAAAGTAGGCCTACATTAAAAATAATAAATATAAACTGTAAACCAAACATATAAAATAATGTAAAGGTTAGAAATGGGGATAGAGGAGAGGGGAGGGTAGCTAGTTTACATTTGAACACTTTCATTTTCCCATTATTTTTGACGGGATGGAGAAAGTTTGACTAGGATAAATTTCGCCAGTAGTCAGTTTGTCTAACTCGTTCGTAATTAATTTATTCCCTGCTCAAATTTGTGACACTGAAAGTTCTTACAGCAAACCATTTGATGTTTAGTATGCAACTTGCCAAACCTTCGTGGGTAATAACAGTGAACGTTCATCCACATCCAACCAGACGAAGAGGGCAGTTGACTCCAAAAAAGCTGGTTCTAGAATTTTCTTAAAAAAAAGGTATAAACCAATAGGCCTATGTTGAGATATTATAAAAAGCTTAATGTTTTAACTTTGGCTAACCGACTTCGATCAAATTTTCATGAATATGAGTCCAATAATCCAAATCAGTGTGCCACGTCAGGTTGAAAGATCCCTTGAACCAGGGTACTCAGGGACTCAGTATTGTGAGTACTAGTTAGGCAATCCCGACGGAACCTAGCTGGATCTACATGTAGTCTTGGGATATAACCTCTCTCTTTCATATTTCCTGTAAGGTCTCTCTGGATCAACCCTGACGCTGAGTATTTGAGGGCTAGAGGTGTTTATTTTATCTTCATTTTTTATAAAGGGGTGATGACCGAGAGGTTTTTTGGTGTCAACCAAGAAAAAATAAAAACATAGATATTAATATACAGTATACATATTGGAGGTTTAAAAGTCAAGATAAAAATAGCATCTTTAAATTTAATGACATAGCATCTTTATATTTTACAAACAAATTTTAAAAGATTATTAATACAGTAATAATAAAATAAATAGATTCTTGCGATCTACGATAATAAAAGGATTGTCAAAAATGTAATTTCGAACCTTGACCTCCCGAGAAAATGTGATATTCGTATAGTTACGAGTTGAGACAGGGCTGTTAGCGACACGAGTGGAGGCTCCGTTATATATGTACAGCTTCGAGGCCCGTCGGGGTTGTAACATTGACACGAGCGAAGCGAATAGAGACTTTTTAATCTACAGTATATACATCAACAAGGCCCATTGGGGGCCTAGCCGATGTCAAGATACACAATTACGAGTTTCAGACAACGTGTTAAAGAACTATTCTAAACAAACTTACCCTTGATCTACCAAAACAATTTAATATTTCGTACAAGATACCAACTTTGGGCCTTACATTTAGAGAATCTGCGTGTATTATGACATTGTATGATGGGCGGATTAAATATCTCGATGTTTCCGTCAACTTGTCTTATGTAAGGTTTTCCACTTAAAAAAAACAACAACAAATTTTCAGGACAACATATCTAGACTCTGTAATAATCCTTTAATTTGTATTAAACAATTTAGAGACAAATTGTTAAATCATAAATCGTACATTCAATTTAAACTACACTCATTGAAAATAAATCATTTCATTAATTCAAAACAATAACTCCTAATATTACTGCGATTATTGATTGTACATACAAAATAGATAAGGCAGCTTCATTGTATGGTTTGTAGGTCAGACACTGTATAGTGCTGCTATCTAATACCTAGTAATTTCAAGGACAGCATGTCGTATTGCATGCTTCAACTCTTCCCACACTAGCGCAATCTGAACTGAACTCAGAAAACTACAACCAACTGTTCGACCCACATATTGAAGCTTTACATTTACATTATCTTGCTCAGTCGTTTCGACGTTTCAACACAGTTATGCATCGGTTTATATAAAGTAGTGTTTTAGATTTTTGCCGTACCGTGTTTCAATAACAAGTCTTTCATGTTTTGTTGTTTGCGTTTCTTGTTGGTGTATAAAGTGTGTTTGTGTTGTGAATATTTTGTAAATTTTCTTTTTAAATAGAATGTCAGATCGTCATAAGTGCTGTTTTATTGATTGTAATGCAACACGAGCGACATTTCCTTCGCGCCGTTTTTTTAATTTCCCAGTGAAACGACCGGAATTTTGTGACATCTGGGTAAAGAACTGCGCCAATGAGAATATTGTTGATCTTTCTGAAAAAACTCTTTCTAAAAGACTCGTATGTGACGCTCATTTTTCGCCATGGTGTTTTACAAGTGATCTTAGAATAAGATTGAAACCAGATGCAGTTCCAGTAGCTTTACATTTTCTTTCAAGCTCTACTGAATGTGCACATAATCCATTATCGTTTCCTGCTGTGTCTACATCAAAACTCTTAACACAGGTTGGTATTGTCTTTCTTATGGAAGATGACCCAGATTTCGCAATTCTTAGCATACACTCAATAGCGGCTTTGGAATTTATTACATTTTAACGGTTTTTACAAAAAAAAATCTATAGTTTGTATACATAAAAATAGTAATTGTACTATTACAAAAATAAATAATCATGCAGACTTACACATAAGATATTTACTATTTTGGAACTTGAAAAAGTTGAAAAAAAGTAATAAAGTATTCATTACTATTTTGAGAGTTTTATAATGTGTTATATAAATATAATTGATATTATAATTAATTATTAGGTCTATTCTGACATATATTATTAGAAGTCTGAAATAATATACAATTGTAAACAAATCATAGTTCAGTGAGTAAGAGATCCATTTAATTTCCAGGCAAGCTCGATTTTAATGACACTTAAGCTGAGAACGTGTTTTATGACAAGAGAAGCACGTTTAGGCTCTTATTTATTATTTTTTTCATAGACGGTGTCCATGCTTCTTTTTCACTTTTTGATTCTCAACTTAACGAAATGACATTTTTGGTGTCAATTAGTTTTGATTTGCTTTTGGAGATGAGTGGAAAATTTTGTACAATGTTTATTTATTATTGTTATAGAAATAATATTAAATTTTACTTTGTAACATTTGTTAACAATAAGTAATTATATTTCTTACTCATAATATAAATTTTAAAATGTATTGTTCCCAGGGTTGAAGTAAAAACAGAACAAGGATTGATTTGTTTGAAACACACTACTTAGTGTTTCTATCAAAACACTAGGTTTTGTCCCTCCTAGTTGTCTATCTGTCCACCATTTAGTGTTTTCTACAAAAAAAAAATTGGAAATAAATTAGATATCAAGTTCAAGTTTAGTGTACATATTTTGTATGTCATCTTTTATCAAAAACCACGACCTTGTATTGTATTTTTTCAAAATGGCGACCGTTTAAAATATTTTACGTCGAATATCTCGAAAACATTTAACCTTATTAAAAAAAATATTCCCTTTTGAATGACAAACAAAATGGTTTTTGTTTTTTTATCGTGGCTCGAAGTATAACTGAGTTGTCAAAAAAACTGAAAACAATGTCTTGGCAATTCTCTAATACACAAAATTAGCCTTAAACTAAATATTTTTGAATTATGATGTTCATTAATAGTATTTAATAAAATTCATTGGTTTGTTTACCATGTTTTATTTTCAAAGTTTCTCAATGTATCATTCGCCTTGTAGTTTGCATTGTAGGCCTAATTTACAATTAATTATCAGCTGTTTCGTGATTGAATTAATTAACATGTCAGCTAATTCTTATTCAATTCACTTACTTCATTGTTGATAACGTTGTCTGTAATAACCGAAAACACAGTTCGATCTATTCCCCTTTCACTCTCACAGTTTGTACAATGCAACGATATAAACTCTATGGACAGCTCGGTGTAATGGACTGAAATGAAATAACCGAATTGACACCAACGCAACATCAGGTCAAGGAAGATTAGTGAACGATGCGCAGTAGCAGTTGCACAACATAGATCCTAGTTGTATTTGCAAGGGCGGGAAAACTCAAAGTAGACGTTAGGCAAGACTACTACTACGCACGCCTAACTGTTTTGTCCAACTATTCACAAAACCGTACAAACCCACAGAAAATGGTGGTAGGGTCAGTTGACATTACATAGTCTCTGATGTAGGAGTTTCACCAAGCAATAAATATAAAAGTCCAAACGTATTCTGTATTCATTACCGTAAGGGAAATTGCAGTAGCTAAACAAATGTATATACACACAATGAAATGATTTAATAATTGCAATGTCGAATTGGCAAGTAATTTTGATTAATATGAGTAATAATGTAAAGAAATAAAGGAATTATAAATGTTTAGCAAAAGTAGTTTACATTATTGATTATATTTGGCATTATGTCAAATACTACGAAATATTTTAAGAATTAACGTGTTGTTATTAGTTTTAGTAATATTATGAAACATTAAAAAAAAACAGGCTTATCAGTGCTAAAAGCTATATTCCTTCGCGTCTGAGTAGTTCTCTTTCAAACCACGCGAGGGCAGCCTTGTACGCATGGGTGTTTTTTCATTTAATCCCTTGTATCTGCCCTACTATTTAAGTTAGACACTTCGGCATTATTTATTTTAATAGACAATAAATCACTGAGTATTTTCATTTTAAAAATTTTTCGAAAATATCATTCACTGATTCACAAAAAATAGCAAAATAGAAAATCGATTTACAAATGTCCACTCCATTTGTTCAACCACTAATGATTATATCCCAATTTTTAAAAAAGGGAAACATCCGCGTTCACGTGATCTTTATAAAGATCTTTTAACGATAATTCTGAGATGAAAATCGACATCACTACAACTTCTCAAATGTAGCATTATTCTTATGGGAGATGAATCCAATATGGCGGAGGTGGAGCAGAGCCAAGCGAGACCGAAGTACGGTCCGCCCCCCCCCCATCACAGAAGTCAACATATCGATGCATATATTTGAATCTATGTTGCTACTTCAATATCGTCAATAATTAATAGGTAATAATGCCGGATGTATGTTCTGTATATAATTGTGCAAACAGAAGATGTAAGGATAGTAAAGTATCTTTTCATAGGTGAATAAAACACATTTGAAAACCCTGTATAAGAAAAATTAAACGTTGTAGTGAAATATTAGACAAATATTAAGTCTAATATGTTTTATATCATTAAGAATTGACAATGTTGACGTTTTAAAACATTTGCTCTAGGATGTAATACAAACATAAATTCAATTAAGATTTTATCAGTAAGGTTAACCTTGAAAGACATTATAAGTGGGGTAAGTTTTATAATTAAAAGATAGGCCTACTTAATAGACTTCACCCACCTTATATGTTGAAGAAAATTGAAAGTCCGCAGGAAATTGTAGTCAAATGTAGGCCTATTAAAAACTATTGTGTGAAGGAAACCTTCACGTGATACACGAAACACAACACAAAATCCTGTACACAACAATTACACACAATTATAAAGAAACTATTGACTTTCCCATGGAGGTGTGCTTACTCCCCTTCTTTGCAATATTCTTATGGATGATTTTGAACAGAATTTATTTGCCTAATCTGTGTTTAAGCCTAATAAGTTGTGGCGGAGATATGTTGATGATATTTTTTGTATTTGGAGTTATGGTCTGGAACGCCTAAATGAATTCTTAAGTTTGTTGAATAGTATTTCGGCAAACAGTTTACCATGGAAATTGAGACAAATAATATTTTACCCTTTTTGGATGTCCTGGTTACAAAAAATAATTTTAATTTGGAGACTACCGTATACCGTAAACCTACTAACACAGGACAATATTTAAATTACCTGTCTAACCATCCAGCACGTGATGATTGATTTGGTTTGCGGTTAGTTTAAAAGAGCTCATACAGGGTGCAATAATGAGATGAATCTAAAACAAGAGATCCAAAATATCAACAATGACTTATTAAATCATGACTATCCTCAATCCATTATTGATAAAGCTATATATATAAAAAAACTAAAATAGGCGTAAAAAACTAGTGAAAAACCACGTACTACCGTGCAGATCCTATATGTGCAAGGCATTTCAGAAAAAAATAGAAGAATTAATTCCAAGTAATTGATTGAAATGTTTTCAAAAATTTAAAAAACAATTAAAAGTTGTTCAATTAAAAACCAAAAAATCAGATGTTGAGAATTAAAACATTGTTTACAATTTACCTTGGCAGTGTGGATTGTCTTATGTGAGGCAAACGTCTCGTTATCTTAAAAAACGGGAATCGGAACATAAAAAATGCATTACGACGGGTGGTGTCAACCGTTCGAAGTTGGCTGAGCATGGCATAACTAACCATCACGCTATTCTTTGGGATAAGGGCTCTATTCTATTAAAAGAGACTGATTGGAGAAAAGGGATTTTAAAAGAAACAGCCATAATGATGGTAAAGGAAAACTGTATTTCGCACCCTAGTTCCACTATAAGTTCTATTTATTTGTCCCTAATAAAAAATGAAGTTCGTAGACATTTTAATAGACAAAATTTGGAACCTGGCAACATGAACTTGGTGGGGGTTGAACCTTAAATGATCAATCACTTCTCAGTTGACACAGTTAGGCGTTCAGAGAGGTTGAGACTAAAAACGTCCCTGGACATAGGTAGGACTAACACGTTTTGGTTCTTTGCGAAACGTCGTGCGTATGTGTAATTGTTGTGTGCATTTGTGTTGTGTTTTGTGTATGACGTGAAGGTTTCCTTCAAATAATAGTTTTAAATACATTTGACTACAATTTCTTGTGGTTTATCAATTTTCTTCAACGTATAAGGTGGGCGAAGTATATTTAGTAACTTTTAATTATAGGTTATTATTAGTTGACTTGGAGTTAACGTACATTTTGACCTATACATTGTCTCAAGACCATTTGGAACTGTTATTTTCTTGCATAAGGTCAAGTAGAGGACATAACAACAACCATAGAAAATTAATGTTTAGAAATAGTGTCCAGTCATCAGAAAAGAGTAACTGATTGAGTTTTGATTGTGTTACACAAAGTTCTATCGTTAGTTTGGCCGAAGCAGAGGAAGCTGTTCGTCTTAATTTAGAAGAAAATGAAGACAAACCAGGCACTGCAAATATTATTTTAGGCCTACCAGACAGAAAGAAACCTGCGCAGAACCGTCATCTCGAGAGTGGCTCGCGTACGCATATAGGGGCGATGGCGGGGAGGGGATTGGAGCGGTGGAATTAAAAACCTATAATTTAATGCTTTTTACGTTTTTTACTTCGTAAAAATATTAAATTTTACTAATTGTAGTCGTTAGGAACGTAAACGATACACATTCACAGTTTTTTAGCACTGTAGTAGGTTTGAAAAAGAAAATATTAAGCCCTACGTAATGAAGTAGCAGCCGGGTATGTCTGGGCTAACTTGGGCGCTCCCTCTCCCACCACAGTTCTACATGCGCGAGACAACCGGCGCGTGGTTCTTTTCTAAACGGTACCCCTATAACTTATTTAACAACAGTTTTAGTTCATATTACAAAGATAATGTTTTATAATCTTAAGTGAATAGCTTAAGTGTAAATTTCTTAAGTGTGAATAGTGTATAGAATTGTTGTTTGATTGTGGTAGCAATTTAAGTCCGTACACCCAATTATACGGATTTTGTTTCTACAGGTAAGTTATAGCATCCTCAGATGTAATGGATATAGTTAAGTTTATGAAGAACCTGCTTTATTCAAAAGAAAGCTATACCGGTCAGAAGTTAAATACAAAAAATATAATCATTTTAGTATGTAGAAAATCTGCTGGCAAATTATAAATCCAATGTTGAATTCAGAGAAGGCACACACAAGATTAAGTTAATTCAATTTATTTTGTAAAAATAGTATGTTTTAGCGTGGCCAAAGAGAAAACCAATCAAGCTGTCTGTACAAAGATTGGAATTCGGCAAAACTGTCAAAGGTTGTACTCTTTACCAATGTTTAATGTAATTATTGTGTTTTGTCCATTGTAAACGTATCGAACACATTTATAATTTAAGGTCAATTAATGTAAATAAAGGAGAGTGAGTTTGTTATAGCCCCTCCAATTTCCTTCAGATTACCTTTAAACCACTTCCTTTATTCCAGTATTTCATAGTAACGAAATACTACGATTTATTAACGTATTGTCGTAAGTAGAGTGTGCGCCAGTTGAGGACAAAAATGGTGGGGGTACCCCCACCCCTCCCCTCCCCCTCCCCTCTTTGCCTACCACAGCCAATCAGCTGTTACAATAATGTGTTATATATATAATGTGTTATATATTTATATAATGTGTTAAGATAGTTAACCTATAAGTGTCCTACTTTTACCCATCCACAGCCTATCAGCTGTTACAATAATGTGTTATTATATAATGTGTTAAGATAGTTAACCTAACCTATAAGTTTCCTACCTTTGCCCATCCACAGCCAATCAGCTGGTACAATTAATGTGATATATATATATAATGTGTTATATATTTATATAATGTGTTATATAATGTGTTAAGATAGTTAACCTAACCTATAAGTTTCCTACTTTTACCCATCCACAGCCAATCAGCTGTTACAATAATGTGTTATATATATATAATGTGTTATATATTTATATAATGTGTTAAGATAGTTAACCTAACCTATAAGTGTCCTACTTTTACCCATCCACAGCCAATCAGCTGTTACAATAATGTGTTATATATATATATATATATATATATATATATATACAATGTGTTATATATTTATATAATGTGTTAAGATAGTTAACCTAACCTATAAGTGTCCTACTTTTACCCATCCACAGCCTATCAGCTGTTACAATAATGTGTTATATAATTATATAATGTGTTAAGATAGTTAACCTAACCTATAAGTTTCCTACTTTTGCCCATCCACAGCCAATCAGCTGGTACAATTAATGTGTTATATATTTTATATAATGTGTTAAGATATAATGTGTTAAGATAGTTAACCTAACCTATAAGTTTCCTACATTTGCCCATCCACAGCCTATCAGCTGGTACAATTAATGTGTTATATATAATGTGTTAAGATATAATGTGTTAAGATAGTTAACCTAACCTATAAGTTTCCTACCTTTGCCCATCCACAGCCAATCAGCTGGTACAATTAATGTGTTATATATATATATATATAATGTGTTATATATTTAACGGAAAAAATGGATTGTTTTAATAAAAAGGAAGAACCTTGTTTCTACTTCAAGCAGTCGAATTTGTAGTAAACACTTTACTGTTGATCAATATCAAATACTACCAAATTGAAATAATTATGAACTACTTAAACCTGATGCTGTGACTACTGTCTGAATTTCTAGCTCATATTTCAAAATCACCCAACAAGAAAAGGCGACCGTTTAGAAAAACTCAGCTACATGTAACTATAATTGAGCAGTTGTGAGCAATTGAACATGTGTTCATTTGAGATTCGTGGTTATATAAATAATAAGAATGTTCGAAAATTATATAAAAATAGTAATGTAAATTACATATTTCCATTTTAAAAATGAAGTCAAATGTAGGTAATGATACTGTATATTTATTTAATCTTTAATTTTTTTTGGAATACTTTACACTTTTTACAATTCAAAAATTAATTAATAAGCTTCTTTAATCTCGAGGGAATGATAGGCTATTTTTAAATTTGAAATAGAAAATAAATTACATTTTTATAAATGCTTTATTAATTTTTTTTTATCGATTTAATAACAATACTATTAATACTGGCTATCTTTATCAGTTTCATACAAATATTAAATCTAATAGTTATACAATTTTTTGTACTAATTCTAATTATCAAACCTAATTTAATTAAAATATTTCGAGTTTGTGTTTTTATTTTTGCATATGCGCACTTAACATATGATTTCGCGGTACACAGACAAAACACTTCTTAACATTTCTTTAAAAATCCTAATCTATTACAATGGTTATTTTAATTCACATTTTAATTTTGTTTTGTTCTCGACTACTTATTTACAATATCATATATGTTTACTCATGAAATTAACAACAGCATCGAGGAATATGACAACTAATCTCAAAGTACCTACTTATACGAGAAGGCCATCAAGAAGAAAAAAGAAAAGTTATTAATTCTCCTACAACAAAAATTCTACAAAGAAAAGTTAAGATCCTACAACAACGGGTAAATAGACGAGATGTAAAAATTAAGTCACTGAAGCAGTTAATAATAGTCCTAAAGAAAAGTGAAATGCGCCTGAACGACTTATGGAAAGACTGCAAGAAAAGTTTGAAAGTTTTCCTTTACACATGGTTGTCCAAAATATAATAAACAGCAATCTAGTAAATATAGATGAAAGAATTCGTTTTAACTTCATTTTTTAACTCATCCAAAGCATACAATATATTACTGCTCTCTATATTACAGTTGTTAATTCATTTTAAAAGATAAATTTTAAGGAATTCATTATAATTAGAGCTTTTAACTCTATCTACATACTTAATGTAATGTTTCTACAGATAAAGATCTTGTTACTTCCTTGTAACATTGCGTTTTATCATATCAGTCTCTAGTTCAAGGTTACAATCAGTGAAATATGGCAACATCGCACCACCGTGTTTACAATTCTTCATAGGAGCATTGTGTTGCGTATTAAAAGTTGTGCGCGCGGTTTTATTTTCACAGAGTAGTAAAATACAAATAGAATAGGTGTAAGCCATCGCTATAGATAATAATGGATCGCGCGCTGTCATAAGGCACGGGTTCAGCTTTCCGGTCGCACATTGCTACGTGTTGCGGGTTGCACCCACGGCGTTTTGCAGGGCAAAAGCGCGAAACCGTGTTGTTGCTATGTATGTATGTTTAGCACGAGTCTAGGAGTGCAAAACCGGGCGTGCGCCACGCGGGAAATCCTGGGTAAACTTACGGTAAACAGATGTTTAACAGCTGATTAACCTCTCCCTGTCACACACAGGATGCATTTGGCCGTTGGCGGGATATCTTCTCACTCATTGTTCTTCCACACTTGCTGCTGTTGTTTCTAGCTGTGTTGTTTGTTGTTTATGTATTGCTGACAGTTTTTTGTTTTGTTTTTAATAGATTTTGAGTTACGTTGTGCTTTGTGATATTTATATTTAAATGAAATAATGGTGAGGAGTTGTGCTGCTTATAACTGCTCAAGAAGATGGAGGAAAGGGAGCGACATTTCTTTTCATTTGTAAGTAAATTATTCCATTATTTATAAAAGATATGTCTGTAGCCTAGCACCTTAAAACAATTAGATAAAATATGACACTAGTTTTGTAATGTTTTTTATCTAGTTAAGTTGGGCGCCATTTGTAATGCTTTGATTACAAAAAAAATAAAAATAAAAATTTAAAATTTATAAGTGAATGTTACTATCTCTTGGGTCGTGAATTCTTTAGAATAAGTGTACTAAATTAATAGAACATTGGATAAAAGAATAGAAGTCTTCTTATTCTGAAATGCACATAATTTTATTAAGTCAAAATATTAGAATATGTAAACACACACACACACACACATATATATATATATATAAAACCAAATTCCTGTAAATATTATTATCTATTAATACATCCTAGACATATATTCTATTTTATTTAAAAATCATCAAAAATGAAAATTTTATTTTATTGAATTTATTGAATTTAAACTTTAGTTGCAACTTGTTATCTAAAATGAATTTAATAATGCTTCTTATTAAAAAGAAATTAATTTATATTATTTTTGAATTACTATGAAAGTAATTATATAATAAAATGAAATAAAATTTTAATATTTAATCTCTTAGAAGCTTTAACATCTTAACATTACATTAAAACACAATATATTAGGTCTTATATTATAAGACATCAGACAAATAACAAGTTCAAAATTCAAATATTAAACAATTTTATAAATTATTAAAAAATCATTTTTATTATATTTAAATTTCAGTTCAATATATATTTATATCCTATTCTGTTTAAGATCAAAGAACTAAAAATGTACACTATTCCATCTGTTCTAAATTTATACTAAATTAATATATTTCCATGAATTTGTACTGAATTATTGTTATTGTGTTTGCAGATTTCCTTTGACGAAACCGGAACTTCTTCAGAAATGGAGTATAGCAATAAAAAGGAAAAACTTTGTTCCTACAAAATCAACTTATTTGTGTAGCAAACATTTTACTCCAGATGATTACACTGAACAATTTGATCTATTGCCCTTAGAAAGGAGAAAACTAAAAAATGATGCAGTTCCAACTATATTTGATTTCCCCAGCCACATGCAACACTCGGTACCCTTAAAGAGGAAGACAGTTAACAGGACCAGTACATTAGTAAGTTATAGAATAAAACAAAATAATATGTTTTACTGAAACCAAGAACTAAGATAACAATCCATAAATATGCAGGTTCCAGTCCATGGATGTTTTATTTAAAATATATTTTTTGTGTTCTTTGAACGATTCTAGACTTTTTTCCTGTGCCGTTTTTTGGGGGCAACGCATAGTAACAACAAAATTTAAAAAATAAAAACAATTGGTTTGTCAAAATGATTAAAAAAAAATTCTTTGAACGATTCTACGACTATTCGTAGAATAGATTATGAACAACAAATATAGTTTAAATAAAAATGTTGTAAATAAACTGAACATCCACAAAATCATTTTGGAAGCCTGTAGAGCATTAGCAGGAAATGTTTTTAAAGGCCATTTATCCAACGTGGACTTTAGGGAAGATACCCACAGTAAAATCGATTGGTAGTTTGTTTTTTAAAATTATTTTAGTAAGGCAAAAGAAGAAACATTAGCAGCTGTGCATTCAAAAGTTGGCATTCGACAAAAGTTAACAAAACTTATTTTATTTTGTAATGTTTAAGAATGTTTGTTTTTGTAAAGTATTTTTCCTGAATTTAAGGTAATTTGTTGTGCAAATTAAAGGCAAAAGTTTCTTTGGATACAATTGTTATTTACTTTTCCCTGAGTGCTACCATAGATTAAAGAAAATGTATAATAATTGTCTTTGGTGCTACAAGAGCGCGATACATAGTTGTTTATATCAATTGTTGAGTCATGTATAAAAGCTAAATTTATTCATGTGTATCTTGATCTAATGTTTCTTTTATTTTAGTCACCTATTCCAAACTGGACATAAAAACCTTGAAACGTATTTATAAAGCCTAAACGTCTAGGAAAGTTGCCGTGAGACAATGTTAGAGTATTGCGCGGTGAGACGGTTTTGCCCTTTCAGCCAGGCTTGGGTTATGGAGCGGCAGCGCACGATTGAGTACTATTTATATCGATGATTAAAAGTAGTGTGCACGGTGTTTATTTCACAGAGTAGTAAAATATACATAGAATAGGTGTAAGATGTCGAAGTGAAGCTGGCTGCCTTAACCAAGATGATGGCTCCCTTCCACTTTCCATCCCAGTACCTATCGTTCTTGTATATGGTGTGATGGTAGTGACTGTGTCCAAGTGTTCTTACATTACAACACGCTTCTATATCAAGTTTTAAAAGGTATGCCAACGAGCTGTTCAGCACCTGGCTATAAGAGCCGCGGTTATAGTGACGGCTTTACTTTCCACAGGTAAGATACAAGTGAAATTGTTATTATAATATTTGTACCATAAAGATTTATAATAAATAGCATTTGTTTTGTAGTCATCAAATGAGACACATTTAAAAAATACTTTCTTATAATGAATGTGAAGAATACCTCTCGCATTGATTTTATTTTAAATGATAGTTATAACAAGCATTCCATTTTAAGACTATATTTTTATATCGTTATTTAGGAAATAAAGGAATATACAGTACCGAATTTAAGGTTTTTGGGGCACTAGGCATTGTATGCGTTTCAGCATTGTATGCATACCTCCCCACTCATCACTACTTAAAAATCGAGAAAGTAAAACCTGTTTAACTATTATTGTTATATCAATGTATACTGCATTGCTAACAGCAGTTAGTGATGGGAATAACCCATTTTTTCGAGGTGCCTAGCTGGATCTACACCTTTCTTCATGATCGGTTAGATCGTTATCTTTCATTTTCCCTATCATGTCTCTCTTTAACCAACTCTTGTTCTCTTTAGACTCTGACATTATTAGATTATGGCAAGAGGTCATACTCCAATTAATTAATTTTATGCTGTTTTCGTCTTTTTTTTTAAGGCGATATTTAAGGTTTTCACCTTAATCAATTCATTCGATTGTTGTTTACGGTATCGCTTGAATTTGTCCTATAGAGATTTTATGCTCGAAAGGACTTTTAACTAGTTTTAAGACACTAATCGAATTTTTCAACCATATGAAAGTTTAATTGAACGAATGTTATCATTATGAGTAAACAATTATGCCATACAACGTATTTATTTTTCTTATGTATCAAAATATTTTTTAGGTCATGACAAAAATATTATGTAACTGACGTTTTAATGAAACATTATAATACCATTATTTTTTTGTAAACACATAATAATAATAATAATTTATTAATTATAATTGTAAATTACTCCATCATATTCTTTCAGCATGATAGTTTATTTTACATGCTTTTAGGAATAAGTTAAGGATTTTTTAATAGATTAACAACTTTTTATTATTTGCTTACTATCTTTTAAATGTATTTATTATTATGTTTATATTAAACATTGGTCTAACGGTAATATATAACAAGTATATAAATATTTCATTTTAATATTTGTGTATTCATAATAATAAAATGATTCTATTTTAACACTATTATTATTAGTATTTATTATTCTAAACAATAAACAAAAAAAAATTAAATTTGTATTACACAATTATATGTTCAACAGGTTTCCCTCCATTATCGACAACATATTCCATGCACCTAATCATTGCAGTGACCATGATGTTAGATTGGTCAGGGGTATCATCTTCAAGAAAGATTCTATGTTTTGACGGAGTTGTTTCTTGGAACCTGTGTAAAGCACTTTTCTTTTAACAATCCCCCATAGATACAAGGAGCTGTTGGAGGTTTCTTGAAACCGGTGTAAAGCACTTTTCTTTTAATAGTCCCCTATAGATACGCGTCACAAAGCGTGAGGTCAGGACTTCGGGATGGATAGGAAAATTCTGATCCTCGAGACACAAGCCCTCCAGGAAAAAGTTGCTTACCCACATTCACAGTTGCTCCATCTTGGTAATATCTGTTCACCTCTCCATGTCTTTGATTTAACCACTCTTTAATATCTTTTATGAGGTTTGCTGTCTTCCGGCCCCGTGATTTCCTGTCCCAGCGATGCTGCCACCTGGTCAAAGTGTTCTCCCTTGCTCTTGTGTGAGCCTCTTGCTTGCTCATAATTCTATTGAGCTCATAAATGGTCTTCCGCTCCTGCGCTAGCAGATCTATTGGGATAAGACCAGCCACCACCAGGATTACCGGCTCGGACACCGTACGGTAAGCACTGGTAATTCTCAGAGCTAAAATTCTCTGTATCGAGGTCAGCCTATATCGGTATTTCTTAGTTCTGACAGCGTCAGCCCATATTTCTGCCCTGTACAGCATTATGGACTGTGCTGTCATCCATAGGAGTCACTGTTTACTCTCCCTTAGACCCCCAATATTGGTCATTAGGTTCCTCAACGAGGAGGTCACCACCGTTGCTTTATCGCAGGTCTTCCGCAGATGTTCCCCAAAGTTCAATTTGTTGTCAAGTATAACACCTAGATATTTTGCCGATCTCTTGGCTCTAATAGTTTCTCGTTCAATTACCATAGGGATGAGAGTTGGAATCTGCCTTTTGGTCAGCAGGACAATTTCCGTTTTTGCAATGACCAGTTGTTCCTCCATCCAGGTTTTAATACGGCGCATTACCTGATTCAATCGTATCTGTGCTAACTCGTTCCTGGCTATTATCACTGCCGCAACGTCATAAGCATACCCCACCACGTTCACTCCGTCTGGCATCTCTAGTCACAGCAGGTTGTCATAATTCCTTCTTGACATGTCACCATCCTTCTTCCGTTTCACACCGTAACCATCGATTCCCAAGATAATCCCTCATAACCGACAAGAGGTTGTTAGGCACCTCAAAATCGCGTGTCAATGCCTCAAATATATCTGCCAGCGGGCAATATTGTTATATTATAAATCGATGTTATTGTTTGTTGAGCCACCCCTCAACTATATCCTATAATTTTACCGAGAGTAAAAATGCATAATAAACCATGATTCCAAAATTCCAGAAATGTTTGGAAATACATTGTAATAAGACCAAATTTTCCAAACAGAATTAAAATTTAGATGAAATGGGTTTCTTGGTAGTGGTAGTAATACAAAAACAAACTATTAACTTTATAACAATACTTTTAATAAGTTTTAAGGGTAGAAGTTGGTAATTGTTCTAAATAATTAAAAACCAAGTTAGTAATTTTTTTTTTTTTTTACAGATTCCCAAATCATGTTAATCTTTGCCAGAAATGGGCAAAAGCAATTGAGAAGATAACTGGGAGCCCAAGACAAGTAGTGTTTTATGTTCAAAGCATTTCCGAGAGGAAGATTTTGACAGGACTTCTCTCTCTTGTGTGAGACTCAGAGAAAATGTAATACAGTGTTTATTTTTAGACAGTCTTACAACAAAAAAACAGAACAAAAAATCTCGAATAAGAAGAAATGTTGGACTCAAACTCCCTTCTTCGTCTAATGAAGGAGCACCAAGAATGAAAAGGTTACGGAAAAAATTAAACCAGGTAAAAAATAACATAAATGTTTACAAACAAAAGATTAGAAATTTGAATCAAACAAAAATATGTTTGCTTAAAAAAGTAGCAAATTTGTTAAATATATTAACTTAAACGTAAAAAATAAATATAACTTCGTGGAAAAGCAAATATTTCAGAAGAATCATGCAATTTGGAAAGTTCTTTATCAAAAACTTCCGAGTGCTTAGTTAAACAGTTTTTAGACAATATAAAAAAAATCCTGGCTTGAAAAAGATTTATGACAATGGCTAAGAACTTTTGCAATTACTTTGCATGTTTTATATTCAAAAGATTATACTTATGCTAGAAAAAAAATCATACTGATTTACAATACCCAAGAACTTTGGGGGTGTTGGTATAGCAGTATTAAAGCAACTCTGGAATTTTTCTTAGTCCTTAGTGTATTAAAAAACTACTCTGAAAAAAACAATAGATCTGCTCATTGTTTATTAATAATAAATTGTGTGGGATTAATCCCAAAAAAACTATGGGATAGAAAACAATTCCATGGAACCATTAATTTTGGTTCACCTGTAGATGACGAGTCAGCCGCCTTAGTTACAGAGGCTTTAATGTTTTATTGGTATTTATTAATTCAATCTTGAAAATACTTCTTGGTAATTTTTTTGTTGCTGGTGTAAGTGGAGAACAACTAAGTGGATTGGTTATCAATGTCTTAACTTGGTACACAAAAACAGGAATTACTATAAGCTTTTTAACTGTGACGGCTAGGTTGTACTATACAGTGAACTTCAATGATAAACCATTTTCTTATCCTACCACTGATATATATTTTCCTGGACCCAAGCCACATGTTAAGTTTAGTTAGAATCATATTACATGATTATGAAAAATAAAAAAAATAAGGACAATAACATTGTTGATTGGAAATATATAAAGTGAAAAAACAAAAGGCCTTTATCTAGACAAAACGGTTTTCCAAAACTCATGTACAATACCACAAACAAAAAATGAAAGTAAAGCTAACAGCTTTTGCCAACAATCTTCTAAAACCTTTTAATCACTTTTTTGATATTTTAAATTCTAGAAGTATAAGGGTAAGAGATATATAAAGGCTCTATGTTCTGTAAGATTGGAAACAGCAGTTAAGGGAAGCTAAAGAAGACATAATTAAACTAAAAGACTGGGTTTAAAAAAATCTTTTGTGCATTGAAAGTTCTATTTCAATTTATCAAGATTAAGTTAACGATAGTTCCCCAACCCCACTTTTCCATTATCTGCATTTGTTACAAACTGAGTCAAGACAAAATTGAGAGTGTCTTTGGGTATATTAGAAGTCAAGGAAGAAGCAATAATAATCTGATTTTAAAACTGTTCATTGCAACTTTTAAAAGGATTTTGCTGCTCAATGAAACATGAGGATAGCTTAAACAATATAACTGCCTTAGGGAATTCCATATTTTTAAATTTAAATAGTCATAGTCATGCTTTAAATGAAATTAATACTTCAACCCCTCAATGGAGATGTTTAAATGACGAGGAACAAAATGCATTTAAGCTCCAGAAGAACAAGATGAAATATTCCAATCTGAAATACTAGAAACAAATGGTTTGGTTCCACATGATTTGGCTTTCAACATTAAATTGAGTATATGCCTAGTTATATTTCAAGGTCAGTTGATTCAATCTTATTGTTTGAATAGAATTGCTTATTCATTAACTGTAAAAACAGAGATGCACTTTTATAGCCTTCACCATGAGTCCAACAAGTTTAGGCTATAACTTTTGTGAGTAATGTGACTAAATTATTAAAGTCAAGTCAATTATAATTTGAAAAGGGTATTGTAAATAAATTGATATCAACAATAATATTACAAGACATCACAATTTTACTATTGTGTGTAAGCAAAGATATTTTTTCAAGCTCTCATTTCTTAAATCAAGATTCGGAGAAAAATCATTATGTTTTAGTTATAAAAGCTATCTGTACAAAATATTTTAACATATGACTCGTAACATTCAACAATATTTAATGAAAAAATACATAGTACAAAAATAAAGAATAGTCTATGCAAAACTGTATACTGTTTTTGGGACAATAACTGCTGGTTTTTGCAGCTTCTTATGGTTTAATGTTTAGCTCAATTATGTAGCTTAGAATTATGAGAGTAAATTATTTTAAATAAATATTATTTACAGTATTATTAGCAATTTTTATTTAATTCCTAAAATAAATTAAATTCCAATGACTTCTTTTGTTATTTTTTATCATAAATACTAGTTAATGCTCAAAATTTGCTATGTGCAGAAAATATTGTAATTGAATATATATGATTCAAGTCTAATGAATAATTCATTACAGATGAGTGATGAAACATCACAGTGGCAGTTGCGACGCTCACCGCTAAAAATTGTTTCACTTTACCATCCCACAGACAGAAATATACAAGTCCTACAAACAAGAACTCTTCAGAAAGTTAAAATATAACTCGTTCCCTCAAAACTTCCACACTGGCAAAATTAAACTAACCAAAAAAATTATTAATTTTTTCATGTCAATAGATTATTTATTTAATAAGATTTAATTTTATAATATAATTACAAGTATTTACAAATAATATACAGTAGAACCCCTCAAACTCGACCCCCTCAAACTCGACATTCCGTCAAACTCGACAGGGCCAGTGACAAAGAGCATGGGATTTCCAAGGTCATTCACTGCATTGTTTTACGCCATGTGCGTGCCAAATGCCCTGAGGTTGAGGCTTGTTACTTTTGTTTATACAGCTGTGAGGGAT
Organism: Aphrophora alni; assembly: GCA_963513935.1. NCBI lineage: Eukaryota > Metazoa > Arthropoda > Insecta > Hemiptera > Aphrophoridae > Aphrophora > Aphrophora alni. Next base: position 77,668,690 of record OY740772.1, read on the forward strand.
GCTCCTTTGTCTAGCCACTTTCTAATCCTACTGTAGAGGCCAAAGTTAAAGATAAAGGGTCCAGGTAGACCAGGACAGCCCTAAACATTTGTTGTCAAAACATTCATATTGTTGTGAACCCAAGCGCCTAACCACCCGGATGCTACCGGTCATTAGCACCAATTCCATTAAAGTAAGCGGCAAGTCTTTTGTCATAACAATTCAACGGAGCGTCGTAGAACTATGATTCAAGTTTTGTAATAATGGTCTTAACCATGTGAGAAAAATGATCCGACTCTTAATTATATGGGATCAGCAGTTCAATTTATAGCATTTGTATTGGACTGTGTTTGGTATGGACATTCTTTTTCTTCGGCGACTTCGAGATGAAGCTGCCAGACGTCCAGTCAAAAATGAAAAACAAAGATCAATCAAAAGTTTTTTCAAACAATGCTAACTTAGCTCTAATGTTTTTTTTTTTTTATTTATTTTTTTATATAAAATTGTTTTAATCTTTAAAAATATTTAATGGACTGTCTGTTTTTTACTGTAGACTTTACTGTAAATTTTATTACAGCATATTAGGATAGGTCTTTTTAGTTTACTAAACCTATTGTACAAGGCCAACACTTTTTAAATCTCATTTGACCGATCGATAAATTTAATTTTAATGTGTGATTGAACACACTATTTTTTTGTTGTCAGGCAGGGACTTTTTTGCAATAAACGTTTAATCATTGATAATCAATAAATGTACAGTTATTTAAAATAATTTTGAGTATTTGTTGCAAACCTAAACATTAAATACCAAAGTTCCCTAAAACTCGACAACCCCCAAACTCGACAACCTTAAAGTCCACATTGTGTCGAGTTTGAGGGGTTCTACTGTATTATTAAATTTATAATTTTTTTTTTTTTTTTTTTTTTTTTTTTTTTTTTTTTTTACATCAGGATCTATGAACCTCCTAAGTTTCACATTTTAATTTTTAATTTAAGTGACCAAATTCTCGGTGTAAGTGAAGTGCTCTCTCTATCCCACTTCACGTACAGTGCACTAACCAATATTTGGGGGAATTTACCCTAACCCGATCTGGTTTCCACTGCCTTAATATCAACTATGTTGGGATGTCTACTCTATTTATATTTAGTGTTCAGTTGTTTATTTCTGCTTATTTATTTAGAACACTTTTCTGACTATCAGAACATGTCTGACAGTTGTGTGGTATTGAAATGTAAGAGCAAAAAAATTGGATACGTTCATTGAAAATGGAGGGATACAATATTTCTAATTTCCTTAAGGTACTTCTTACTGTAGCGAATGGATATACACAATTCCACACTCACTTTGGATGTCTAATAGAGTGTTCTTATGCTTGTATCAAACATTTTCATGCTAGCGATTTAGTTTTAGTTGAACATTATAAGAATAAAGAGGGCAAGTGGTGTGAATATAAAAGAGTGTAAAGTCAAAACGCAATACCCAATGTATTTCTTACTTTGCCAACATATCTGAGTGACAGTTTTGAGTCAGGGAAATGTTAGCTGTTTAAAGTAAGGAACCAAGAAAGAACAGGAAAGAAAAAACTGGAGGTAGAAGTAAAATGTCTCACATTCCAATGCAATGCCAAATTCTTCCTGTGAAGTTAAATAATGGTAAATGTTCTATATTTAGTAATAAGCGGTCCTGTATTGTTTACCCATTAGATATTTCCAATGCAATGCCAAATTCTTCCTGTGAAGTTAAATAATGGTAAATGTTCTATATTTAGTAATAAGTGGTCTTGTATTGTTTACCAATTAGATATTTCCAATGCAATGCCAAATTCTTCCTGTGAAGTTAAATAATGGTAAATGTTCTATATTTAGTAATAAGTGGTCTTGTATTGTTTACCAATTAGATATTTCCAATGCAATGCCAAATTCTTCCTGTGAAGTTAAATAATGGTAAATGTTCTATATTTAGTAATAAGTGGTCTTGTAGCCTATTGTTTACCAATTAGATATTTCCAATGCAATGCCAAATTCTTCCTGTGAAGTTAAATAATGGTAAATGTTCTATATTTAGTAGTAAGTGGTCTTGTATTGTTTACCAATTAGATATTTCCAATGCAATGCCAAATTCTTCCTGTGAAGTTAAATAATGGTAAATGTTCTATATTTAGTAATAAGTGGTCTTGTATTGTTTACCAATTAGATATTTCCAATGAAATGCCAAATTCTTCCTGTGAAGTTAAATAATGGTAAATGTTCTATATTTAGTAATAAGTGGTCTTGTATTGTTTACCAATTAGATATTTCCAATGCAATGCCAAATTCTTCCTGTGAAGTTAAATAATGGTAAATGTTCTATATTTAGTAATAAGTGGTCTTGTATTGTTTACCAATTAGATATTTCCAATGCAATGCCAAATTCTTCCTGTGAAGTTAAATAATGGTAAATGTTCTATATTTAGTAATAAGTGGTCTTGTAGCCTATTGTTTACCAATTAGATATTTCCAATGCAATGCCAAATTCTTCCTGTGAAGTTAAATAATGGTAAATGTTCTATATTTAGTAGTAAGTGGTCTTGTATTGTTTACCAATTAGATATTTCCAATGCAATGCCAAATTCTTCCTGTGAAGTTAAATAATGGTAAATGTTCTATATTTAGTAATAAGTGGTCTTGTATTGTTTACCAATTAGATATTTCCAATGCAATGCCAAATTCTTCCTGTGAAGTTAAATAATGGTAAATGTTCTATATTTAGTAATAAGTGGTCTTGTATTGTTTACCAATTAGATATTTCCAATGCAATGCCAAATTCTTCCTGTGAAGTTAAATAATGGTAAATGTTCTATATTTAGTAATAAGTGGTCTTGTAGCCTATTGTTTACCAATTAGATATTTCCAATGCAATGCCAAATTCTTCCTGTGAAGTTAAATAATGGTAAATGTTCTATATTTAGTAGTAAGTGGTCTTGTATTGTTTACCAATTAGATATTTCCAATGCAATGCCAAATTCTTCCTGTGAAGTTAAATAATGGTAAATGTTCTATATTTAGTAATAAGTGGTCTTGTATTGTTTACCAATTAGATATTTCCAATGAAATGCCAAATTCTTCCTGTGAAGTTAAATAATGGTAAATGTTCTATATTTAGTAACAATGTTCTAGTATTGTTTACCAATTAGATATTTCCAATGCAATGCCAAATTCTTCCTGTGAAGTTAAATAATGGTAAATGTTCTATACTTAGTTACAAATGTTCTTGTATTGTTTACCAATTAGATATTTCCAATGCGTTAAAAACAAGTTATTGTATTAAGGTAAATTATGATCTTGATTTTGAAGTTAAGGGAATTCAAATAAGGGAATAATTCCTAATATTCATCAAGTAACACTCCAATTTTGTGTAAATCAATTCTGAGTGTTAACCAAATTAATATACTTTAGTGTAGATTTATAAAATGCCAAAAACGTTATAACAGGAATAGTCAGTGAACCCCTAATTAATATTTTTGGATCAAAATGATAATGATGGTATAGATGTGAAGAAATAAAAGTGTGGTTAAAATAAAAATAGATTTGCGAGACCAAATTTGATTTACTTTGAAGAAAAAACCAAAATATAATTTTTAAATAATATGAAGGACATTTTTAATATATACTGGATCATAGAAAAGTGTGAAAACGGCTTCATATCTATTTCTATTCAAGTTAGGGAAACGTGACTCATTATTGCAAACAACTTTATCTCACCTATCCACACACTGGTTCAAAATTGTTTTATTAAATACAGGATGTTTCAAAATATGTAAAACTTGTTTTTTCTCGATATTTTTAAATATATATATATATATTTTACCTTTATTACTTTATTATAATACATATATAATGTATTATAATCTTAATAATACAAGGTGTAAAAATAATTTTTCATGTATAGAATAAGTCAAAATTTTTAGTTAGAAAATGAAATCAACTTGAAGACAAAGTAACTTCTTCTAGCTATTGATAAGTTGCTACTTTCAGAGGTATAATATACATAAGCTGGTATATGTAAAAAAAATCACCCATGTAAAAAAAATTGGGAATATTTGTTGAATTGTGCATCAGAATTATCATTTCAAGACCACTGTGGATGTGGTGTTGCTACTCAATATCTTCAAAATAATGAGACGATTCTTCAGTCTTTTATATTATATATTATTGTTTAATAATATTACATTTTGTTATTATGATGTTAATTCATTGTTATGATGTGGCTATTATACTTTTTTGTTGCCTCATTAATTTAATTCTTATTTTTATTTTGTGCAGAAAACACCTGTATCACCCAATGTCAGAACAACACTATCTAATATTGAAGTTATAGCGGCACATCCAGTTAACATTGAAGTAACACCGACTATTATCAAAGAGGAGATAGATGTACCACTGGATAATGATTACGTTTACTCATCAGAGACTAGCATAGATGGACATCAAATGGAGTTTGAGGTATTTTACTTTGAATTTCATAAATAGGTTAGGTTTACAACACAGTAAATTCCAGGTGTGTAAAGTAGAGAATTTTTTCCATAAAATCGAAAAAAAGTATGAAGAAATAATTTATTATATAGTTAAAATTTTTGTCTTGGTACATGATTTTTAAGGGGTTTTAGAAAGCGGGACAATGAATCGCCCAGTGTCACATGATGTATTATATAATGATATGTGTTGGCAATTCAGCTGATGATATTCTCCAAATGCATTTTTTGTTGTTATATTATTGTACTCTTATTTGTAACCTTAAAAGGATGACAGTGGTGTCTTTATTTTTAGAATAACTAGAGCTTTTCTGGAAATCTGTATCATTATCATTTTATTCAATCGATTGACAAAATGTATATTTGTACGGCCCAGTCATATATATTTCAATGGTACAATTAATATCCATACAGCATCCCTAATATGTAATTTCCACAATAATTGTTAGACAATAAATTCAGACAAACAATATATAGGCTCATAAATACAATTTAAAAAAACAGTGACTTAAGTAAATTAAATATTAAACAATATACAATTTATATTCAAAAACATACAGTGGTAATGCCATAGATAAGCAAAGGTTAAAACTCTCCATGGTCAAGAAACCCCCCCCCATGAGTAAATTTAAAAAATAATTTTAGATAAACAGGGAGTTTGTTATATAATACAATACCACTCCAGTTTGGGATGGTAATGTGCCAGGTTTTATAAGTTTAAAACCAATTTTTGGGACAACTAAAACCAAAATTCTTTAGAGAAACCTTCACCACACTCTCTATGTCATTTTTATCTTTAAAAAACCCATACAAACACACCATGGCAGTGTGTTGTTAAAGACAGCCCAGGGATCATAGACATGATAGCTCATGTATCGTAGAGACAATTGTCTAAGCATCATAGACACAATCGCCCATACAATATGGACTCAATGTCTGTGCCTCCTATACTATTATGTCTGTATAGCCCAAAACCTGGAGGAAATCACAGAGTGAGTCTGGGAATCCCTCATATACCCAACATGGATCAGTAAATTTTCTGATGGTAGATTAGTCAGGAGATATCGGCTATAACAGTGACTAAGAATACCAAACAGTTGCTCTTGGTAATAGGAATTATGGACTCTTGTTGACAACTGACAATCCTAACGTTTACATATATCTATGCACATATCCATCAGATCCATTTTAGCCCCATTCATTCCTTCTCTTCCAATCAGACACTTTCTAACTCGTACAATAGGACCATTATTGTACTTTGCAATTCAATCCACTAAAAATCCCTGTAAACATAGTGAACAGTTCTCTAAATCTAAGCTTAGGCCCTTTTTAGGATCATACTAAATACTCTCTCCAATCCTCCCCCCTCCTCAAATATGTGACGGAGTATTATTGAAGGATAATATTCTGAGCTAAGTTCCTTTTTTACAAATTGTTTCTTAAACGGTATAGATAAGATAATTTGATTTACCAATTTAAAATTTAAAAAAGCTGATTCATCACATTAACCATTAAATGAAATTGTTGTTACTATAACTGGATCAACGAAATATGCTCATTATATATATATATATAAAAATTTTTATATATATATATATATATATATATATAAAATTTTTGTTATATCACATTATACATTGTTTACTTTTACTCCTAGGTTGTGAAACTATTACAAATATTATATCATAAGGAAGTAAATGTATGGAAATTTGTGCATAATGAAGTTTTAATTATCGACACTCAATTAGATAGAGGTTTCAAGTCGATAACTCTCAAACTATTATTTGCGTTATTTAAAGTCATTAAAATATTTTTTATTAAAAATAAATTTCATTGACAAATGCGAATCCTGATAGGCTAAATTGTAAAATATTAAAAAGTTGTTTAATTTGTTCTATGAGAGTAATAAACAATTATATATCTCATTACAGGACTCCTTGCAGTCTGACCCCTTGGGAGATACCACACAACATAAGAGTTATACTACATCAGACAATGAGGCTAACTATCAAACAAGGAAGGAACCAGAGACTTCAGGAACACACAATGTTTCGGGATTAAAAGAAGTTTTGAAAATAGCTGATACTCTTTCTTTAGATATTAAAAACATTCTGACTGATGATATTTGTAGTAAGTTGTTTATTCTTTTTGCTGATTTTATATTTTACAGTAATTAATTTTACTTACTATGGAATCTGTTGGAGGGTCAAGGGATTTTAAGTACAAATAATCCCAGTGGGCATAGTAGAGGATGGTTAATTACATCTACATCCGAGGAAGCTACTCTCAGTTCCGGTTTGTGTGAGCAAAAAGCCACATCCTGCTCAAGGTGACACTGGTTCAACAAAACACAGTGGATATAAACTGGGAGGTTAATAAAAATTTCCTAATCTAATGTGTAAATTGTCCTTAGGATAATCCTAAGGTTAAACCATATAGATGGATGAATTGGACAAGGGTAATTGTGCATTAAACAGAGCCTGTGGAGTACCAGGCTATCTTTCATAGTAATTAGCCCCACTTTATAAATGTTAAAACTTGTGGGAACAACTATGGATTCATCACACATACAAATAAATACTGTAGCATGCTCAGACATTGCTACTGATAACGAAGCAGAAACAACTTCAGTTGCATCTTAAAGTAAATCAAGGGTAAGTTTAGTAAATACCAACATAGGACTCTCAGATGAAGGAAAATATCCAGGAGTTATTCTGGATAGAAGACTCACCTTTTTTAACAGAGCAAACATGAAAACTACATTCTGCAGAAATCAACTTGACCACTTATGGCTTGTAAGCGAATTCATGGTAAGAACTGGCGTCTTCGTCCAGCTATGACCAAATGGCTTTATGGTATGGTAATTAAACCTCAGATACAGTATGGCGCCATAGTGTGGTGGAAAAGAACACTTCTACATGTCACTAGATATAGGTTGACTAGTCTCAAAGGTTGGCCTGCCTTTGTATCTCTGGAGTTTTAGAAGTACACCTACAGCAGTAATAGAAGGTCTGTTAGGAATAACCCCACTAGACCTTAGTATAATAGCTAAGACAAGTTCAGTGGCATACACAATGGAATACTATGGAACGTGGAAAGGAAGCTGTTGCCAAAAAGGACATAGCACCATTCGTAAATACAAATCATACAATTACGTACTTACTATGAGAAGTGATTACATTAGTAAAAAAACCTCACCGATATACCATTTGAAGTTATCATCCAAAAGGGAAAAGATATTGACAGACACTGGTCTCCAATACAAAACAGTATAGAATACTATACTGATGGATCTCGTACTAACTTCAGTGCAGGTGCTGAAATATATGAAAAAATGGTAAATATCGGTTATAGATCATCCTTCGATTTTTCTACAAAAAAGCATGAAAACAAAGTATTTATCTTCTAATCAATGGATCAGATCGTATTATATGTCACAATAAGCATTTCAAGTCCCAAAATGCATTACTTTAATACAAAATGAGATCTATAAAAGTATGAAATCCAGCTAAGTATGTTATGAATGCCAACGTTAATACTAATGACTACGTTCATCTGATGAACTAATGACAAGTCACTGAATGTACGATCGCTTGTTCTATTAAGTCTGCTAGGTGACTATACATATTTATTAGGTATGCGTTTTATAGCTTATTATTATAACGTACAATTACAGAATCATGTCTATTATCACAATGGCGATGCAAATCGAGTTTCATTGCTATTTACTGTATGTAAGTAAAAAGATTGGGATATGTAAAATTAATGGCGTGTACATATTGCGAATTTTTTTTTTTCTCTGGGAGAATTCAAAGATGAAGATATCGAAAAATTTTACACCTGACATAACATTTAAAGTGAGTTATATAATATAACTTGATCTTGCGTTATATAATTTACGTCTTTATTAGGTCAAGTCAATATATATATATATATATATATACCGGTATATATATATATATATATATATCAACCTGACTTGACTTTGCCTATGTAATTTACACCCCATTTTGTAACTTCACAACTTAGATGCTACTAATTGTGAAATCAATTTCAATACTTTAATATTCCCATTTTCTAATAAACTAATACATTTTCTGTATTTCAAAGTGTCTTACGAAATTAAAAATTATCTAATTGTTTTAAAATAAGGTAGTCATAACACATACATTAACTTCAATAACATAGTTATACATATTAACATTGGATTTCGGTAATTAGACTTTAACCTAACAGCTGTATTCTCTTGTTTTTTATGTGTTATTTAACAATGAAGAACTGCATTTTGGGACTTGAAATGTTTATTGTGCCATATAATATGATCTGATCCTTTGAATACAAGGTAAATACTTTGTTTTCATAATTTTTTATAGAAAAATAGAAGGACGATCTACAACCGATATTTACCGAAAAAACAACCAAGGAAAATAAAAGTCTAGCTTTGGGAAAATATGCAACTGTATTCTAAGCAGAAGTTATAGCAAAATTGGAATGCACACAATTGTGCCTAGCAAAAGGATATACCAATGAGTACATCATTATCAGGTTGGACAGTCAGGCGGCTTAAAAGTCTTTAAGCTCACACAAACACTATTCATCACTAGTGTGGGATTGTTACCGAACCTTATTTAAACTTTTAACCCAAACCATGTGATACTTGGCTGGATACCAGGTCACAGAGGCGATGAAGGAAACAAAAAGGGGAATAAACTGCCAAAAAAGGACCCAAGAAATTCTTCTAGATCTGAAACTTTCTAAGTTTGTCACTTCACAAATATATCAGAGAAATATATTAATCTTCCATATCAGGCCATGGCGCTTTCAAGAACCATCGTAATACCATGGGATTATTCCAAGGAAACCTAGAATGCATACTATGCAACCAGCACCTAGAAACTGCAAATATATACTTCTAAAGTGTGAAGCATTAGGACATAGAAGACCAACTGATGTTGGGCCCAGATTTGATCTTTAAAACAACAAGCAACCTGGCTAGGAAAATCCTGTCCTTAAGCAAGGGCATAGAAATGAACTATGAACTAGTCAGGAATAAGAAGTACACAAAAAGCCTTATGCTGAAGTGTCTAGGAAGTAAAACCTGCTTCTTATTATAAACTTTTCCTGTTAATTTTTAAAAAATTGATAATTTAATATATTTTTATTTCAATATGTATCTGAAGGATACTCAACTAAACTTATATATTAGAGAGATAAATTAAAAGAATATTACATTTAATAATTATGTTAGCAATATTAACCCTTTGCGTACCGATGTCCTGATATCAGGACGTCAAAAAATTTGCCTAGAAATACCAACATCCTGATATCCGGACATGAGTAGAACAGTCTAGAAATACCAACGTCTGGTTTCCAGGACGTTCTATTTTATTTTTTTAAATTATTATTTTTTCAACAAAACTATCCATTCTTAGGTTTAAATTGTTACTAAAGAATTGTAGATTAAGAATATGTGCACATTTATGCATTAATCTATGATCTACGACTTTCCTTCATTGATTTAGATAAATTTGAAATAGGTGATAAAAAATATTTGAGGAGTGATGAATTATTGATGCTTGGATTTAGAGAAAAAAATCTCAAAAAAACCCAGTATTACTCTTATCGAGTGATGCTAAGGCAGGTAGCGAGCAAACAACTAAAAGATCTGGAAGTTATATGAAAATAACAAACAAACCAAGTATAATCAGAAATTATAATGATTATATGGGGGGCATAGATGTGTCTGATCAGATGCTCTATCAATATTTAGAAGAAAGGCGTTCCACAAAGGCTTGGAAAAAATAACCTTCAACATCATCGGTAGATTTGAATGGGTTAAAAGAATTAATAACCCACCTAATTTTGTTAATATTTACTATTTGGTTTGCAATATGGCAGTTATCTCTAGTTGAAACTATGCAGTTAATATCTGAGTCTTGCTCCCCATTTGTTCTCTTGATAACCGAGTTAGGAAACTATGTCCTGAGTAGAACTTCAACTGTTTCCTTTCCGGTTTCTGTAAACTTACCACTTGGAGCCTATAAGACTCCCCATTGGATTTAGGGGTTCGGATGGGGGGCAAGGATTTTATGAAGTCGTGCTCCTTAGCCAGTGAAATCTAACTCCCCACAGAATTTTCTCCGAGATTCACATCTCGCTTTTAATGTTTTTGTTATACTTGATGAGGGACCGTTTATAAGATACAACCTCCCGACCTGTCTCCTGATTGAGTCCATTACTTGGCTTGACCCCCATTCACTGTCTGTTTAAGAGGACAATTTTCACGAAAAGAGTCCACAACGATTTTAGTCAACCTTCTCGCTACGAGTTCTAATTCTTGTGAATTACTGATCGATCTCCCAAACACTTGAAAGTTGATTTTGATATTTTCCTCATACACCCCCCCCCCATCTGGTGTTCCTGGGATTTCGAAAAGTGTTAACCGACCTATTATCTACTTAGAGTTCTATAATAATGCATCTATGGTTTGACATAGACGGCTCATCTGACATGTATCATTTACTCACAGGATTTTGTATACCATTGATTCCAAGTGTTAGATCCATAACCTACCTTCTAGCCTTAGTAACAAAACTAGGTGTATTTCCTTTATTGAAAATATAAGATTAAATGCTACAATATAAGAAAGTAAAGACTCATCTCTATTGTTGGGAGTCACTGCTTCCTTGCATTGTGTGATGTCCATTGGTATCTATTCCTACCAGAAGTTTAACGACCCCACGCATGCAGTGCTCCACCATCTTCTTGAAGTTAGTGGGCGGGGGATTGTCGGCTATATTGTGTAGGAAGTAAGCAGAGGTGAAAATCAGCTTCCGACTTCTTGAGCCCACACGTAGATCAGTGCTTACCACTGATATATCTCTAGAACATAAAGAAGATATCACAAGATATCCATGGTTCTTCTATTAGGGCGACATCGACTTGTTCCTGCTCAAGTAGCCTCTGTAAGACAGCGGTTGTTACCTTACTATGATGAAGGTTTGCTTGAACTACTCTCACTCTTCTTGGAATTGTAAATGTTCCTCTACTATGGGATATTTCGACACTCCCTGAGTGCCTTCGTCCTGCTGCAGAGGTTTGAGAGTAGATTTCACAGGGGTGTTCTCAATCACTATTTCCTCCACCCGGATCTGTTTACTTCTCGTGAGGTGTCTTTTTCAAGCTCCCCAATGTTTACTGGTTTTATTGACGGCATAAAAGTCCCAAGAGTAGCAAAGGAAATAAACGTCCACCCATACAAATATATAGGTAAAGGTATAGGTGTAGCATGTATAGGTAAGGCTAGATTGAAACTGGAGATCACCTGGTATCCAGAGTTCGTATATTTACGATCAGACTCCCCTCTGACCATGCATCCATTGGCATATGCTGTTCCCCCTAGAATTGGGAAAATAGGCAGATTGTGAAGATAGTTGGAGTCAAGAATAAATGAATGTCATATGTGCTCAGAGCATATTGGGACAAAAGCAGAAGAGAGATGGAAAATAAAAAACAGAAACACCAAATTCTTTAGATTAAGTATGCTGAGTGTTTCTTGTTGTAAGAAGAAATTAGATAGGAGAAGGGTAAATTGTCCACTTATATCGATGAACATTCAGTTGTCAGAGCCTCATCAGCCATCACAGGGTAAACAAGTATCAAGTTACTTATCAACACTCATATAGCTTACGCATACCCATACCTTGCATCCCTAGCACTCATATAATAAGTAAACAGATGTCTTTCACTAATCAGCTGTTATAAATTGGTGTAGTGCCACCTAAATAGTAATGTTCGTAAAGGAGGTAGTTAAAACATTTCTAAGTCATATTTTTATGTTCCCAATTTATAAAAAAAATATTTTGGTTTCAGGTTTTGGTGATATAAACCCAACTCGTTCAACAGCTCCAATAAAGCCATTAAAACCAACTGCCAGCATAGAACCAAGTTCGTCATATTTAAATGTAAAACATTCAGCGTTGGAAGAGAAACTTAGAATACATTATTTGAAAACTATGATTAGAAAGGAAGAAGAACTTATTGATTTGAAAATAAAATTAAATAGATTAAAAGTAATGAGGGAAGAAATAGAATTAGGTAATAGCAAAGAAATTCATATATTAAGTGTGGAAAATTTACAGTTACAAAATGCAAGGTTGAAATCACAATTGCAAAGAAAATGTAATTGTAAATGTTCTTGTTAAACTATTTTTAAAAGACTGAATTAATGTAAATGTATATATTGTTAATTATTTTATAATTTCGATATGCAAAAATCAAAACATAAGGTGAAATCCCATTGTTTAGGAATCACAAAACTAGGAAATTTAACTCATCATGCAGTAATAAAAATTGATTAATAAATTGTGTTATTAATGGTAAATTGTTCCATTTTACCTTAAAAAAAATTATTGTTTATAAATTTTTAATAGCCAAGTTATACTATATAAAAAATTATCCAAAACATGTAGGTGTTGATTACTGTTCATTATAGTAGACAAGTAGAAGTCTTTTTTTAAACAAAATTATTATGATCTGAAAATTTTATAGTTTTAATCCATTGAATACAAGAATTTTAATAGGCTTTTTGTAAGACTGACAGTCTACCTGGGATTTGTATTCTATTTAAGTCGTTTCAATAAGAAACAGCTTACTGCACTAAGTAACTACCGAACATCAGTACTTTTCTCTATGCCAATATGTACTTGTTTACTGTCCTTTACTTAAAATTTCTGTATGGATTAACTTATAACAATTATGAAATGTATTTTTAAGTAGGAAGACATTTGTATATGAGTAATATGCAATACTACATAAATAACATTATTTAATAACCCGTTTAATCTAATTTTTCGCTAATCCGAACCAGTCTCCGTTCCAATTAGTTCGGACTAGCAGGATTCTACTGTATTTGTATTGTGTTTGAGATTATAAAAATAAGTTTTAATGTAAAATTATGTTCCTATGTATATGTATGTGTATAATATGATAAATATTTTTATAAATTTTGAAAGTACACTATTTAAAAGAGTTGTGTTTTCCTTAATTAAATCTTAATCTACAAAATGACTTCTATCTTAGGAATTATAAATTACCCAAGATTTTATTTAGTGATGGATTGATTATCTGTCTGAAACTCTTAGATATTGTATTAGTCCAGCTATGTTATCTTTAGGTTAAAATTTGACTACATATATTGTAACATAAGCTACTTCAAGAACATCTTTTAACTATTTACTATTATAGGAGAGTTGGAGTAATAAGCAAATTTTTCTAAATAAACAACTGGAAATGTGAAGAGCAAGAATTATTAAAAAATTAACCTACTTCTAAAAAGAGAACATAATATTATTTTCAAAGATTATAACTTTTGTTTGTTTTAAAAATTATTTTTGATCCTTATTATTGATTATAGGACTAAATCTTTAGCAATTTTGTACTAAATTCATAAAAATTGGTTTTATGTACTGAAATATTTTAAAATTTATTTTATTTTTATATACCTCTATATACAACTAATTTATACAAGTATTGTATATCTTGAAAAAACATAATTTTTACGTATGCATTTTTGAGGTGTTTCAGCTTTGGTTGATGCAAAGTTTTTGATTCCTGACATATTAACTCCAATATTTTTACATCTAACATTTTCTTTTATTATATATATGAATTCTAGGCACCCTTCTCTAAAAAAATGGCATATTACCAGTTGGGTTTTGGATAAAATAATTATTTTGGTGAATTATAAACAGAATGCTTGCGAAATACACTAAAAATGATATAGTCAGCAACTAGAGGGTTAAATATAACTTCATCCTTCGAGTTAAGCCAGAGTGATTAACAAAATAAATAGTGTACTTGCTGTCTGGCTGTGAGTAGGCCTTGTATTTGCACATTTATGTTGTGATGTATTATTTTGTATGATATTTTTGAAGAATTTACTAAAAAATACTAAATTTTTTTTAGCAATTATAGTTCATTAAACTACAAAATGGTAAAGTAGAAAAATTGACATCTATTTAATAATAATAAATAACCATTAATTAATGTAAAAAAAGTATAATTTAAAAATATTATAAATTATTTAATTTATCTTAAGAATTATGATGTCATAAAAATATATAATCATTCCAACCTGTATAACACAAGTTATTATAGAATATCTGAAAGTGGTGTGTGTTAGAAAATATGTAGGTGAATGGGTTAAAAGCGCATTGAAATTTGCTGGATAATTTAAAAAAAGATATATTTTAAAAACTTTACTGCATTAAAATAACTAATTTGTATGAATTCTATACATCAGTTGTGGGAAATTAAATGTTTTAATTTTTAGAGTAAATTAAATTTTTTGTGGCCCCCAGTACAGAGCTGGGGGCCACATATGATTCTGTTTCATAAATTATAGTATTAAGTAATTAGAACACAATTTTTCATATCTATATAATTTATAAAATGTCAGTTTAAAAAAAGTTCTTGCACCCCATGCAATATAGCTGTGCTGGTGACGCTATTCCCCTCTCTCAGGCTACTGTATTTTGAAACTGGAAACATCTGATTTTAAATACTATAAGCAAAATATTTATTCTATGACTAATATAAACATATTTATAATTATATGTTGTAACAAATTTAATTATAAACAAATTAAATTGAAGAATAATTAATACAGTAACAAAAAGAATGTAGCTGTAGAGGGTATGAATGTTTGACTGAGTTTTCAGACAGGTCTTTTTTGGAATGGGTCGCTAAATTAAGAATCTTCTGAAATGTGATAAAACATATTCACCCATAGACATAGGTGGATTATAAGTAGATAATATGTTTGCCAAGTAATTACACAAAGCTTCCTTGTACATTAATATCCATAGAGATAAATTCCCGATTACTTTAGTAATAGTCTGATTAAAAAAAAAAAAAAAAAAAAAATTGTAGAACAGGTTATTTAATTTTATTGAGAGGAAATTTTGTTGTTGTTACAAATTGTACGATAAAATCTACATTTTCAACAAAAAATCATTTCAGATAAACTATATTTAAGTATTACCAGATTTAGTCATGTTTCTTGAGTTTGATGTGTATATTTATTTTGACCTGGAGTGAAAAGCACTGAAGGAAATTTTGAAATCTATGACAAAAAATGGTTTCTAGAGACAGATAAGTCAGGAAGTAATATTACTGTTATATAATAATTTTTAAATTACAATATATAATTACAAATGAAATAATACGTATTATAACATTTTAACATATGTTTTTCACAGACAATCTTTACTATTATTTTCGAGGACGCAGTTCCCGTCTTGAAGCGCAATGAATACTTTTCCATTAGGGCAAGCACAAACTTGAAATATTTTACGTTGAGTAGCAGAAGAGGAGTTTCTGTTCAGTATTGTTGGTTTAAAATATGGATGGTCAATAGTTTTCAGTTTTGAAATTGATTGTCCTGAATCTATAGTCTTCAACTTGGGCAAGTATAAGTTCTCAGATTTTAGTTGTATCTGCAAATAAACAAAGATTTACTTCTCTTGGCATTAGAACAAATGTTGAATCTTTAGTGAATAGTTTGTCAGTTAACTTTTATTCTAAAACCAAACCAAATTCATTGATATATTTAAAATAGTAAGAACCTGCAGAGAAAAATCACGCCTGAAATATTCACTGAAGTTCACATGGAATTTAACTTTTAATTACTATACTGATAAGAGTTACACTACTAATAAAAAGGGGTCTGACAGACCGCTTAGTAAATATATAATTTAAAAACAAAACTATTTATAATTTCAAATATACCATTTTATAGGTGTATAAGGAGTGTTTTATTAAAAAACATATAATAAAGTAAATTTGCGGAAATGGTTTTTATTTTTTCTAATATTTTTTAATATTTAAAAAATAATTTTATACTCATATTTAATGTTGACAAAGATCGAAATGTGAAATGTTATTAGTAAATCATTTTTAACTCCATGCAGTTCCTTATTTTTTATGTTCAACTTACCTTATTGAGAACATGAAAGAAACAACATAATTTACATATCTCAGCTTGATTTGAGGAAGTAAAAATATAACAAACATTAAAATACATTCCTTTTAATATAAAAAGTGTTCCAGGAAAACATACCGTTTTATTAAACCTTATTAAATATATAATGTATATTAACAAATTCCTAATTCAATATATAAAACATGAGAATGTCTTGCATCACTTATTTCTCTTCCAATGCTAGCATATTACTTTACTCCTAAACTTTACAAATGCACACACTACAAACTTTTCTTGAGCACTCTTAAACAAATCGGGTTTTGGTACATTTAACACAAATATGTATTCTTCCTCTTCAACCGAGGCTCACAAGTGGGTGGAGGTTTTCCTCTTCTCCAGAACTTGTTGAGGGTCTTGTCGCTCATCTTGGATTTGTAAAATCCTCTTTATTCCTAAGATCAGTTCCTGCAAAATAAATTTATCCAATAGAATTTTATAGTGTCATAAACTATTTTTTTAAAGCATATAATTAACTTTTTTTACAGAAGTATAAATTAAATTTTTTACTTACTACTGAAAGGTTGCCTCTAACAAATCTGCGTTGCATCTGCGGAGTTACCAGAGATTGCCAAATTCATCACTAACTCAAGCTTAGTGAGTTTTTGGTGTGTCTTTAAAGGCATTGTACAAGACATATGCATTTACGCCAGCTGATTTGTTGATTATAGCGTAAAATATTATCATTGGCCATCGTTTAGTGCGACAGGAACATGAAAATACAGCATACATTTGATCCACAGTATCCATTCCTATTTTTGTTGTGTTGTATACCGATATTATTTCAGGTTTTCCAGTAGCTTCGTCAGTTGACTCTCCATGGTGTAGTGAAGAAATGAGTATAACAGCTTTGCTTTTCTTTGGGACATGTGATAACAAAGTCCAATTTTCAATGAAACCATACATTGAACTGTTTTATTATCTTTTCTTGTTGGGGAGACAGGATGGTGGAATACATTTTTTGTTCTTTTTCATTGTGCCAATGAATTGTGTCAAGTATTTCTGCGAGTTCAACCGAACTATACCAATTATAGATTTCTGCTTGTGTTCTCAATGAGGTGAACTAGTCTCAAAATAGCCTATGTTGAAATTAACAGAGATTTTACTTGCTGAGGTGTAAGTCCTTTTCCTTCACTATTCTTTCCAGCATACAGGTGATCATTAAACACATAGTGGGACTTAGCATCTACTAGACATTGTACTTTTAGGTCATACTTGGGGGGGGGGGGCTTTTTAGGCATGTATATAAAGAAGGATGATCGTCCATGAAGGGCACTATAGTTGGATTTAAAATGGAAGTAAAAGCAGATATGGTGTGAGGGGTATGTAGCTTTCTGGAAAAATGCAGGCGAGCATTGTTTTAGTAGCGGTGCCATGTTGCCAATTCTACAAAAGTGACAAGATATGCTTAGGTAAAAGGTTAGTAATTAAATACTGAAATGAACATAGAATAAATAATCTGAAATTGAATTTAAAAGGATTTTTTTTAAAGATCATTACACATATTACTAAGAATTCATGGAAATAATGAAATTTGATTTGGGAACATTGTTCCCCTGCCACACTACAACCCCATTCCCTTTCCAGTTTTATTCGAACTATATAGTCTGTTTAAATAAACCAGTTAGTAGTAGACAATAAATTGTTCAAGTGCTAAGCTGAGTTGTATTGGTCTCTCTTTCTAACATTATACAGTCATCTCTCTCACTTGTACACTCCTAGACCTCATAGTAACACATAATGTCCATGCAACAGCTACTTGAAAAAGGATTTTCAACATTACTATATGAATGATTATTAGAGATGATTGATTATTTATATTTATTTTCAATCTATACACCTTTTTCTCTCTTTTAAGTTCATATAGCACTTTGATGTAACAATAAATTAATAAAATAGAAAACTACAAAATTACAAAGATAGAAATTTGTTTTGTTTAGTCTTGGCATACAAACTGTAATCTTTAAACTTAGATATTTATTTTGCATGCTCCTGTCATGTTGGTTTTATATATTTCTCAGACAGGTTAATTAATTAAAATTGATCTGATATGGATTATATGGGCAAAAGATGTACAGAAATAATCCTATTTAATTATTTGAAGATGGAAAGTTGAGATTTTGAAGTACTCAGTTGGAGTCTCGCATATTTACCGCTTGATGTCGTATGTGTCAATATTTCAATTGAATGGAATTCCTTACATGTTTCATACAGTAATTTGTTTTGAAAGCATTACAAATTGTTGCAGACTTTACTTTATTAATACACATATAAGTGATGAATGAAAACACTGGAAAGGAAGTATCAGACAACTTCTTATTACGGTACCATCTAACGAACTGATCCTGCAGGGTAGATTTCAGCAGCCGTGCGTGTAGATCAACTGTAGAACGTCTGTATCACGTGAACAGTGAGTGACAATGTTTATTGCTACTGACTGTGTTATTTAAATAGACTATAACATTTCATCAGCACAAACAAAGGCCTTGATTGTGTAGCTGGATTGACAGTTTTGGATAAATTTAAAAAAAAAATTCAGCTATTAGGTATAGCTCCTTTGTCTTCTTTTTTCTTTTCCCCTCTGTTACGTGGATTGTCAAATCGAAGAGCCTTCATCAATTATAAAATCTTTGCTTGCTCATGACATATCTGAAAACTTCTCTTCCTATGCCATCATTTGCATAGAGGCTCAACATAGACTACTGTCCAGATTTGAAAATTGCAGAGTAAATTAAAAGCCCAATAAAGGTCTTAATTTCTGTTGATTCAGTATTACGTACAAAAGAACATGGTTGTTGATAATTAATTACAAACAATAGAATTTATTTTGAGATTTGTCCACTGCACAACAATATCAATCATGTCCTCAGAAAAAAGCAATTCCCAAATGGATTGTACGTTTGGGTTATTACGAGCTTTACTTCTTAACCATAGTATTGTGTGATTATATTTTCTTGTTTTGCCTGAAAAGCTTAGTTGGAGCGATTCTTTTTCCATGGTTGGTACATTTAAAAGAAATCATATCTTTTGTTCATCATCCATAATAACAGGTCACCTCCCCTCTTCTGTGTAGACTAAGAACAATCATTATCATTTGAAGGGTCACCATTTCCGTGGTGTCCATGGGCATCTCTTCTTCATTATCTGAATTACACTGTTTGGAGTTTGAATCATGATCACTATGAAGTTCAAAATCCGGATCAAAGTCACTGTCATCATCATTGTCAAATTCGTCATATAGAGTATTTTTTTTTACCAAATCCTCTAGTTCTGGATCAGCATTTGATTTATTACCAAGTAAGGTGCATGAAACACCCCTCCTTTTATTTCCAGATGGCCCGCCTTCTTGGTCTATTATTTATAGTCTTCACTTTACAAAATCAATATGGTTCAAGTAAAGTTACAAAAATAATAAAGTTCGTCTGTGTGACCGCAAAATAAATTCCATAAACAATATAAATGGTCTGTCGGACCGTGGGATAAATTACGTAACAATATAGGAGGCCTGATAGGCCGCAACGTACTAATAGGTCACTACCTGCAATGACCTTGGCACTTCAACTTTCACCGCTGACTAACTGCCTCTAGGCATGAAGGTAGCTTGGCGCTGTAGTGAGAAAGATAAGGGAGAGAAAATATCCCTTATGGTCTGTCAGACATATTGTATTAATTAAGGGTTAAAAAGAAGCTCTTTTCTTTCTAGATCATTATTAACTGAGGACATTTTAAACATTGTTACTACCAGATCAGAATTAACTTTGAATTGTTCAAAAAAATTTTGTCCATTTCATTGAAATATTTGTACACCTATACTTCAGCATCACTAATTCTATTAAAATGGTAACACAGTGATTAGTGTACTTAACTACATATTTAATCAGAAAGTTGGACCAGAAACATGAGTTATTATAGTAGTTTATTGTATGTAATTTTAAAGTCTGCATCCAATGAAACATGAAACCCTAATGTGTTTTCTACAATTTAAAAATAAGAGTGTGATTTAAAGGAAATACAGTTGGTACTCTGGTAACAAGAAGGGAGTGGGAGTTAATGGATAAGTTTAAGGAATTGGAAAAATAAGTTACGAGAATAATGGGCTTGTATATATCCTGAGGATAAGTCAAAGTATACATCCTACCAGGAAGGTGAGTGACTTAAAGGTGATATAAGTTTGAGGGAGTTGAGAATTTTAAATATCTGGGTCTAAATAATATAAGCTTCGTCATTAATGAAAGCTCTAAATAGATGATATGGAGTGCTATAAGTAGAGAAAAGAAAACTTAGGAAGAAAAGCAAAGTTAAAAGTTTATAAAAGCATTCAAAGACCAATGATAATATATGGAAGTGAGACATGGCTGTTAACTAAGGGAAATGAAAAGAGATTAAGAATTTGGGAGAAAGGTGTTGAGGAGAATATTTGGGCCAGTGAAAGGAGGAGATGAGTAGAGGTCACGGTAATGATGAGGACCTGGTAACAAGGATGAAAATAGGGAGGATGAGATGGGGTGGCTTAAGGGGGAGGATGAGATGGGGTGGATGAGGATAATTTTGCCAAGCTTTTTATGGGCGCCAGGTTGCGTTAGCATACCAATTTTGAAAAAAGAAGGAAGTTAATTGTTGTTATGATTAAAATCTCTCAGGGTCGCAAGTCCTTTTAAAAGTGTACTTCAGTGGTTCTTGGTGAAATAAAAAATCTTATTTTGTTGAACTGAAATTGAACATAATTTATTGAATTAAGTATTAACATTTATACAAAATAAAACAAACATAATATGAATACATGTAAATGAGCAAATTCAAGCAATATATTTTAAGTTAACACATCCTACACAGTTATTCCATTATATTCAAGTCTCAATATTAAAAAAATAATTTTTTATTGACTTTAGTCTTCAGTTGCAACTTCTTAATAAAAAAATGAAATGAATTCAATCTTACTTCTCATAAAAAAGAAATTGAATTACTATAAAGTAGATTCTCTACAAAAAACAAATAAATCTCAATTAGCTAGTTTCTTAAAAAAGACTCTAACATATTAATTTTATTTTGAAATATAAGACATTGCGTCTTATTAATCAAAAAACATCAAGTAATAAATTCAAACTTATTATATTGAAAAATTTCTAAATTATTACAAATACATATTTTATTTTACATAGTAAAAAGTTTATACGTGCTATACCAAGACACGTTTTCTCATTTTAAACAGAACTTTTCCTCTAAAATCACTTCTTCATTGTCCTGCACGTCTACATGATGACTCGCCAATCTCGCTCCAGCCGTTACATCATAAGTCCACGCTTCATGTTTTACAACGACACATTTATTGTTCATATTATGAAAATGGTACATATCAATGTTCAAATTGTTCTATTTCTTGCTTTGAAACACAAAATTAAATTTAGTCTCTATAACATTAGTTCACCAAATTGCAATATCTTTTGTTAGGTATGCAAAATTCATTGTTCAAACTATATCACTCCAACGTCTATACATAATTGAAACTGTATTGCATTGTTTCTTTATTAAAATAGTTCTCACCTTATAAAACACACTTTTGATACTTTGTCTTTGTGTTATAAGGAACACGTGTTCACCAATGCTGTCTATTCACTTTAAACGTTCTACAGGTTAAAATATTCAGTTCTACGCATTAAAAATACTCAAATTCCATTCACATATCGTCTCATAACAATTTAGTTTATATTTGTTACATATTACTAAAGAAAAATACTATTACATCACTTTTCTATTGTCTAGAACCAGATATACCGGTCCGAAACAAACGTAGTCTTGCCTCAAGATCTCCATCCAGACTGATCAAAACCACATGTGTGTTTTTCCAGCTTCCAAACCAAGCGTCCTATTTAATATGCAACGTATGCGAGAATTATTCTCACACCTAGCAACACTGACACGGTTCAAATTATTTTACCTAACACAATACAAATACTACCTAAATATTTATTACAACTTATAACTAATTTTTTATACATGACATTATTATTTTGGAAACCTATATTTAACTTTTTATTACCCTAGTTTTAATAATCTATATATTTGAGTCATCTTTTGACTTCTAAAAACCCCCTCCCTTATTCAACTTTAACGTTTCCCGGGTTACTTTAAATATTCAAATCTCAATATAACCATTTTTTGGTTATTTAGGTTAAAATTACCATTTTTGGTATTACAAATACCCCATCAAAGCTGTGATTCAATATATAAATATTGAAACACAGATTTCTCTTTTATTTAACAAAAAAATTTTAACAAACAAAAAAAACTTTCAAATTCGGTCCCTATAGATTTCCAAAAATAAAAAAATTTCAGCAAACTAAGAATATTCATATTAAAAAAAACAAAACTTTAAAATAAGAAATATTCTCTCTTAACTCACATTAATCATCTTATAATCTATTGATTCATTAAATCTACCTAATTGCATATTATAATCAATCAAACCACTTATACCCAAGTCTTATCCATCATCAAAAAACCTTCATCAACTTCTTATCATTGAGCTGTCCATCACTCAACTTTTATCTTGCGACGTCAGAGTGTCTACTCCTGATTGCTAAAAGAAAAAAATATCTCTATCTCTTTGCCAAGATTCTAACTATTCATCTGAATATTTCTTTCACTTCATATAATTAAAATTTAAAACTTCTCATTATCATTTAACACCATTACAAAATTATTTACTTATTACTCAAAATTACTTCAATTTACTTTAAAACTTTTCAATTATCATCTTACATTATTATTTATTTTAGTTTAAATCCAATAATTATTTATTCTTTATCAAATTCTTAATTACTCTTTGTCTCGCTGGGATAAAATGTTAACTACTGATTTTACAATTACAAAAAACTCTTTTCTTCAACTAAAATTCAAAAATATAACATCCTTATTACAAAAAAATATAAAATTACTTACAAAACTCATCTATTTATTTCAAAATTACCTCTTTACAATTGTATCGTCTCTCAGTATCCTATCTTCAAAATTCCTTCCATCTCAAATCTCTCATATTTTAATAATTCAAGTTGCATTAATCAAAAAACCTCTTTATCATTCATATTTATCTCTTTATCTCAACGTAGCTTCCTTTAAAAAATCATGATAATCGTCGTTTATTCGCAGAATTCCTCAAATCTCCCTTTATTTCATTAAAATCGTCACATATTTCCTTTATTTCATTAAAATCGTCGCATATTTCCTTTATTTCATTAAAATCGTCGCATATTTCCTTTATTTCATCGCAGTATTCAAAAAACCTCTTAAAAACTAAAAAATTACCATTAATGCAACTTAACTACTCTTTTTATAAAAGCTTCTTAACAGAACAACTTCATTTTAAATACCACTTTACTCAACAATTCTGTAAAGTCATCATCTTCATATAAAACTCAAAAAATCTCTCATTTAAACTACTTCATATTAAAATCTTCTTAATCATCTATTACTTGTATATAAAAACTTCAAAAAAAATAAAATTTACATTGTTTCCCAGCTAACACCGTATTTCATCAAAATCTTTAGACACCTTTATCAATTAACTTCTCAACATCATTTATTATTTCAAATTCAAACATTATTTATCAAAAATCATTAATTGTTTATTTTATTTATAAATTTCATCAAAATCTCTCTTATCATTATTAATTTACTATTCCTTCCTTTAAAAAACAAAAACTTAACCTCCTTTACTCATTATTTAACATCAAAAACTTAAAAAACTTAATTATTATCTGTCTTGGCAAAACTCACAAAAATTCTCTTCATATTATATTATTTATTAATTATATCTCCTTCTTTAAAAAACAAAAACTTTAACATTTTTAACTCCATTATTCATTTTATTACCATTTCATTATTAAAAAACAAAAAACTTCAATATTATTATCATCTTAGCAATGCCTCTTGAAAACCACTCAATTCCTTTACAAGTCACCTTTCAAATCTCAAATTATTTAAATCTAACAATATTTTGCATATAATTACTTATTTTATTATTCTTAACTTTTGTAAACAAATATCAAATACTTTCTACATATAAGCCAAGCATTATTACTCTTAATCTATTATATACATTTTTTTAAAAATTACTATCTTTCTTACTAAAATACTCCAATTCTGACTCGTCCGGTTTTATTTTTTAAATATATACAGATTGATCAGTTCTGTATACACTACACTTTATCTTTCTTCTATCATCTGTCTAAAGTATCATTACATGAAAATTCTATGTAATATTATATCAAATTATTATTGTCTTAACCGTTGTTACAAAATCTCCATCATCTTATCAAAAAAATATTTTCAATTTTACTTAAACATTTTAATTTCAAAACTTTTACAAATTTTAACTCATCATTTTCCAAAATTTACTTTTTTATCCTAATTTTAATTATTTAGTAGTCTCTTGTATATTCTCCTATTATCTCCAATATCCACGACACTTCTTGTCGACTTAATTACACTTTGTATCCTTCTGATTACAACTTTAGACACTTACATTGAAGTCTGCATTATGATTTTCAGATATGAGAAGGTTGAAATGCAAAATTCCTACTCAGTTCAGAATAAAGCCCCAATCACACCTTTCAACCATGACACACCTTCAATGCTGTCTACATGCTTTATTCCTTAGAATAAAACATGTTTTCGACTACCGTTACCCTGCCATCCTCCCAAAATGTTCATGTACTCCTTAAATGCATTTACACGAAGAAAATTTTAAAATTCATAAAAAATTTCATTCAAATCGTATCATCCGAAGTTGAAATAATGTTTATTTTTTTCAATCTTATTACTAGTATCGTCGATTTTCTGTTTATGTAATCCTTTCTAGACGTTATTATTCAAATTCAAAAAGAAAATTTTATTTTTTAAAATTTATTCTAAGTTCTTTACTTAGAAATTTACTTTTAATTTTATTAAAGTTATTCAAATAACCAACCTTTATTCTATTTATTTTATTTAAAATCAATCATCCTTTATTTAAGTAATTTTTATTTGAAAACGCAAGTTAATTTTGAATTATAAGTCAAAAGTTTTTTATTTTCAGGACAGCATATTCGTAACACCCTGTATTTTAGTCTCAATGTTATACGCAATAGAATCTTAGGCTTGATTAAAGCATAAACAAGTCCCCTCGGTATGAGACAATCCTTATCTGTCTACTGATAAGAAGTGAAAACCTTTTAGTTCCAATACGGTCTGTAGATGAATCTCAACTCTCTCGTCACATTTTATTGAATATTTAATATTGAATATTATTTCTTCAACACTACACTGGATCTTTGCCTCGAACCAACTTCCTTATCTAGTCACGTTTCATAATTATTTATTCTTTTTATAAATATACTGAGTTATTTACTAACCATCTTGCATCTCCAATAATCTTTTCTTCTAACTAATCTGTTATCATCACGTTTTCTAAATATTATTTCTTCTATAAACATATGAAATTGTTTACTGCTATAATCCAGCGCCTTTACTTTAACAAATACTGAAACCTTTCTTAAACTAAAACTTCTAACATTTTACGCTTGGCTTATATTATTATTTATTCTGATTCTGTCTTAGCTTACAAAATTTATCAGTACACACAAATTATTAATATTCATAACTCCTAATTAATCATTATCAAACTTAAACTTATTTATTAACAAAATTCTTATTCTATTAATTATTTTTCAAAATCACGTCCTTGTGTTTATAAAAATGTCTTTACATTATTATCAGTCGTTCCAAATTTCAATTGATTACAACAATTATGAATTATCCGTTTTTTTTCGATGGTTCCCCGATTGGTGAAAAATTTTAAAGTACATGATTAAATTTTTTAACACACTTTTAATGTTAAATACTACTTCTAGCTTAGATCGTTTTTCTAGGCTAGTCTCTACAACAGACCCTTTCCTAACAAAAGATTCCCCTTTGTTATTGTCTGGAAGTATTGACAAAACAACTTTTCCTTTCTCTCTTACGGACATACCTACATCTCTCTTTCTCTCAAACATCTTAGAATCTATTGACCTACATTTGTCAGCTGTCAGCTTGGGAATCCTCACCCCACCATTATCATATATTACTGTAAAGTCTTCTTTTAATATTTACTTTTTAAACTTGTATTCAAAGCTACTCTTTTCATAAAAACTTTTAATTTCTTGCTCTTGTATTTGAAAGATACTCTTAAATTTTATCATTACATAATTTTTAAACTCTACATTCTTATGGTAAACTCGTTTTTTAAGATAAACAGCTGATTCTTTTATTATTAGATTATTTATTCCTGCATTGTTTTTTGAATTACTTATATCTATTTTAACCCCACCAGACTTGGTAACCCCATCATCTTTCTTAATTTCAACATTACCCGTTAACTGTTTTAAATCATTGTTTTCAAAAGATTCGTTTTGACTTACATTAGGCTTAACTATTATCTCATTTTTTAATCTATTCTTTTCCCATTCTAGATTTTCTTGTTCCAACTTCTTAATAAATTGTGTTAATGACTGTTTTTCTTCATTACTTAAACTTAATTTCCATCGTTTTATTTCATCCGAAAATAATTCTGTTATTTGCTTAGCTCTCTCCTCACAACTTATTTGCTTATTATCCATGATATTACTCATTTTCAAATATTTATCACCCTCATCAATCTGACTATTGTTAACCCCATCATTACCTTTTTGATTTTCATTTATCAAATTACTATTTTTATTTACTGAATCATTTAAAACTTTATCTTTTCCATCAAAATCATTAACCCCACCATTTTTCTTAACTTTTAAATTTTCATTATTATCTACCTCATTGTTTACTTTTTTAAAAACATGATCATTCATACAATTATTCCTTATATTTTTGATTCTTTATATTTATGCAATACAAACTTTGATCCACTACCATTAGGCTCAATGTACACACCCAATCGAGTAATATTGGGTCCTTCTTCTAACAAATTATTACTTATTTTGCTATAAATCTCATTTCTTCTTTTAAATACTGCATCTAACATTTCTAACCTTTCTTTTTCTATCTCATTTTCCCTATCAACTTCATTCTGTCCTAACCTTACATGCCACTGTTCATTCAATTCACCCTGTTCTATTTTTATAATATATACTTCAATTTTTCTATTCAAATAATCTATTTGGAATTCTTTCATCCTATGAATACTTTTTTCTACACCTTTAAAATACTTATTGGCTTCAAGCCTCATTGCATCAGCCTCTCTTGTTATCCTATCTCTTTCCGTTATTAACTTTTTATTATCTTCTCCCTCCATTTTAATTATTATTATTATTTAAACTTTAAATTTAGAATTAGTTATTTTAAAATTACTTATCTACTTATTATTAAAAAAATTTTAGAGAGAACATTCTTATTTTTATGTTAATTATGAATATTCTTACCTTTTCGATAAGAATTTCTAATCCACCAAGAAACCACTGTTTTTTCGACTTATATTCTTATATTTTTCAATATAAGAATACAGCCCCGAGTTGAGCGACACTTGTAATAGTTATAAAAAAATGAGCCTTGTCGTACTTGAAGAGTACTTATTTTTATTAAAAAAAAATATAAAAATGATTTTAATATTATTATTTATTTATAAAATTTTGCCAAGCTTTTTATGGGCGCCAGGTTGCGTTAGCATACCAATTTTGAAAAAAGAAGGAAGTTAATTGTTGTTATGATTAAAATCTCTCAGGGTCGCAAGTCCTTTTAAAAGTGTACTTCAGTGGTTCTTGGTGAAATAAAAAATCTTATTTTGTTGAACTGAAATTGAACATAATTTATTGAATTAAGTATTAACATTTATACAAAATAAAACAAACATAATATGAATACATGTAAATGAGCAAATTCAAGCAATATATTTTAAGTTAACACATCCTACACAGTTATTCCATTATATTCAAGTCTCAATATTAAAAAAATAATTTTTTATTGACTTTAGTCTTCAGTTGCAACTTCTTAATAAAAAAATGAAATGAATTCAATCTTACTTCTCATAAAAAAGAAATTGAATTACTATAAAGTAGATTCTCTACAAAAAACAAATAAATCTCAATTAGCTAGTTTCTTAAAAAAGACTCTAACATATTAATTTTATTTTGAAATATAAGACATTGCGTCTTATTAATCAAAAAACATCAAGTAATAAATTCAAACTTATTATATTGAAAAATTTCTAAATTATTACAAATACATATTTTATTTTACATAGTAAAAAGTTTATACGTGCTATACCAAGACACGTTTTCTCATTTTAAACAGAACTTTTCCTCTAAAATCACTTCTTCATTGTCCTGCACGTCTACATGATGACTCGCCAATCTCGCTCCAGCCGTTACATCATAAGTCCACGCTTCATGTTTTACAACGACACATTTATTGTTCATATTATGAAAATGGTACATATCAATGTTCAAATTGTTCTATTTCTTGCTTTGAAACACAAAATTAAATTTAGTCTCTATAACATTAGTTCACCAAATTGCAATATCTTTTGTTAGGTATGCAAAATTCATTGTTCAAACTATATCACTCCAACGTCTATACATAATTGAAACTGTATTGCATTGTTTCTTTATTAAAATAGTTCTCACCTTATAAAACACACTTTTGATACTTTGTCTTTGTGTTATAAGGAACACGTGTTCACCAATGCTGTCTATTCACTTTAAACGTTCTACAGGTTAAAATATTCAGTTCTACGCATTAAAAATACTCAAATTCCATTCACATATCGTCTCATAACAATTTAGTTTATATTTGTTACATATTACTAAAGAAAAATACTATTACATCACTTTTCTATTGTCTAGAACCAGATATACCGGTCCGAAACAAACGTAGTCTTGCCTCAAGATCTCCATCCAGACTGATCAAAACCACATGTGTGTTTTTCCAGCTTCCAAACCAAGCGTCCTATTTAATATGCAACGTATGCGAGAATTATTCTCACACCTAGCAACACTGACACGGTTCAAATTATTTTACCTAACACAATACAAATACTACCTAAATATTTATTACAACTTATAACTAATTTTTTATACATGACATTATTATTTTGGAAACCTATATTTAACTTTTTATTACCCTAGTTTTAATAATCTATATATTTGAGTCATCTTTTGACTTCTAAAAACCCCCTCCCTTATTCAACTTTAACGTTTCCCGGGTTACTTTAAATATTCAAATCTCAATATAACCATTTTTTGGTTATTTAGGTTAAAATTACCATTTTTGGTATTACAGGTTGTAGCACCATGGAGGTATATGGTAAAACTTCATAATAGGAAGGGGATTGATCAAATAAATAGTTTTAAAAAATAACTGTTATTTTGGTAAATTTTAATCGATTGTATTAGTTAATTTTTTCCTTAAGAGAGTAACACAATGTAACTTTTAACCACATTATCTTAATTTAAGAAAATGAAATCTATAATAATTTGTCTAATATTAAGAATTTTATATGAATTACAGTCAATTTGGGCACAAGTAAGTTTCACTATTTTTTTTAAATGTTATTTAAAAATAAAGATTGTTAAATTACAAAATAATTACCATTTGAAATGTTTTTGTAAGTTTTTACTTTCCTGAAGGTCCTACCTTCAATAAATATTAAATAGCTTGTAATAGCAGCTTATATTCTGCACATTTAATAACAAATAACATGGAAAGTTATATAATTTGACACCTACTTCACCTCTTGTAGTTTCCATTCTCATGTCATTTAATGATGATGTGCTTAAATCTTTCTTTGTGTGAATCCAAACCTTGAGTGTTCCACTCAAGTGTAAACTTCTTGAAGGTGATTCCAACCTGAAAATAGTTATGCAGCTCATTTTGAATATGGAAAAAATATGAATTTGCTTCAAAA
Organism: Aphrophora alni; assembly: GCA_963513935.1. NCBI lineage: Eukaryota > Metazoa > Arthropoda > Insecta > Hemiptera > Aphrophoridae > Aphrophora > Aphrophora alni. The sequence continues at coordinate 77,699,129 of OY740772.1, forward strand.
TATTTTAACAATTAATTATTTGAGTAACTTGTATATCCATTTTAATAAATTGGCTATAAAATCATGACCTCTAAATGCAAAACTAGTTGGTGGGTACCATTATGACACTTATTCCAGTCATGTAAATTAACCCTTATACAGGTTTAATGAATCTTGTAATTGTTGTAACAATTTATAAAAAAAAATGTGTGAGGCAGAAGTTAATATTAATAGTGAAGCTATTTTTAAAAAATAAAACAATTTATCTTTTGAACTTGAAGAGTTCCACAAAGTATTTATTTATTGTTAAAATTGAATTTAATTATTGATTTGCTCGACTTATAGGCGCCAGATGTGTTAACATCAATTTAGAAAAAGAAAGTTATTATTGTTATTAAATTTTCTCAGGGGTGAGTCCTTTTATTAGTGTACTTCACAGTGATATTTGGTATTCAAATGAGAACACTTTGACTGAAATGTTAACAAAAACATTTATTAAACAGTAGAAAGAAAAAACACATTAACATCAATATTGAAATAAATCATATAAATCACTTATGTTATACATCCTACTATCAGATGTCGTTATTTCCTTTTAAGAAGGTTTTAATTTTAAACAAAGATCTTGAATTTACTTTTTTTTAAGTTGCAACTGAAGAATTATTTATAGAGCTTAACAGATTGAATTTATCTGTTCTTTAATATTGAATCTACATTACTTTAAAAGGAAAATTATGTCAATCGTTATCTATTATTCTTTTACATAAAAATAAAAAACAATTATTTGTAAATTTTAAATTTACAAAAACCAAAAAATCAAATCTAATAAATTCTATACAAATAACAATTTGAAATTTAAGTATTGAATAATACAGAGTTACCAATCCGTTGTCTTAAAACACATCACTCCATTTCTTTGTCCAAACCACATGGCTTTCTTACGATGGTATTCCTGGAGAGCAACGTCCCTCAAAGTCATTTTAATCGCAGAACTCAAATGTTAGTGTTAAGAATGTCTGTTAACTTATTAGTCCATATTACACTTTATAATTGTTCATCATCCACCCGTGTTCGTTACTACACGCAAAATTGTCTATTGTCTTTTTATGTAACACGCTATCCGTACTAAACACTTCTAATAGTCAGTTCTACTTCAAAATTAATACGATTTATCATACTCGTCTACATTGTTCAAATAACTATTTAAAACTGTCTGTATGACACACTTTATCAGTCCAAATACCCAACTAAAGCATTCTGAAAACACGTCCATTGTTTCTAAGCACTTAACTCAGACACAACTATCACCTATGAGCTTCCAACTAAGACTGATCTAGCAAATCGCCACGAGGTCTTATCCTTATAATTGGAAACCGGAGCTATGTACCTCCCGTATTCCGCTGTTTTAATCAGTTCACATACTCCTTATATTTTCGCACAATTTATCAATTATTTATTATAAAAAACAACACTTTTATCTAATTATATAATACTAAAATAAACACTTGCAATCAACTATACTATACTAATACTAAACATCGTAATTCATTATGTTGTTTTGAAAATCCATCTTATTTCCATAAAAGAATTTACCGAAGGCTACATTTTGTTCAATAGCTTCTCCCACCCTTTGTATTTTTATCTCGCGCTTTTAACACCCATTACAAACTTTGAATTCTGACTCTAATTTTTCACACTATTACAAACTAATTTTTTACATTATCACATTGTGCACTACATTAGAACCTCTTTTAACCGGCCTCGGATCAACCTGTCCTCGGATCAACCGGCCTATTTCGTAGTAGTGTACTGGTTCGATGAGAGTTTCTGAAAATAAATTGTAATTGAAACACCAAAGCGGCGGCGAGTCAAACGACTTTGTTGATAGCGGTATCCCATTGTCGGCGGCGTGAAAACACCGCGGCAGGCACCCGTTGGTATAGCAGACATACACTGGCAAAAACGTTTGATGGGCCGGTTTTTTTCCACGAATCAATTTAGTATTCATTATGGAAAATATAACATTTCTTTTCAGTTTTATTCTTGCCTTTGACTGGTTATGGTTTATGTACAGTATATACAGTAAATAAAAATGAGCGAGTTATGAAAACGGAAGTGTGTGTTGGTTTCGTTTGAGACGCGGTTATATGTGTTAAAAAGGCTTGACAGAGGGGAATATGTAAAAAAGCTTTGTGACAAGTTTTGATGGCAACCTCGGATAAACCGGCCAAACGGGCAACTGGCCCGGGTGTCAGTCCCGACTAGACCAGTTAAGAGGGGTTCTACTGTATTACTCTCATGATGTAATATTTGGCCTTCCACATAATATATTAACACTTTGGATGTCGAAGTTGTACCTTGTATAATTGATTCGTACCTTGTAATTGGTACAATTTCAATGTTATTTAGGTTTGTGATTTATGAATATTAAAATTGATAATACTGAGAAAAAGGTTATTTGTCATCTGTTTGGTATAGGGGTTGGCAAACCAATTACCCACTGCAAACAGCCTACTCAGATCTCCCTGCTCTTCATGTTGTTCTGAGAGCTTTCCTGTGGCCTACACTACTTCCTACTCCCATGCAAGGCATCTATTTTCTCAGCTATTTTTCACCTTAATTCCTCCTATGTCTTCACCACCCCTATTCTTCTATTTTTAATCCAACTCTAAATTGTAAAGGAACCCGTGCTATTCGAGTAAATGACACCAGGGAAAAGGTGTAGCATACGAAGGCTGTGGGATACTTGGTGACTCCCTCACAGTATTCACTCTGGCTGGGTGGGCCATCTTTTCTTTAGCTGCTCGTGGGAAAAACATGGAGAAAGAACTGAAAATAACAAGATTTGTGGAGAAATGAGTGCCACCATAACTAAACGTACTGATAAAATGGAGAATGCACTCAGTGATGACTATAGAGAGTCCTCTGCTTCGTTAAGATTTCCTCGATAATGGAGAGATAATAAACCTCGTAGACAATGGTCAAATATGTCACTCAGGAGGATCACACTCTGATTTCTCTTCCAAACACCCAGAAAGAGGAGACAGGCAGGGGGGGGATTGATGACTCGCTGAGGTATCAGCCTGAGTGGTGTAGGAGTATAAACCGAAAATGCTGACAGAATTTCTAATGGGAGATTATAGACTCAAGAAACACCTTAGAAGAATCTGAATAGAAAAGGATGGGGTTGTAGATTCTGCCAAGAGTGGGAAGAGAACTCATCTATTAGTTGAAAGTGGTACAGTAATCACAAAAGCGCTAGAAGTCTGGGAGGATAACCTGAGATTAGTCTGAGATGCTTACCTTCTTCATGTGTTGCATTTCCTAAAAGAGTTGGGGCTGAAGGGGCTTCTATAGTGGGAGATCCCCGTTCTTAGAAGAAGTGGGGGGAGGGTACAATAGATCTCTAGAGGTTGCAGTACATTTCACTCCTATTTCATGACAACTACTATTCATCTGTCTGTTAATGTTATATGAGAGCTTGGGTTAAAAAATGTATGTTCAGAAGTTTTTTTTTTAATTTTAGCGTTTAAATTGTAAATTATAAGATTTTCAAATATTTGAAACATTAACAAATCTGCAAACGAAAAATTTCATATTGAAAATTAATGTGTAAATTAATTATACCAAATATTAATTAATCCAAGTATTTTTGTAGGTACCAAACTATATATTAAATAATTTGTTCTATGTGACATTTATATGTGCATGTATGTTTGTTTTAATTTACGTTATAAATTTAATAAGTGTAACGAAACAACATTGTGAATAATATCAACATGTATGCCTTGATGATGCTGTCACATTGCTGTCAATTAAAATGCTCGTTAAATTTTATTGATTATCAAAGCTTCTGTGTAAATGTACTTTACAGGTACCTACTATGATGTGGCAGAGGTTTTAGTTTGATCTCAATTATAGGAAAAAATATTTAATGAGTTAAAAAAACCAGACTGGTTTCTACAAATTTAATAATGTACTAATACTTAATAGAATAAAAATAAGGGGTAGATTTACAAGTCGAATAAAAAATCAATTTACAAAACATGAATTTAGATTGACGAATGAATCTAGGTTTAATCCAACGACCTTGCCTCCTTTCCCCATACCATGATTTTATATTGATAGGTGTACCTCCGGAAAAATTTACGAAAAGTCTATACCTTGTTTTGCAGACAGAACATAAAGTTTGAAAATACTTGATTTTATCATTCATATCATAATTGACATGATGTACTCCAATTCGCCTAACTCCATAAGGCTACTTTAATGTTAGAGGTATTATTATTTTTAATTTGTATTCTGTGTAATAACACAATAATTTTGTTAACATATATATTGCAATTTGATATATTAGGGTTTATATAGCCTACTGAATGTATGTATAATGTATTATTATTATGTTTTTTATGTGTTGTATGTTCAAAAAGGAGTAAAAATTTGTTTCAAAAATTCTTACTACACAGAATTTGATTGTTTACCTCCGTTTCGTGGTTAGTTTTTAATACTCTTACTTCATTCTCTACTTCATCTTTCTGTTTTAATTTTGATGATTTTGACTTTATATTACAATTTATCTATGGTCTCAGCTTATCTTAAATATTCGGCCTTACATCGTGTACTCATTTAAATGTGATATAAATCAATTAATTATCAAAACAGATATACTGATCATGCCAACAGGTGAAAAGTCTCATGAGTGAATTGCCTTTTACTTATTAGTTTATCAACCACAAGCTTGTAAAATCCTTTTGTTAAAGCTATTTGTTTGTGTTTTTAGCTAATATATCGTACAATATCTTACCTTAGTTCTGAACCATCACAACCTTGTACTAATGGTGTTTGGACACTGCCTTTAAAATCTGCAACACCTGCATAAAAATAATTTAGTAGGTATGGACTTGTTAAATACTTTAATCTGCTTCAAGATAGTGTTTGTTATTTTTAATGATTTTAATGAAATTATATTTATATTAAGAGAGAAAGAGATAAAAGGTTTGATAAAAAATACTAAATTTTGCAAATAAAGAATCAATTTTTTCATATTTTAAATGTTTTACAATACTGTTTCTTTATTAACCAATTTCGATGGAACTTGGTTTCTGGAATGAGAATAAAGGGAACAAGATATCAAAACAGTTTGAATATTAACATCTTTAACTTATAGCATCTTTATTCCACTTGTTTCTGCAAAAGATACCACATTAAAAAAACAAAAAACAAAATGTGTGTTCATATATATATATATATATATATATATATATATATATATATATATATATATAATGGGTAAATGTTATTTTATCATATAATAGATATAAAAATAGAAATTATAGTTTGAAAAAGTTAGTCAAATGACTTACTTTATATTTTGTTTATACATTATTTAGGTAAAATTCACGAATGATTAAAAGAAAGAAAGAAAAAAAGATAACAAAATTAAATAGGGTTGAAAAAAGGAAATCCCATCAACCTTTCTTTTAATATAAGAATCAAGATTCCCAGCATAAATAACCCTATGGAATTAGCTCCAAAACTATTAATTTAATGTATAAAGTTGAAAACAACTATAAAAACACATAATAATCATGGCATGATACTAATAAGTTGTGAAACATCGTCCAGTAACGGCCATTTTTAATATACAAATTACCAGCATAAATAATCGTACAAATTTAGCACCCAATTTTTTAACTAAAATAATAAATGTAAAAACAAATGTTCTGTTTAATTTTTATTATATGCTTGGTAAATATAAATATTCAGTTTGCAGATGACACAAACCTTACTTTTCATGGCAAGACCTTGTCTGAAATTAAGCAGTGATGTTTTGTATTGGTAAAATGCAGCAAGACATATTTTTATGAGATAATCTGAAAATAAACGCCAGTAAAACCAATTACATGTTTTTTTGAGAAGGAACGTCTTAAAGGGGTTACCCTAACATGATATTAGATGTATTATTGCTGGAAGAGGTTAAACTCGGCAAGTTTTTTAGGTTTAATTATAGAGAGTAGAGTGATTGTTTTGAACTGATCATATAGATAATCTGTCATAAAATTACTTCAGGATTGTTTTTACTTCTAAATTTGTCCAAATATTGCAATATTCATGTGTTGAATTGATATATTGTGGCGTAATACTTGTACATCTCCAACTAAATTATAGAACTATTTTAAAGGGCAATTCTAATAAACGGTATTTTCTCAAAGATTATTTACCTTACAAAAAATGTAAAAAAATCATTTCAAAATTAAAACATAGAGAATCGTGCAGGGATCCTTTTATGGATTTGAAAATCCTAATACTCGTAACCATTTATATCTTAGAAGTAAAATTATGTTGTGTATTTGAGAGCAATACATCTTATAATAGTGACTTTCATTCTTATGACACAAGTGATCACTATAGATTGAAGATCTATAAACCACTCCCTGCTCAAGTCAAAATTGTTCTGTTTAATAGACAATAAAAACTGTTTAAACAAGTCAAAATTGAAGCATTTTTTTGTGGTTGAGGAGTGTTTATTCGGTGGATGAGTTTTGTTCCAGCCGCTGTGATTTGGGGTTTGGTGCACTCTGTCCAACTTGTATTGTAACATAATGTTGTATTGTTTTGTTGTTTCGCTTTTTTAAATTATTTAACTTGATAAACTGTTAATCAAATTTTGTATAAAAGGGTAGTAAGATTTGACATTTTTTTGGTAATATTTATTATTATCTATAGTGTAATATTTGTATAGTGTATGATAATTTGTTGAATGGCTCTTATTATACAAATAAGATATTTGTCAACAACAATAGAAATAAATAATTAAATGTTTACCATCACTTACCTCTTCCAGGAACTTTGAAGAATATGTATTTGCAATAGTTTCTTAAAAATACATGGAAATTTTATTTTTCAAATGTTTGGAACTAAAATGAATCAATTGTGATGTACTGTAATAATGTGAAAAGTTAAAATCTGTAATAGGTTTAAAATCCATGGGTTAGTAAAGAGAGATAGGCTGTTCAAATCATAATTTATATTTAGTAAATTCATTTATAAAAGAAAAATAGATTTTCAAGACAATAGAATAAATAATCATGTCAATATTAATATAATTTGTTTTTAATTAATAGTATATGTGAATTTTTGTGTTTTACGGGGAAGGGGGTGTGAAGTTAGAGTAACCGCGACCGTGAGAAACTTTTTGAGAGGGAAAATATTCCTGTAGCAAGTAGCAAGGTAGCAACAGTCAGTCGAAGTTCAGCGGTTAGACGGACAAGATGTGTTTGGTGCGTAGAGAGACTTAACAGAATGTAGTTCAAATGTATAAAAAACTGTTTATTTCAAAAGATTGTTATGATAGACAAGTATTAGTGAGCGGTAGTTGCTCGTGAATAAACTTTTTTAACAAAAAAGACCGAGAAACGCATTTTTGAGTATAGTGATGCAATGCCGTGCACGTGGCTGTCGAAAATGAACAATGAACGGCTATATTCGTTTGTCAGTTAAAATGAACTTTAGAGACAGACATAACTTTTTATGTAAATGTAGAACAATGCACTTTGTGCCAAAAGACGCTAAAAAAGAATTCTCGACGAGTGTGACCGAAATAATGTCAGCAAATCTCTCACCATGCGCGAATAATGGCGGAGTACCGTTATAAAAGCCGACATCTCAGCGATCAGCATGACTGGATGGATTTTCAACAAAGGACTGGAAACTAGTGTTAAAGAACACTAAAAAATCAAGTATTGTTAAACCATTTAAGATAACTATTTGTTTTATGTATTAGCGTAAGTTTTATAATTTTGATAATTTCTTAAATCATTATTTTATTGTTTTAAAATCAAAGATGTCAAATGAATTAAATAACTTAGTCAGATAAAGTAAATTCAATATGAAAAAATGCAGATAATACTAATCTGTTTGTTTCACTAAATAATTTTCTGAAGTTGAAAACTAAAATAAATTCAATGTTGAAGATTTTAACCTTCTTAAAAGGGAAATATAACAATTCTAAGTAGGATGTATAACGTATAAATTTACATTTGAATTATTCATGTATATATGATCAAGTTAATAAATCTTTATGTAATATTTCAGAGACAAGTGTTTTCATTACATACCAAATTTCACTGTGTAGTACACTTTTAAAAGAGCTTACGACCCCAGAGATAATAAACTTAATAAATTCATTTTTTGATAAATAATGACTAAAAATAGTCTGGCGCCCAATAATTATTAGATAATAACAGTTAAATTCAATTTTCATTAATTAAATAAAAAGTTAAGAACTCTTCAAGTTCAAATAATTTTTTTCTTTAAAGTAACTTCTTTTTCATAAAAAAGCCCCTTATTGAATTATCACAGTACATGTACATGTATGCATTATCATCATTTAGAGTGTCCTTGTTGATATTAATGCTATTGTCAAAGATTCATCTAAATCTGTAATGTTTTGTTTCAAAAAGGGTAACATCATAAAATAACACTTTTTTTACCTAGTATTATGTAATAATCATTTACATATATAAAAAAACAACAGAGACCTATTATTGTGTCGTAGAGAGCTTCTTAAGGATTAATTTCGGAAGACGAATAATATGATGTGTGAGAGTCTGTAAAAGTTCTTTGTTTTTTATTGTATAATAAAATTTTATTGTTGTTTAATGTGCACATTTTATGGGAGTAACATTAACAAAGAAGGGAAACTATCATAATCAAGTGAAAAAGATAACATATTAACAGAGTATGATGAGCACAATAAGCCTTGGTTGAAGTACAGTAGCCTTGAGTTCAAATCCCTCAATGGAAATAAACCTAGTACAATTAATTGTAGCCAGTCATTTGACTTTATGCTTAAGTATTATAGTTCATTTAAATATTTGGAGAAATTATATTGAAATCTCCCAAACGCACCAAAAGGGTAGTTTTTGGGAAATTTTCAAATGTAACTGTAGGTTAAGTGATACCTCATTTTAAAGGTATTAGCTCACTGATCATTTTAATAAAATTCCAGTGTTCCTCTACATTATTGTAGATGGTAGCAAGAAAAATAACTTTAAAACCCTGAATTTTAGACGTTTTGGACTATCCTGAACATGAGCTTCAAGATAAGTGAAAACTTTTTTTATTAAAACGATTAGTGAACAAATAACTTTAAAATGAGGTATCACTTAATCTACCTTTACATTTGAAAATTTTCTAAAACTACCCCCATCCCTCAAAAACTACCCTTTTGGTGCGTTTGGGAGATTTCAAAATAATTTCTTCAAATTTTTTGGGGTAGAATAGGGGGGGATTCCGTTGTTACGAAGGATCTACCTCATTTAATTTACCCACTATACATTGTGTAAGGGTGGTCTGCCTCACTCTGTATATGAGGAACTTAAAGGCATTGAAAAAATATGGACAGAAATAAAAGCTATGGCAAGAAACTAAGGTGATAGAAAGATGTTATGGCAGTTCAATTCTCCAGAAGCAGTAAATAGGATAGGTAAGGTTAGAAAAGGATTTTGTTGGTAGATGTATTATAGAATATGAATGCTTTATATAACATTATGAACTAACCTGTTACTCTCAACCTTTGAGCTCCTATAACTACTTCATTCTTATTTACTGAGAACAGACTTTTTCCTTGCAGATCATTAATATTAAACTGAGTAGCATTGGTATAGATATTGTTATTATCTGCAAAAAATATAATAATGTGATTTGACATTTTCTAATAAATAAATAGTTGAATAGGTAATACCTTATTGGATTGCTTTTATTAACATGAGGCTAATAAATTACAATTTTGCCTTTTAGGTAATTTATATTATGACTTTTATTTCCATCAACTAATATAGGATAAACAATCTTTTGGTTGTTATGAAATGAGGAAAAACATATGGTTGTTTGGGTTATTATCGTCAGGGTTTCTTTGATTATATTTTGTAGTTAAAATTATAATTTTAGTTTTTTTATTACCTACAAGAAGGTTAAGTAAAAGCAAAATCCATACAGGTAATTTAATTAATTTTTTTAAGGTGCAAGGTGTTGAGATCCATTTTACATTTTATAAGAGAATGTGGAGACTATACTTTTTTTAAACAATTTAAAATAATTTTTATTAAAACAAATTCCTAAATATGTCAATAGCAAGGTTATTGATTAGTTTAAGACAGAGTTACTTTAGTGGCAAAAAGGTGAGAGAAAAAATGTGATAATTCTTTTAACAATAAAAGAATACTTTTCTTGTGTGTATTCCTATAATAGCATTTGTTAATTTCGTATTATAACTCGGCTATGCCTTTATGGATTCTAACTAAATTTATGGAGCTAAATTTAATGAGCTCATTCATATATGGAACAACTATTCTCATAGAAATTATTAAATATATAGAAATAGTTTGGGAAGGGGACATTTTTTAATAAAACTTGAAAATTTAACACCTTGAGACATCAATGGGAAAGCTTCACTGTACCTATGATGATAATTTTTTTGACTTTGGTCGTAGAAAATTTATCTCCTTTTTAAAAGTTGAGCTGAAATTATTTTCTTTTTAAATGGCAACTCTTTCTTGCCACATGTCACTGGAAATATCTATTTAAAAGAAACACAATGACTCCTAGAAAAAGTTTCTAAGTCTTCCCTAACCAATATTAGAGGTCGAAATTATAACTGAAATGGCAAACTTATATAATTTTTAAATTAGGATAATGTGTTATCTTACCTGTATTATTGCAACAAGTGCTAGAATTGTTGACTGTGAGTAGTTTGGCAGTGAGTTAGCCATGTGTAAAAACTTGAGATAGTATTCGAAATTGATTCCATAGGGATGGATTGAGGTGTTTGAAAATTTCTATGTTGTAGGTTGCATCATTTGGCTTCATTTAATACACAAGGTTTTTCAGGTGATCCCCAAAATTAGTCAAAAGTGGATTAAGGTCAGGAGACCTTGCTAGCCATTCCACAGCACCTTTTTTTTCTGATCCATCTTCTTCGTAATACATTGTCCAGATAGTGCCATACCTGATGGCCATAGGGAGATGTTGCTCTGTCTTGTAACCAAATGTATTTGTCACCTCTCTAAACATGTTTTGGAGTGCAGGCATGATCTAGTTGACAAGAATTTCTAAATATTTATCAAAGTACAAATTTCCCTCAGGTATAAATGGTCCAACCAACTGGTTGTTAATCAATCCTGCTCAGGCAATTTACTTTTAAAGGGTATTGTGTATGAGTCTTGACATACCAATGTGTATTTTTATCTGTTTAGTAATGACAATTACGCCCATTCACAATACCGTTTGTACCTAGCCTCATCGCTAAAAAAAAAATTCTGTTTAGTAAACCAAGTTCTGCGTCTAGCTTACCCTTCATTAATTCACAAAATTTAACTCTACAGTCAAAGTCACCTTCACTAAGTTTTTACATTAGATGAAGTTTAAAAGGTTTGAACTTAAAAATTGAAGTAGATTTCTTACAGAAGCATGGTCCAAAGTCGATATTTTAGAATCAGGTACGGTAGATACATGCACATTAGAAACAGAAAACTTTAAATTAGACTCTCTGATGTTCAGTTTTCTTCTGGATCACGCTCATTCATACCGACCGAACTTCTAGACAAATTCTGAGGATATTATGAAACAATATACAAGTTTTGGCATTTCAGTTATAATTTTGGTTCAGATTGTCTTAGAGATTTTTTCTTGGTGTCATTGTGTGTTTCTTTTAAATAGATCTTTCTAATTTATGTCACAAGATAAGTGTTGCTATTTCAAAAAATAAGTTGGCCCCTCTCAGTCCTCCTTTAAAAATGGTGGCACAATTTTTAATCACCATAAAAAGTCAAAAAATGTATTATAATAGGTGCAATGGAAGTTTCCCTTTGATGTCTCAAGGAGTTTAAATTTTAGCCAGATTTATCAAGACTTATTTTACACTCTGTATAAGTACAATATGTAACCAGGCATATGTATTTTACACATATGTAGATCACAAATTTTTGAATGTGGGGTCTAATTTGAATGTTTTTTGATTGACATATCAACACATATATGCAGTTAAAAAAAAAATCCTATGACTAACAGCCCATGAAGGGCTTAAGTTTGCTAGACACTTCATCACAAGGTCTGTGAGTTTTCATCCCCATAATTCTATCCTTTGTTTAATTCACTACCAATCATATTTTCCTACTTTACCATGATGTGGGTTTAACATTGTAATTTTTTAAGTCTCCACTTTAAGCATTGAAAACAAATTTTCAACAGTTTTTAATTTTGACCGCTTCCCGGTTGATTTTTTTGGTAACAATATTCATTTTCGGGTCATATTTTTTTTATTGTTGAATTCTGTACTTTACAACAAACATTTAGCAATACTACCGTTAAAAACAGGTCTCCGATAAGTGCTGCAACACCATGATGAGAAACGTGGAACTACGCTTGAACGCAGTATTTCGGTCCAATCCAAATGAGAACGGCTATTTCATTATTGCCCGTAATAACTTGGGTTATTTCATTTTAGGACAAATGCTGTAACCAAAATATCTCAGGTTAAAATACATTTTTGACCTTTGTAGAAATATTACATTTCTTTGTTTAACTTGAACTGTTTCAATATATGTATTTCATATATAAAAGCTCATGTATAAATATATATTTTTACTTGTTCATCAAAATTAGTCAATGTATTTCTCAACAAATATTGTGAGCCAGAAATGGGAACAAGATTGACAACTGCAGATATGAAACTAATTACCTATATAAAGTGAATTTGTAGTATATCCAAACTCGTCCCTGGTGTTTATGGTTACATTATATATATTTTGTATTGTAATTGGTTTCAGAAAATGGGAACGAATATCAGATGAGTACATTGACCCTAATACATAAGCCTTTCCTGATAGCCGTACACCTCCAGGAGTTATCCATAGCTCTCCAATCCCATTCTATATGAAAACAAATAATGTAATTAGTACAAGGCTACTTCAATGCCTGTAAAATCACAAAGCTATCAATTTTACTTTGTCACATATATTTAGTGTAGAGAAAGTTATGTGATGGGTTAAAAATTGATGTTGAGTTTTGTGTAGAATATCCTTTTTGAAGTTATCTGAGCCCAAAAAAGTGGTTTTTGGAATAATGTCTGTCATCTATTGAGAGATTTACATTCCAAATGTGTGTCAAGTGATTTTAATCAAATTTGGTTTGTAGGTATATTATGGTCATATTTCACGATGATTTTTCTTTTATTATTTCAATAACACAACATTTGGAGTGGTTGTCATGGAAAAAACAAAAAAAAAAGCACAAAATTACACAATTTTCTTGGAAGGAAAAAAAAGGATTCCCTGAACCACAAAAACAAGAAAGAAAACTAAGATTATAATAAATACAAGGTTATAACATAGAATTCTAGATTTATTATAATCTTAGTTTTGTTTTTTGTTTTTGTGGTCCGGAGAAAATAGGGTCCTTATTGTGAAAATCGCCAACGTGCTCTTTGGACATTTAATTTTTAACAATTTTGAATTCAAACAATTAATGTGGTTGGGTTAGATCGCTTTCTACTCTCTTTACCAACTCTTGTTCTCTTCTGACCCTGATGCTATTAGAGTATTCAAGGGCTAATGGTCTTAATTTTATACTCTTATCTTCTATTTTTTTTATAAGACAATAATGATTTTTCATGTTTAAACAACAAGAACATGAATCTAAATGATTCATTTCTACTCTTGACCGACAACTCATGAACTATTATTTTCGGGGAGAAGGTGATGTATACAAGTTGGTTTGGTTTTGTATATGTGTGAGAATTTTAGTACGTTGTTTGTATTTCACTTATTTCATTATAGAGGCAGTTATAAAGATACTGTATAAAATATCTTACCGAATTAAATTCCATAGTTTTAATGAGCCACAGGGTAAGAGCAAAGTTGACTATGACAATCGCCAAAAGTGCAAGCACTAATGCATAAAGGCAACGTTTCCTCCACCCATAAATACCGACATGCTGATAAGTTCTTGTTGGACTGGAATATCTGCTGGTCCACTCATCGTAACTCATTCTGAAAATTTAAATTATATATGTATAAAATATCTTCACAGTATACAAAATTAGAAACAAGTAATTAATATTTAACACAACAATTGTTTGACTGTATATCCATCCGTAATGATTTCTCAGAAACTCGGTGACTGAGTTAGTGATTCTTTTTCTAATTATGTATTTAAAATATAATCCTCATAATTCAAAATTTGGGATCTAAATATTTATCATAAGAAAAAATATAAAAACTCAATTTCTCAAGTACGAGGGCTATCCAGAAAGTAGATTACGTTTTGGAACGTAAATTTAAAAATAAACAAAGTATTGGAATTTTTTAAATTATATACAGATGAAAGCCACACTTAAATACTACTTTTCTACATAGTCACCATTCAAATTAAGGCACTTATCGTAGCGATGGACGAGCTTGGAAATTCCTTCGTCATAGAATTCGGCCGCCTATGCCTTTAACCACTTGGTAATCTCTTCTTGCAGCTGTGCGTCGTCATCAAAATGCTGCATAGCCAGCCACTTCTTCATTGCTGGAAATAAGTGGAAGTCGCTCGGTGCCAGGTCGGGACTGTACGGCGGATTAAGAAACAACTCCCACTTAAAAGATTCAAGAACTTCACGAGTGACTGTAGGGCCGGGTGTTGTTGTGAAACAGCAAGATCTTTGAGCTCAACTTTCCCCTGCGCTTGTTTTGTATTGCTCTCTGAGGTTTTGCAGAGTTTGTCAATACCTTTGAGAGTTTATTGTAGTGCCTCTTTCCAGGAAGTCCACAAAAATCACACCTTTCCTATCCCAAAAAAACAGTTCCCATCACCTTCCTTTCCGACATCGTTTGCATGCATTTCTTGGGTTTTTGGGGGGAATTTGTGTTCCCCCACTGCATTGACTACAATTTCGTCTCACAGTTGTCATGTTTAAACAATGTTTCGTCACCAGTAACGATGCAATTGAGTAATGAGTCGCCATCTTTATCGTAAGCATCCAAAAACGTTAATACTGCAGCCATTCGCTGATTTTTGTGGATCTCAGTCAAGATTTTTGGTATCCATCTTGCACAAAACGTGTGGTAACCAAGCTTTACGGTGATGATTTCGTGTAACAAACTTCCCAAAATTTGTGGAAAACTAGAGAGTTCCGTTATTGTGAATCTTCGGTTTTTACAGACTTTGGCATCGACTTTTTCTACAAGTTCGGCAGTCACTATGCTGGGTGTTCTAATTCGCTCTTCGTTGTGAACATTAGTTCGGCCATTTAAAAATTTTCTGATCCACTGATGCACTCCACCTTCAGTGATAATTTTGCCCCCATACACTTCACAAAGCTGCTGATAGATTTCTATCGGTTTACAGTTTTTTGCAGTCAAAAACCTTATTACTGCACGCACCTCACAGTTCGTGGCTATTTCAATTAAGGCAGACATTTCAAACTGTCACAGTAACTTGACGGAGTACAGCACAAACCTCTCACTAGCACGACTAGATGCCGACTGAGCGGCGTTACGCCCTGACACCAAGATGGCCACGCTAGCCTTGCCCCTTGCGGGCACAAACTAAAACGTACTCTACTTTCTGGATAGCCTTCGTAGTTAAAATGGATTTTGATTAAATTTTAGTCAATTAAGTCTCCTAATGTCCTACAAAACACATTTGTCAATTGTTTATCATGCATAAAATCATCTTGTTTATGTTTGTCATTCAGCCTATCGTGAGCAATATTTATACCAGTGGCGGCTTACTCATAAGGACTCTCGGACGCCGCCCCCCCCATGATAATATTATTTTAATAATGTAAATACCTATATGTATTTAATTCTTTGGAGACAAATGAATTATGAATTGCCACTATGGATTTCACCATCATTTGTAGCGGAAGTTTTACAATATAAAATATTTGACGAATGTATTCTGGAGTTTGGACGGTGGCCAGAGCGTCCCAGTTTCATTGCATTTAGTCATATGGGGCAAGCAGTAGACAGAGCTGAGGGTGCCGTGACGTCATTTACACAGTGTGTAATGGGCTTCTAGGGCAGAGTCCGAAGCTGCGCGTGCAGACATCAGTCAGTGCAGCTAACATAAATTAGATGCCGATACCGTTGCCGGTAATATCTCAACGGTAAACGTTGTGACACATTTTTTTTTTTTTTTTTTTTTTTTTTTTTTCTACGAGGGTAGGTGAAAACCTGCAACAGGCACTAGCACTCCCGTAAGTACTAGTAGTGTGGGGGTCGACCCACTAAAAACACCTCCCTAAAGGCTGAAACTGAGCTTGCTATCGCCCATCTATCAACTTCCCTCTCTTGAATCGTCAACGTGTGTAGGGGTAAAGCCCAGCGGCTAATCCCAGAGTGATACTCTATTAATTCTCACATCGACCTCGCCATCAGCCACATTTCTATATCAGGTCATGCGGCTTTGTTCTCGTAAGTCTCCTCAACATGGTTGGTGTTTCCGCCAACATGCTAATAATTGCCGGATTTTCGTGGCTTTGAATTTGTTTTGCATGACTTTGAGCAAGCCTGGTCACCATCTCATTGACAAACTCCACCTTCAAGTCCCTGTGGAGAAAATCATTTCTAATATACCAAGGGGCATCAACTATACCCCTCAGTACTTTATTTTGAAAGGTTTGTATGGTTTTTACATTTGTTTGTTTCGTACAGCCCCAGAGCTGGATGCCATACGTCCACACAGGTCTAAGTACCTGTTTGTACAATAATAACTTATTTTCAATTGACAGTTGAGATGTTCTCCCAAGCAGCCAATACATTTTTCTGTACTTTATGTTCAACTCCTCTTTTTTCTTTTTAACATGCTCTTTCCACTTGAGCTTAGCATCCAAAGTTATACCTAGATATTTTGCAGTATTTGAGTAGGGTACAGGTTGTCCATTTATGTTTACTCTCACAGTTTCCACCTTCCTATTTGTGAAATTCACATGAACTGATTTGGTTTCATTGAGTTTTATTCTCCACTTTTGGGTCCAGACGCCAATTTTATCAATTATTCTTTGAAGTTTCACAGTTGACTTCACTGCATCCTCACCAGTCGCCATGATTGCAGTGTCATCCGCAAACGTCGCCACTGTAGCTTCAGTTGGCTCTGGCATATCCCTCATGTACAAAACATACAGTATTGGCCCAAGAACACTACCCTGAGGCACTCCCGCTTCGATTGGCTTCAGTGAAGAATATACATTATTGTGTTTAACACGAAAGTATCTGTCAGCAATGTACGACTTCATTAACAGGAAAAACTCACTTGGGAGATCTCTGTGCAGCTTATAGACAAGGCCCTCGTGCCAAACTCTATCGAAAGCTTGAGCTACGTCCAAGAAAACTGTTGAGCATACCTCCTTATTTTCTAGAGTCTTCTCTATTATACTGGTCACTCTATGTACCTGTTCAATGGTAGTGTGTTTTTTCCTAAATCCGAACTGGTGGTTGGGAACTAGATTTCCTTCCTCTAATACTGGTAAAAGTCTTTTCAAAAATATCTTTTCAAAGAGTTTTGAAATCACAGGTAACAGAGAGATTGGTCGGTATGATCTCACATCATTTGGTGGTTTATCTGGTTTGGGTAGCATTATTACTTCTGCTACCTTCCACTGGGTAGGTACATGTTTTAATCTGAAAGCACCATTGAATATAAACATTATCTTCCTGAGAGCCTTATCTGGTAACTCCTTTAATATTCTTCCCGTAATAAGGTCAAATCCAGGTGACTTTTTAGCATTAAGATTTTTCTTAATTTCCTGTTTTAACTCTTTTAATGACAACTTTTTTATTTCCTTGTGGTCCACTCTCGGTACTGATGTGATGTCTTCTAGATCACTTTGCTTTGGTCCAGGCTTAAAAGTTTCTTCTAGGTATCTTGCGAAGAGATCTACTTTCTCTCGGGCACTTTTTGCCCAGAGTCCATCTTCCTTTTTTATGGGTGGTTCCAGATTTTTTGGCCTTTTTAGGTTTTTTGTTGCTTTCCACAATGAATAGTCCGTGTCCTTCAGGGAAGTCAGACTAGCTAAATATTTCCCTACCTCCTCATTTTTAACCTGACTTATCAGTTTTTTTAGCTTATTGCATAATGTATTCAGTTTATTTTTGTTTTCGGGTGTGCGCATTCTCTGCCATGCTTTCCTGGCTCTTCGTTTTTCCAGGATAAGTTCTTTTATTTGAGGTGAATAGGTTACACCAACCACACCTTTGCTCTTTTTGTGGGAAGTGCTCTCCCATACTGCTCTCTGTATGTTGTTATTTAACATATCTACTTCCTCTTCCAATTGGTATGAATCTTTTATTGGTGTGTTAAGATCCATGTATTCTTCAAGTATCCAACGAAATAATGTCCAATTTGTTTTATTATTTTCTAATCTAGGAGGAGGCTCCTTTCTTACAAGTCCTTCACTTATTGTCATAACCACAGGAGAATGATCAGAAGAGAGATCCTGCTTGTTTTCTACAAGTATGTAATTTCTGGATATTCCTTTGGTCACATAAAAATCAATGACATCTGGTAGTTTATTACTATCCGCCGGCCAGTGTGTTGGAGAGCCACCTGAGTGAAAGTCACAACGCATTTTCCTTCCTGCTCTGTATAATTCTCTACCTTTGGTATTAGTTAACCTTGAACCCCAGAACGTATTCTTAGCATTATAGTCACCGCCAATAACAAAACGCCCCCCTAAGGATGCGAATAGATCGACGTATTCATCTTTCTTTATGTTCTGTCTGGGTGGGCAGTACACTGCTGATATTCTGAAGGTCCCTTTCTTCAAAATTTGCGCACAGATAGTTATTACTTGCATGGACTCCTTTTCTATTTTTGAATCAACAAAATGTTCAATATTGTTTTTCACGAATAAAGCCGAACCACCCCTAGCTGTATTCGATGGATGAGCAGCATGATAGCAGCTATACCCACGCATATTTATACTAAAGCCTTTAGATAGGTGACTCTCAGAAATGAGACATATATCAACATTTTCAATATTCAAGAAGACTTCTAGCTCCCTCAGGTGGTTTACAAGTCCATTTGCATTCCATGATGCAACCCTTAAGGCGTCAGTCATGTTTTTACCGCTCTAGTTATGTTTTCCATATTGGACTCCATAGCTGCAAGTCTTCGACACATTTGCTTATTTATGTCCTCCTGCTTAGTGAACTTATCATAAATTTTTTTGTTTGATTCCTTCTGCTCTTCCATACTCTTGTATAGGGAGTCTAGTTTACTCAGCACCTCCTGCATCATCTGATCACCCTTGTTTTCTATGTGCTTGGTTTGCAGATTTTTTACTGCTCCAACATAAGTTTTGCTTCTTGTTTTATTGTTTTCAAGTGTTACAGAAACCTGTGACGGTATCTGATGTGTCACTCGTGTACCCTCCATTACTTGTCGACGTTGGAATGCAGTCCCTTTATTATCGGTTTTCTTTCTTAGATTTCTCATCTTCTGGAGTTCCTTAGCTACTTCACACCCTCGGTAGTTAGCTGGGTGCTGCTCCTTACAATTTACACAAGTTGGTGGGACACTTCTGTCCACTGTGCAATTTAGGGTCCAATGTTTCCCAGTACATTTAACACACCTAGGATCGCGAGCGCAATACTTCTGTGTATGGTTAAACCCCTGACACCTTTTGCATTGCGGGATCAAATTTGAGGTTTTTCTAAGAGGCTCAATCTTTACCTTCATATTCAAAATTCCTTTAATATTATAAATATTTTCTAACTTTTCACCTTGGACGGTGGCCAGAGCGTCCCAGTTTCATTGCATTTAGTCATATGGGGCAAGCAGTAGACAGAGCTGAGGGTGCCGTGACGTCATTTACACAGTGTGTAATGGGCTTCTAGGGCAGAGTCCGAAGCTGCGCGTGCAGACATCAGTCAGTGCAGCCAACATAAATTAGATGCCGATACCATTGCCGGTAATATCTCAACGGTAAACGTTGTGACACATGATGTAAGTTTAATCATTAGTCAAGGAATTAAAAACATAGAATTGCCTTAAAAGATTTAGGACCCCCTAGGCCTGACATGGTAATAAGTAAAACTCAAAATAGTTCATTTATTTTATTAGCTATACAAACTTTGCTTTATAATCGCTATGTAGACCCCACATGTTTTTAATATGGAGTGAATAACACTTGTGTTACGCCTGCTTTCTGAACCGTAGTGTATGTTTTGATAACATGCCTTCCCTTACGTGTATAAAATAAAACAGAGCCCTCCCATTGCCCTTAACCACCGTCCGCTACTGATTTATACAGCTACATTTGAGAAGGATGTGTTTCATGGTCTCCTCCTCTTTTCCACACGTTGATAAAGAGGTGAACCTACCAAATTATATTTATTCAGTTAAGGCTAAATAACAATGTGTTGGATTCTTGCTTGGGCAATAAAGGTGGCAATAGCTCTTGGTACTCCTTAATAAAAGTTTGTCTCAGAGGGTGTATGTTGAATATTAAAGAGCGAGAGGCATGTAGTTCCACCAGATTTTATATTTATACTCATAGTCATAACATAACATTTTATTCTCTCTTAGGCTTTAACCACATACAATTTTATTATTGGTTTCAACATTTCAAACCTATCATTTTAAATCTAAGTCTTTTGTAATAATTATTAATAGTATTATTCAGCTTTAAGTTTGTAGAAACCTTAGTTTATGTGACAAAACCTTACCTGAAATTGAGCACAAAGTTGTTGTAGGTACTGATAAATTAAACAATTCAATATTTTGATGACATAATTTCAGTAAGACTAATTGCATGGTTTTTGAGAAGGGACTTAAGTCAAGAAAGAAATCACACTAACAAGTTTTTAGATTATATATTTTTTTAGAAGATGTTAAGTCAGCAAATTTTTTAGATGTAATTATAGACAGTAGACATTTTTGGACAGATCATATATTATATTAAATAATGTCTGTCATAAAATTATCCCAGGATTGTTTTTACTCAGAAATTTGAGCAAATACCATAACACCCATTTGGCATATTATGATGTAATAAATCCCCAAAATTATAGGGTGATTTAATGGGAAATTCTAATAAAAGCATTTTCCATTATTATTTGTCTCTAAAAAAAGGTAATAAGAATAATTTCAAAATTAAAGCTCAGAGTCGTGTAGACTCTTTTAAGGATTTGAAAATCCTAACAGTATCAAGCATACCTTGAAGTATATTCCTTAGAAGGAATATTATGTTGTATATTAAGACCAATACAGTTCATAATAGGGACTTTCATTCGTATGACAAGGGAAAAAGTGGATTTACATGTAATCAGAATAGATTGAACATTTACAAAAGACTCCCTGACCCAGCTGGAAGAGCTAAAATTTAAATCAAAATTAAAACAAGGAATTTGTTAGTGAGGAATGTGTATTTAGTGGATAAATTTTGTTTATAGCCACTGTGGATTGGGGTTTTTCTGCACTCATTTTGTCCAACTTATTTGTATGATGTATTTGTTGTGACTGTATATTTAACTGTATAATTGTAATATTCTTGTTTGTATGGTTTGTTTAATTATTAAATACCGTAACTAATTTTTTATATTATTGTACCACAATTTAGACATATTGTTGTTGAATTATTTTATATTTATGCGATGCTGTTATATAAATTTATAATTGTAAAAACAAAAACAAATAAACTTTAATGTAATAGCAGATATTTCTTGTTGAAACTCCATATTCAAGGATAAAATAAAGCAAAAGCTTAAAGTTTCAAATATTTAATAGTATAAATGAGCTACAATTGTTTCGCCTTGCGGCATCGTTCGGGTCATAGTTTTGATCCGAAATTGAATGTTAAAACTCTTACATATAGAAAATAAAAGCAATAGATTAAATAATTTAGAATGTTTAGAAATAAATAGATCTATTTCACTTAGGCCTATTCTCAACTTAAATGACCAAATTGTATTAAATTCGTCACCTCTTCTAAAACCCATCTGTAACATAGTTCATTAACCTTTATCTACCTGCTAGGTCATCCCCCCCTACCTTTCCCGATTTCTCTATTGTATTTCAGTTTCCTGTACTTATGTTTAAATAGTTGTCTATACCTGTAAATTATCAGTTGCCCGACGATGCCGCAAGGCGAAACAATTGTAGCTCATTTATACTATTAAATATTTGAAACTTTAAGCTTTTGCTTTATTTTATCCTTGAAAAACAAATTAATTAAAGTCTTCAATTATTTCAACCCTATATGGATTTCGTCTTGTGTCATGTTTATTAAAGAAACCAAATTGATATCAGTTGAAAAAAAAATTGTCATCACTTAAAAAAAGTGTTTTTATAATATATAATGCAAATGTTTATATTCAAACTGTCAGAACTAATGATCTGGAGTCTACCGGTTATCAAACATTGTTGTTGATATAAAATAATTAACCTACTAAATAACACATTGAAAGGAAAGACCATATCTAATTTATGAACATTATTCCAATTAATACAGATAGTTCATAGAGAGTTTGAAAATATGAACATATTTTTACATATTTAATATTTATGTATCTAATCAACAAAAAATTAATCTTAAAAAAAAAGTCATAATTTGCTCTATGTATCTCTTAGTAATAACATTTATGTGTAAATACTTTTAAATACACAGTGTTAAAATACACAGTAAACACTTTTAAATACGGTGTAAGTGTATACGGTGTACACTTACTTGTTCAAAGTCAATAAATTAATAACAAATAAATAATATTTCAGAATATTTTTGGAACAAATACAAGCTTAACAATTTGAATAACTCAAGAAACACAACACTGTTATCCCAGTAGTGGGTTTTCACTAACTGAGCTATTTTTGTCTTCTTTGCATTCTTGTTCTATATTTGTTTGAAAACATACAAGTTAGTGAAGAATTACAACATAACCTCAAAGTGAATGTTAGATATCTTTAAATGATATGATTGATATGAGATCTAACTCTAATGTGGGGACTGATTCAGCACATACAGTTACTCATAGTCAAAAATGTTTGCTGCAGGACTCTCGCTAACATTATGCAGTGAATACTGAAATAAATGGTACATAAACTGAATCATCTTATTTAAGAAAAAAATTGTTTAATTGGTAGAACAGATTATGTTAATTTACACCATTTATAACTACTCCACAAATGATAACTGGTATATGACTAATATGTATTCTTTTAGGTATATTTTGAGAAAAATCATTAATTTGATTTTAAAAAAAAATGTTTAAAAAGAATAAATTATAGCACACTTCAAATTTTTACGTGCATAATTGAAAGCTAAGACATCCTGTAGGAATCACATATAATATAAAATAATGAACATATAAACAGATATTTTATAAAAAACATATTTTAGACTTGGAGTACTCAAAAACAGAAATATTAACAAAAATATCATCATAAAATTTTCCCACCATTATACTTTCTTCCTATAAAAATTGTTAATGATTTCAGCATATGGCTTTCTAATTACTTATGTACAAAAGAGATTTATACCAGAGCATTTAAAACATAAATATAATTATTTCACCTTTTGGACTCAGGTCATAGTTTTGATCCGAAATTAGATGTTAAACTCTTACATATAGAAAATAAAAGCAATAGATTAATAATAATTTAGAATGTTTAGAAATAAATAGATCTATTGCACTTAGGCCTATTTTCAACTTAAATGACCAAATAGTATTAAATTCTTTACCCCTTCTTAAACCCATTCTTAACATAGTTCATCAACCTTCATCTACCTGCTAAGTCATTCACCCTACCCTTCCAGATTTCTCTATTGTATTTCAGTTTCCTGTTACTACTTGTGTATGTATAAATAGTTGTCAATACCTGTTAATTATCAGTTGCCCGATGATACCGCAAGGCGAAACAATTGTAGCTGATTTATATTATTAAAATATCTTGAAACTTTAAGCTTTATTGCTTTATTTTATCCTTGAATATGGAGTTTTAACAAAAAATACCTGCTGTTACATTAAAATTAAATATAATTAGTTTAATCAAAAACACTTAATAAAAAACTCATTTTTTAAAAATTTTAACTTAATATTTCAAGCCAGACATGCACAAACCAATTCAATCTTAGCATAATAACAATTAATTTTCATAAATAAGGGAAACCTCTATTTTCAATCACCATTTCTTAAGCGTTTACCAAAATCTAAGTGTTCAATATTACACCTTGCCACACAACATAACAGCACCATTTTGAGTCATTCAGACAATTCAATCTTCAGATAATGTGTGTTAATCACTTTCACCCTCACCCTATTTTCACTCCTAAAACTTTATTCAATTTGGTTTAAAATCTAATCATTCCATGGGGCACTCTCCCAACTAACTTCTAAATTTTTAATAAATATGCAGCTTATTCTTGAGGACAAAAATGCCATAGACAGATAAAACTGACGGAAAAACATCTTCTGAAAAAGGGTTAATATACCTATTCATTAGTGCTCAAAAATTTGAGGAGGTAATTAAAATTCCTTACCATGTAATAGGAAAATAAAATGACTTATGCAGTTCTTTTGACTCCAAAGGTCTAAATTTGAATAGTACCTGTGTTTTAAGAGTAGAAAATTAATTATAATTCTTTATTTTTGTTATCTTTCTACAAATAAAAAGAAAAACTGCCATTAATGACTTCAGCAGAACAGCATCTTAAAAGAAAAAGGAACTTGCAACATAATAATAGATTCTTTGAAAATAATATTCCAAATATTTTATTAAAAATTCATCATGCATATTTTTTTCATTTTAAACTTTCAATTATAATATGTCTATATATAAACTGCTATCACAATAAAACTACATTCAAAATTAATATACACAAAATTTAAGCAATCAAACAATTGTAGTAAAATTATCTTATTTTATAAGATTAAATGAATTATTATTATTATTATCATGTTATATATAAATATAAATATTTACAAGCTTATTTCTTATAACACAAACCTAAAACGAAATTTAGCTACATAATTCGGTACTATTTACATAGTTTTTTAATTAGGAACTTGGAAATGTATTACTAATACTATATAGATAAAGATATATAAAACTAGTTACAAATACTAATTTTTAATCTTGTTTTATTGTTAGTAGACTTACTGTTTATTGTGTGAGTAATTTTTCTATAAAAAATCACTATGTACAGTAATTAATATCTTTTAAATCTATCTAAAAATTAGAACCCATTTTATATGAATACAAATGCTGAAATGATTAAAAAAGTTAAATAAACAAACGACACTTCATGCATAGTAGATGATGATGACATAGGATAACCTGCAACCAATATATTTTTTTTCTTCTTAGGCATAATGTCAGTCCAGATTTTAAGATTCTTTACATCCTGTATTATGGATGTCTGCTCGAGTGATAATTGAGACAGTTTCTCTTCTGAAATGCCTGCCAAAGTCAACGGTGGAATCAATGAAAACATATCTTTAGGGATCATCTGAAAAAAATCAATGTAATTTTTTTATCCAATATGTTTATAATAACAATTTCAATTCTAGTATGTAAAATTGTGTAAACAGATTTAAATAAATGAATAATAATTTTATCAATTCAAATGGCATAAGTATAGGATATGTTAAATTATTGAAACCTACTATAAATGATTAGGTATTTGACATAATTAATTAATTACCACATTTCCAACTAAATAATACATTTTCCTCAGGAAAAAAAAATTTAAATTAGGTTTAAAGTGCTTTAAAATCATGAAATGTTTGTTTTTAGGCAAAGGATTAAAAAGCAAGCATGTAGTGTTGTATTGATGTGCATTGGGGGTGTTTTAATGTGGCTAATATCTTAAGAAAAAAATATACTAAACTGAATATACATTGATGGAAGAGTTAATATTTTTGGTTTTTTATAAAGGGATTCCATGATTGTGAAGATGTTGAATTAATTAATACTCTTATTGCCTTAAAAAAAA
The DNA here is from genome assembly GCA_963513935.1 of Aphrophora alni. Lineage (NCBI taxonomy): Eukaryota > Metazoa > Arthropoda > Insecta > Hemiptera > Aphrophoridae > Aphrophora > Aphrophora alni. The sequence continues at coordinate 77,725,086 of OY740772.1, forward strand.
AAAAAAAAAAAAAAAAAAAAAAAAAAATATATATATATATATATATATATATATATATATATATATATATATATATATATTACAATACTCTTCAAAAATGATGATAACAATTCCACATCTAAATACTTTATTTTACAACAGACTGCAAGAGTACAGCCACGGGCAAATTTATCTACAAACCCATTTCCTCAAGAAATGAAGAGAAAAAAGTTGCAATTACTCTTATTCCTGGAGGAAAAAATTATATTTAATTAAACATATAGTTTTATGAAGTTATATATAATCCAAAAAGAAAGTGAAATTTGTATTTTCCACATACATAAAAAAGTTCTGAAATTTAATTAGGAAATAATTCTGTGGTGTTCAACTATAAACTTATAATTTAAAAGGATTTTTATATAAAATCATATCATTATATACAATTTTTAAAATTATGTAACATCTTTTATTCTGGCAATGTTTTTAGTAGATTTGTTTTCAGTTTGGTAAGTTAAAAATTTTGGGGAACAATATTCCATAACTTAAAATGATTGTATTCTTTATAATTTTTATGAAGAACATTTTCCTCCAAGATCTACAGATTGTCACTAAATTATTGATATTACCTCTCTGAGTTTAACTGTTTTGGCTAGTGCAGCATTTACACAAATTGTACATCTAGGCAATCAAGTAGGTTGCACCCCTCCGCCAAATCGTTATCAATATAAACTTGAAATAATAGTTCAATTAAACTAAGTTAACCAAGTTACACTGACTTTCAAAAAGTTTTATTAAAAAATTATGGAGATAAATCTGGATAAAAAGTTATTTCAAGCTTATTACCCATTTACAATAGCATAGAATTGTTCTGATTATTTGATATAATAAAAAATAAAATTACTAAACAGTAGTGGACAGACAATGATAAAATATAGTTTATCTGTACAGCATAATTTTTATTTACATATGGAAAATTTTTTCTACGAAAAAAACAAAATATAAAAATGTACGACATATTTGGATTACCAACATTAAAGAACTCTTAAAATTATGTATTATTAAAAAGTTATTAATATTATCATTAAAAAAATTGGTGTTCTCACATTGTCAACAACATCTGTAAGATTCAAAAGTTCATTTTAAAGTTGGTACATAGTTTCTTGAGATACTTATAAAGCCTTAAGTAATGATCATTTTTCACCTTTCTTTGTTTTTAGAAAATGTTTTGATTAACTCTTGAAAATCGAGGGAATGATTGATATCACATTCAATTGCCATAACCGAGAGAGCATTTAGTTTGCTTTGTCCTTATGAATTTGTGGTGATCCACTCAACTTTGAGGGATCTCCACCAAAGATAAGCGAGGCGATGCATGCGCATAGGGAGCAGACGCAAGCCAGTCTAGACAGCCGTCAGTGAGTACTTCAATGGATCAGTTGTAAGTTAGCGTGGTTTCTTATGCTGTGACTAATTAACCTAAATGACTGCCTAAACCGCGAATTGCGGGGTCTGATCGACCCCCGGGGACCACGCAGTCATTCGTAGGTCAACCCCGTAAATTAAGAAAGAATTATTATGGCCTAAAGGGTTAAACATAATTCTCCCATCACGCCCTGTCCCTAACCGTAAGTTGGTAACCATAGTAACCATAGCTAATCAATTATATTAATTAGTAAGTTAGTTTAGTAAAGTAATTATAACTCATTATAAGCTGGCTGTTAACATAGTGATTACTTGTGTTGAGACTAAGCGTAATTAATGTCGGAATATACTTAACGGGTAAGCCCTAGCACGTTTTCCAAAACTCCCATTCCGGAACTTAAGCGGTTCAAACGTCTGGTCCTAACTAATAACAAGGGTTGATGTTTCCCACAAATTGAATAAGTAGTTTTTCACTCGCTTCAATGCTGAAAATCAATAGAGATAAATACTGCTATGCTAAAAATAATTCGAAGAATTATATCAACATTGGGAAATATGTTGGAAAGTTTTCTATCTTTGATGACTCGTAGGAAGGAGAGAGAAAGATTTTTTTTCTTATATCACATCATAATCATAACCACAACACTGGCTAAACATAAAATATAGGCAAGAAGCTCATTTTAGTCACTTTAACCTCAATCAAAACAGACTTTCAGTAATCCAACTTGTACACAAACTGCAGAAGATGCTAGACTATCTAGCACAGCGCCTGGGGGAGAGGTTCATATTGAGAGGGGAGACAGCGAGACAGGTGTATCAGTGGAACTTTATTCATTTATTATTTTTTTATTTATTTTCCATTCCTTTTATTACATTTAGATAAACAAAACATGATTTAGATTGAGAGAAAGATAAAAATAAAGCTTTCCTTAACAACAAACTAAAACAAAACATATTACATATGACATAATAATACAATACTTTAAGTTAAAATACACAACAGTAAAGAAAAACCAAAACAATATTACTTCTAAATCCTAAACAAAAACAAAGATAAACAATTTAAGATAAACAAAAAATATACGGAATGGAATAAAGCAGCCTACATGGGTCTACCCGTTTTGAGGCTGCATATCTCAAGTAAAAATAGAAAAAAAGAAGAAATAACAGAATTCAAGAGACCATCGGGAACAGTTAAACTTATCATACAAAATGTTGTATTTAATAGCGTTACCATTGTAATTCGTTAATAACAGAGGTTATTGCACACTTTAATTTACTCTCTGTTGTACTACTTTTTTCGTTGCTGTGAAAAAAAGGCATCAATTTTTTTCTTTGATTCATAGAAATCTTGGGCTCTCAAAAAATTTCCCCCCTCAAATTTTTGGTCTACATTTATTTTCCTCAAAAGTTTACGCCAAGGCACACACCTAAAATGCTTAGTGGGAAATGCTGCATTGGTCATGGTATTACCGATCTAGCTCATTAAAGATTCACAGTGTTCTATCCACTTTCATATGTATTAAGTGCTGGATGTGTAGAGTAGTTTGTATTCCGGTTGGTTACAAAATAATCCAAAATATTCATTTTTTAAAGTTCTAACTCTTCACTAGTAAAGACTCTCTCTCACATTATAGCAGGAACATTATCATTTTAATTTAAAAGTATTTGATAATGAAAAATATTTGAGACAATCAACCAGAAAAATTTAGATAATCAAAGATGGAAAAATTATATTAACTTCCATTTATGGGAGAAATATGAGTAACACCTAGGGTTTGCCACCCTCACAAAAATCCTATATCTGCCCCTGTTATCAGTCCCAGCCAGGTCATACAAAACTTATTGTCAAGTTTTGAATATATATATTATATTAGAAAATATATATTAGAAGTGATAAAGACCGTTATAGTGTGTTTGTCTTCATTAATCCTTCACTCATCCCTTAATTTTTTGTCCTCTCTAAAGGCCTTTTAAGTTTTGCTTATTTAAAGACAAAAAATCTCTCAGTCATCATAGCCTTTTTTAAAAAGGAAGAAAAGAACATAAAATAAATACCCTCTATTCCTCCAATACTCAAATAATGTTGGGGTCACCTTGAAGTAACCAATAGGGATCGTGCCAGTTTGCTAACTCATTTCCCCGCTGTAACAGAGACTGAAACTGAATTCTTTTGCAGTTACATTCATTTAAGGCATTCGGAAAAATCATAGGCATTTAATTTTGCATCATAGTTGCAAAGAACATAATTTAATAAACAATAAAAAAATAAATAAATTAAAAAAATAGAACTGTAGCCGCTTTTCTTCTATGTAAACAAATCATCAGAAATTTCTCAATGAAAACAATATTGTTCCAACTAAATGAATAAAATAAAATAGAAATCTGTCCCCTTAAATTATAAGAAACTTCAATGAAAAAGTAATGTTTTTGTAGAGAGTTATTATTATTATTACAAGGGAAATAATTATTACAGTAGAAGCAAAAAATGTTTAGAAAATAAATATGTCATTAATTATGACATAAATATGTCATTACATAATGTTATTTATGCAAATCTATTAGGATTGCAAGACTTTGGTAGCCTTGTGCTATTCGAATTGAAACTATGTCTATGTCGAAAAATAATATAGATATGTATGAACGTGTGTATAGGCTACCTATAATAATTTTTTTTAAATTTGTATTTAGTTTCATTTACTGGCCAAACGGAATGTATTGGAAACGGGGGTTCTTGAACAGCCTTCATATTTTTATTGGACGATTTTCTGATAAGTTTTTAATTTATTAAATTTACCAATACTTAAAAGTACGGTACCTTTAATTGTTTACTTGAAAGACAACGTATTGCATTGGGTTGTAGACCTGAGAGTAGGTGTTTGGGTGACTGAAGCAGATCATTCCATTGAGTATCATTTAATCCTGAAAATATAAGAACAGTCAATGATAGTAAAAAACTTAAATTTAGTTTCTGGCATTATTTCATCATTTTATATTAGCTGTCACTGTGCAGAGGTGCTTTTCATTTTGAGCAACAGTGTAAACATAACCTCAAAATAAGCTAATAAATTTATAACAGCTGAACAGCTAAAAACATTTGTTAAAATTGTTGTAAATGTACAATAATGAAGTAACACCAGTTTAAATTGATGCATTGGCTGGAAAAAGGGCACATAATTAAACAGAAACCATAATTGAAAAAATGTATTTAATTATTTAAGTCAATTGTAATAAACTTTTTGAGGCCATTGTAACTTTACTAACTACATTTTTAGGAAATTTCATGTTTTATGTAAATAGAACTCATGGTGTTTTTGTGTTTAACACTTTAACCGTATCACCGGTCTCCGAGACCGGACGGGAATTTTGGCTCTACAAAATTGGCACACCTGATTGTTCGACTGATTTCTCCCGCTCAGTAGCTGTCAAGTAGCTTCTGGCCATTAGTTACTTTTAGCCTTCAGTTGGCCTTGAGCTGTCGTTCTGTGTATAGCAGTGTTTTATTGTTTCTGTTACAGTATCCTGTACCAGACGATACGTTTAGTGTTTGGCAAGTCCTGGCCTGTAATACCGTATGATATGCATTACGTTTGAAATTTTGTGGGTGTATCTACCAGTGTAAATATTATTGTACATAGTTTTGGTTTCCTTTCTATTTTGTGTTTGACATGGCTCATTCCTAGGATATAAGAGTGAATGATGCTGACTTCAATGATCGTATTTTGGAACTCCTATACAACAAGGTAGAGGAAGATAGTGATGAAGACGTGGGCGATTTGGATCAAGATCTTGATTATTTGGTTTCTGATGCTGACAGAGAAACTAGTGACAGGAGTAGTTTAGATGATGAACTCCGAATAGAGGATGAAGATGATATGCATTATATTGTTGAAAATTTTGTTCTTCTGGAGGGGGAGTCTGAATTCTTTTGGGGTAAAGATGAACGTATTTGGTGCAAGAGAGAAGAAAACAAAGACGAACGCCCCAACACAACATTTGAGAGGACCACTTTCCCGCCCGACAAGAAGGGCTCGAGACTTAGGGCAAGCTCCAGATAAATAACAGGTATAGGAAAGTTGTTTTACTCCTGAAATGTTGAATGAAATCATAGTACAAACTAATAAAAAATTACAGTCCGTTTGAGCAAATCTTGCTGAAAGTACAAACAAAAGTCAGTACAAAGACACTGAAATGTTGGAATTGCGGGCCCTATTAGGCCTAATTATACTCCATTCAGTTACGAGATCTTCCCATGAAAATGCAATCTATATTTAACAGAGACATCACAAGAAGGCCAATATACAGAGCAATGATGCCAGCAAAAAGGGTTGAAGTGTTGTTGGCATGTTTACATTTTGATAATGCACGAACTAGGGAACTGATAAAAATAACTGACACTGCCGCCCCATTAGTGAAATATGTCAGTAGTGCTGTGTGACGAATGGTGCTCACATTGAACACTTGTAGGCTTTTCTGTAAAACTCTTTGAGTTGCTTTTTCATTTGATGTGTCATTTATAGCGGTAAGTTTAATGTAATAAAAGTTATAAAGCGTTAAAACCCCGCTATTCATTTTGAAACACCTGGTATTATTCATGTAACATAATGATAAGAAGCATTGAGTAATTGTTAGATTTTTCAGATATAAACAAAGATTATTTAGTAGTGTTTTGAGTAACTAAAATAGATTGTACATTAACATTGTTAATAAAGTTAACTCATTACACATTAAGCCAGCCAGTCAAATATTGCTGTCTCACTTGTATTTTAGAATTGTATTATTTATTTAGTATATTTAATTGTTTAATCATTTTAATAAAGGTTTTAATAATGCTCTTAATGATTTAAGCAATAATTGATTAAAACTGTATAGATAGATGAAATATCAATAGAGGACATAATGCTTCCTCTATTTTTTTGACAAATCAATTTTGAATAAAACTAAAATCAAATTGTGATTTCTAGAATGTTTTGTAGTAAGAATAAACTAATTTGTAGGTTATATAATTAATTAGTTTTTCTTAATGATTCATTTATTATTGTTAAATGTAGAATGTCAGGCAGTCTAAACATAGTATGACTTACTCATAAAACTTATTGGAATAAAGACCAATAAATCATACCTGAATTAATTTAAGAAAATTGACCTTAAGAATAATTGTGGTAACTTTAATTAAAATGAATGAAACATCGATGAGTAGAGATGGAGAGATGGACAGATGGAAGTGTTTTTTAATCTTGAACTTATGATTTAGGCAAGCTTCAATTTTTGGTTCACAATCGGAGGTAATGAATTTTGTTTGATTATAGTATACCTAACTTACCTGCTATAATACTCCCCATTGTCTCCACATCTTCCACTTCCCATCTGTCGATATTTCCAAATCCATCTGGACTCACAACTATTTCTGCAAGTTTTGAAACACACGTTGGACATCCAGCTGAAGTCCCTAACAATACAGTTATGTTATGAAACCTTTGCCTTATGTTTGGAATCTTCTCGATATCTAATAGACAAATTAAACTGTTCAAGGCTGCCAATGTTTCCACATTAATGACTTCTAAATCATTGCGGTTTTTGAAATCTTCTATAACAATGCCAATCTAAACAGTATAAAAAGCTAAAATTAACTTCACTCAAATAATTCTTTAATAAGTGAGTTTTCAGTCATGCTTAATCATATTGTCACAATGTTTTACAAGTGGATATGTGTTCTGACATGGTATTTATCTGATCTGTCAATAAATCTAGTTCATACATAGTTTTACTGAATCTCACATGAAGTACTGTCTATTCAGTACAGTTATATTGGGTTCTTCGTCATAATGAATCTTATAACCGTGCAAATTAAAAATTTTTTGGACAGTCCAAGGTTACAATTAAAATTTTAAAGATAACATCATTATTTTCATTGTAGAGAGACATTGACATTATTTTCATTTGGTTCATTTTTGTAAAATAAAAAACAAAAAATTGTAAACTAAATTTAGTATGAATTCAAGAATATGGTTATATTTTTAGTAGAAATGAAAAAGAAAACAATACTAGGCATCATGGGAATATCATCACAATGCTCTATGTTAAATATACTACTTCAAATGTTCCGGATATATTAAATTAAAAAAAAATATATTAAATAATTCTTTTTAATTTTTGCATAATCCAAAGCCAAGTTTATACTTTCACAACTATTAGGTAATTAGTAAATTTCTTTTCTTACGTCCTATTTAGTCTGAATATTTTCTTTTTTTTCATGTGACTAACTCATTCACCACACCAAAAAATCCTATGTTAATTTTGTAAACTATTATTAATTGTTCACTTTTACTTAAACATACATTTAAGGGTATGTAATCTTATCAATGTACATAAGTGGAAAGAGTAATTTGCTGTTGTTGTAACTTTTAAAAGATTATTTATTTTAATTACTACAATATAGCAAGTAGTTCCTGAGGATGATGACATTGTCAATGAAACACGTTTACAAAAGTATTGTTCAATTTGTAGGGTTCACATGTACTTTATTACACTTGTTGGTATATATATTTTAATAAGTAATACCTTTTTAAGTCAATTGTAGTCTTTTTTAAGTGATATTTTTTATATTAAGTGGCTATATGTTTCACTGTCACAGGCAACATCTTCAGGCCAGCTAATTAAAGTCCACTTACAGAGTTTTATACGACATAAATTTAAAAACAATGAAACAGCTCAGTATTTACATTTCAAATAATTCATAAACAAATCCCCAACTAAAAACAGAACACTAACGCAATCTATCCGCGGAAGTTGACAACTAAATTTTAACTTTGTAAATATAGGAAATATATTCAGTCCCATCAGAAGGAAATTAATAATAAATACGCAAGGGAAAATCGATAAAAGAAAACCTGGCCTATTGAAACTTTAATATGTTGGCTATCTACCATAAAAAGCCCGAAACATAAACCAAAGTCGTTAAATAAATAAATAAAGGGATAAGTTGATAAACACGATACCAGTGAAAGCAAACATTCCATGACAACACGACCTAGCCAGTACAAATAAGGCATAATAGCGAATTATCCCAAAATATCGAAATATATTGTGGGATGAAGAATTAAATTATCTTTCAAAATGGTCATCTCACAATTTTAGTAAAGGTCTGTTTAATTAAATACAAAGTCTTCAAAAGGTGATGAACTCAGGGAAATTTACCTAGTCAAGTTACAGATGAAGCTAAGCCCCGCCTCCAGCATGTTTTGTGATTGGTTGACACCATTCACGGCGGCGATCTTCAAATTGTCTTAGAGATTAGCAATTTTCTAAATTAATAATTCAGGCATAAATAGTTTGTTTCTCAAAAATTAGTTTTAAATTAAATAGAATTAGTTAGAACATGTAAATTAGGATATAATCATCATATCATAAAATCATTTTCAGTCACCAAAAATTGTATCCATTTAAGCCCATGCAAATAATCGGTACTAACGATTTTGGTAATGAGATTAAAAGTGAACCCCAATTTATGTATTAATTAGCTAAAAGGACGCTATATTGAATGCTAAGCAGACGTTTGACTGGGATGGACGTCTAAAATCCACGCCGGCTCTCTTCATTTGATTTTGACTTCAAAACGTCCAGGAATCATTACTAGGAAGAAGACAACAGATACTGGGTGAGAGAAAACCAATTATATGAACATTTCATGGTTATAAACTTCTATTTCCATCAAAATTAATAAACCAAAAATCTCATATTGATCCAAACTTTTGTGTACCAAAGCCTACAACGATAAGACACTTTTGAACTCTCTATAACATAACACTTTTCTTATATGTTATAAAATATTTTATCTTTATTATAAAATCCAAAATAGTGAAGTTACTTTATTAAAATTTTATTTGAAATATCTACAACTAGTCTTCAACTACTACTAAATAAGCTGACAATAATGCAGATAATTTCAGTTATATAAATTCATTTGTTTATTCATTTAAATTATAAATATTTTCTTTTAGTAAATTATTTCTTGTTAAACATTAATAATATTTGCTTTTGAGTTCTTTTAATAACACAACAAGGTTAAATTGTCTTTAATTACAAAGTTAAATTATTCCAGGCTAGCTCTAGGTTTGGGTTCATTACATATATCTTTATCATAGAATTTCAAAGTTCTTTTATAAATATTAGTAATTAATATTTATTATTTTCTCGGGGCAGGCACTCGACCAGACATGAACAAACTGTTTTTAACGCATTTTGTGAAGTTACAGTTAAGAAAAATTGAGATTTAGGATCGGTGTTCTTTTTTGAAATAGGCTTATGAATTGTAAAATTTGTTAAAGTTTATCTTCAATATTAAGAGTTTCTGGACTTTATTATGTTTAAATTTACAGAGGATGCCACTCTCTGTGTGATTTAGCACTGAATTTACCACTGTTTATACTGTTTTAACATACTAAAACTTGACGGCATCACTTTTAAAATTACGAATAGAAATTTTCATCTTTGGGCTCTGAAGTCTTGGATTGGAATGAATTTTTTGGCTTCGGTTTTGGAATTGAATTGTTGCCGCGGTTCCCAGCATGCACTGTTCTTCCGTTCCCTTGGTTACTCAAATAATATTTTCTCGTTTTGTACAATTTGATGTTCTTGACTTGAATAAATTATAATTTTGATATTACTTTATATCTTTTTTGCCTTTGGTCTCGTGATAATATTCATTCATATTTACATTGCCGATTCTTAAATGAGTTTACTGATTTTATTGTTAATTGTATAATTTCCCGTTCCAACAGAATGACGTGCTTATATCTATGACTCAAGTAGTCCTAGTTCTAATTCTAATTATATAACATTTGGGTCTTACGGTTACTATTTATGTTCTTAAATTTACTTTAAGGATTGTTTTACTATTCTAACAGATATTGTGACTTATTATTTATTTTTATTTGATTTTATTAATTTCGATTGTGATAGTCGTTTCTTTGATCTAGTTGTACTAACAAAAACATGGCGTTCATAGGGAATGCGTTTTACCTTCATATATTGTATATGCTATCTTCTGATGATTAAAATAAAAAATAGTTGTTTACTGAGGCTATATATATATATATGTGTAGTGCTTATATTAATTTATGGTGTAGTGTTTGTGATAGTATTATGGAATTGGTTTCAATGTGTTTGTTTAGATGTGAGGTTATAGGTTTTCATGTTACAAGGCTCTGTCTAGGCTTTATTCTATATTTGAGAATTATATTTGATAATATCCATTTCTATATGGATTTGGGTGAATTCTTGGGGTGTGAATTGGTTTTGACATAGTTAATTTAGTTATTGATGATGTTTTTCCTTGTGTATTACTTTCGTAAATTGTTTAGGCCTATCAGCTGATATTTTAGTGTCGGTTTCTTGGTTGGCTTTGTGGGTCATTGAACTTTGCTTTGTTTTGGTGTCGTTTATTTTAGGCTAACTTTTTATGATGGAATTTGTGACGTTATAAATGCCCTTTAAATTTGTTTTTGTGAAGTTTACTGAACAATAAATAAATTTATAACTAACAAATTACATTGTAAAATAACATATATAACATAATATAACATAACATAACATACATTGAACACTTATTCTTATGGAATTATAGGTTATCCTTACTTATTTTATCAGTTGATTTTGAATTGGTTTAACAAATTGAATAAAATTAACAATTGGATCATATGGATCTTATTCTCATATTATGCTACATATACCTAATTAATTGATATTTTATATCATAATTCATGGTTCATGGGGTTATACATAGTTTATCATTTGGGTAACACTTTATAGTTGGGGACACATGTTTTATCATTGGGGTGGGAAACATATAGTTGTCATATGACATATAGTTCATACTAAGGAATGTCCATTGGACATGGGGGATACACATCTCGGGGACACTTTTACATAAATACATATTTTGTGATACTGTTCATTTTTATTTCACTGTTTTTATATGGGTTCACTATTCATGGAGATATACATATATTTTAACATATAAATATTTGTGATAATTCACTGTTTATGGGGGGAATAAGTTGTGTGGGTTGTGGAAAAAATACTGTTTATGAGGGACCATTTTGTTTGTAATAAAAACACATTGTTGATGGGGAACATACATATAGATAGTCACATTTTTTATATTTAAGCACTTTGTTTATGGGGAATATACATATATATAGGGAATTATATATAAATGGATAGTCACATTGTTTATGGTGAACACTTGTTTTATAGGGGACACTTGTTTTATATTGAAGTACATTGTTTATATCGTTGCACTTAACTTTATGTCGATTAGGTTGGTTCGTCGGAGGTCTGTACAGGCAAGGCAATTTTGTAACGACGTAGGAGAGATATGTGATATGGTCCATAGGTTTTTCCATTATCATCGATTAGGGAGTAAATGGCTTTTCCCATTTTCTTCAATATTTTTAATGGTCCAACATATATTGTGAACAATTTTGCTGTTTCACCATATCCCATACTGGATTGTGGAAATGACTTTACTAGTACTAAATCATTTTCCTTGAGTATCGTTATCTTATGTTTTGCATTTAATTTCTCTGCTCTTTTGGCTTGTGTGTTTTTTATTCGAGATTTTGTTAATTCTAACTTTTGTTGAATGGGGATTTGCATTTTGAAAGGGTTTTGTATTACCTCTTCCCAGAATCTGATATCACATTTGTTTAGTTGTAATTCATTGGGAGTGAAACCAGTGGTTTCATGTTGTATTTCGTTTAGGAAACTGTTTATGGTACTTATGTAGTTTGACCAACTTCTGTGATTTTGAGCACAATATGTCCTGAGACAGCGTTTGACTTCTTTTATAGGACGTTCTGCCATGTTTGATATGGGGTGGTATACTGGATTTAGTATGTGTCTTATTTGGTTCTCTTCTAGTTTTTGAATCCAAATTCTACTTTTGAATTGAGTACCATGGTCAGTTAAGATTTTCTTAGGTTTTCCGTATGTGGGTATGTATTCTTTGAACATTCTGTCTATTACTGCCTGTGATGTGGCTCTCTTTAGATTGTATAATTGGACAAATTTTGTGAATGTATCCAGAATGATGAAGATATATTGGACACCACCTCGACTTTTTGGTAAAGGACCAATCAAATCGATTGCGATTAGATCTCCTTTTCCTTCAGATTTGACTCCACTAGTCTCTCCATAGAGAGGATGGTTACTGTGTTTGCATTTTTGGCAGGTGTCGCAGGTTCCTATTAATTGTCTAATTTTCCTAGCCATATCTTTAAATATGAAATCCTTTTGTAAAATTTGCAGGCATTTCCTTGCTCCACAGTGTAGATAAAATTTATGGCATTCTGAGATTAAAGTATTGACAAGTGATTGGGGTATTGTAATTAACCAATTGTTGTGATGCTTCTGGTATAGTATGTCGTCATTTATTCTAAATCTATTATGTTCTGTAGTGTTTGAATTTTTAATTTGGAGATATATCTGTTTGAGAGTTGGATCGTTTTGTTGTAATTGTATTAAATTTCGAAGGTTTTCTAAAAGTTCTAAATTGTGTTCTCTTTCTAAATTTGCGACTATTAATTCTGGTGTGGTTGTCAATGAGTTCTGTTGATTCTCATCTGTTCTGACTCTGCTGAGTAGGTCAGCTATTGTGTTATCCACTCCTTTACAATGTACAATTTCAAATTGGTGATCTTGTAATGCAAGTATCCATCTAGTTAATCTACCATTTAACAATTTGCATGTTTTCAAAAATGTCAATGCTTTATGATCAGTAATGATCGTTAATTTTGCGTTTAAAATGTAATGTTTGACTTTTTGTATGCAGTAGACGACTGCTAGCAACTCCTTTTCTGTAGTGGTGTATCTGATCTCGCATTTCTTCAATGTTTTGGATATAAATAGGATAGCCCTTTTGTTGTTCTGGCTGTCAATTTGGAATAAATGTCCTCCTATCGCAAAGTCTGAACTGTCTGTTTGTAGGTAGTAGGGTTGGTTTGGCATAGGATGGTTCAATACATTTGTTTTTAGAAATAAGTTTTTAATTTCTAGGAAGTGTTTCTCTTCATTAGAAGTCCAAATAAATTTTACTTTCTTAGAAGTCAATCTCATTAAAGGTTGTACAGTTTTTGCATATTTGTCTACGAATTTGTTGTAGTAGTTGATACCTCCTAGGAACCGTTTGAGTTCTTTCCTAGTGGTGGGTGATGGAAAGTCTTGAAAACATTTAATCTTTTCTGAATCTGGTTCTAGACCAGTAGTGGTTAAATAGTACCCTAAGAAAGGAACTCTATCTCGACAAAAGATTGATTTAGACAGTTTTATTGTCATCTTTGCATTTGCAAGTTTTCTAAATACATATTCTAAGTGTTGTAAGTGTGAATTGAAATCAGGTGATATAACACATATATCATCAATGTAGACTAAAGAAAAGTTTTCTATCGTGTTCTTGAATACTTGGTCTAGTGCTCTTACTAGGGCAGCTTGTGAAGTGGATAGGCCAAAAGGGGTTACAACATATTGATACACTTTGCCTCGAAATTGAAATGCTGTATACTGTCTAGATTGTGGTTCTAGCTCAACCTGCCAGTATGAAGAGGTAAGATCTAATGTAGTCAGCCAGTTGGAATTTGTAGCTTTAGCTAATAGCTCATTAATGCTTCTGTTACATTCATAGTCGGGGGTAATTAGTTCGTTTATACGTCTCATGTCTAGACATATACGGAGATCGCCAGTCTTCTTCTTGACAATTATAATAGGGTTTACAAATGGGCTGTTTGATTCCTCAATTATATTGTCCTCGAGCATGTCATTTAATTTTCTCTCTACTTCATCCTGTAAATTTATGGGTATTGGATAACTTTGGGCTCTATAATGTTCTGGATTGTCTACCCTGATATGGTGTTGGTACATGTTGCAACGTCCAGGTTTGTCTGAAAATACTATATTGTTTTGTTTAATTAGGTTGATTATTAGGTCCTTTTCTATTTTGTTGAGTTTATCGTTGTCTTTAATTAAATCGTTTATTTCACTGTTGTTGTTATTATTATGATTTTGAGTTTGATTATTGTTATTTATTCTATATTCATTGTCGTCGTATTTTATTATTTTGCATCCTGCTGACTCATTACTTTCGCTATCGAACTTCATTATTAATATTCTATTATCCTTACTCATTATAGTAATTGTATTAATCTTGAAATTTATTTCCATTTTTAGCATACGTATTGCGTCTATTCCCATTATGCAATCTTTAATAAGGTTGGGGACAATTATACATTGGATATCAAACTCGATATGTTTTATTTGGGCTTTTAATAGCACAATGTGTGAAATTCGTTTCGATTTATTGTTCAACGCAGTGGTGATGAATGTGTTACTCACTGGCAACTGTTCAAAATGACCTAAATTGTTCTTGTTTACCTGGAACCAGTTATCAGAAATACAGGATATACTGCTTCCCGTATCTACTAACGTATTTGTGGATATACCATTTAAATTTATAGTTATTTCTGGACACTTACAGTTGGTTTGATCTGGACTATTGTCATTGTCTTCATTTAATAGAAATTCTCTATCGTAATAAAGGTTTGAGATGTTGTAATCATTATAGTATGATTTGGTTTCTTTTTGTGGCTCTGTTCCGATTTTTGTAAAATTTGTTGGCACTGACTTAGAGTGTTCAGGTTTTTCTCGCAGATATCTCTCGCTTTTGCCTGTACAGCCTTGGTTGTTATTCGAAGTTTGGTCTAGGCCAGTGCGTTGGAGTTTAACTCTTGGTTACATTCCTCCTGAGGCACTTGTATTGGCTTCTCTAGTGTCGGTGGTTTAGTATTCATTGCTATAGCTTGACATACCATTCTTTGCTCGTTTGTAGGATACCTAACCTCTCTTCGCTCTTGGTATGGGCCTTTTTGTTGATAATATCGTTCTTGGTCTTGTTGTGGTTGTCTGTATTTGAACTCAGTCCTTATGGGTTCTGGTTGTCTATTGTAGTTGGTTTTCTGGTTATAGTTTCGGTTTTGATTATAATTGTTTGTATAATGTTGGCCATAACCGTTGGTGGGCCTCTGATTGGGTCTGTAGCTATTTTGACTTTTATAAGGGTGTTCTCTGTTCTTTCTGAACTCGTTTTGGGATTGATAATTCCTAAAGGGTGGTTTTTGTGGTTGGTTGTAGTTAGTATTTGTTTGGTAATGTCTAAATGGTCTGTTGTTGGTGGGATTTTGTGTTCCTCTCGGGCTTGTATTATTACGTCTCCTAATTTCCGAGTTTGCCTCTTCCGTATCTTCTCTTTGGAGAAGGTCAGCAAATTCCTTTATTGTACTTATATTTTGTACTCTTTGCGCATCCTGTATGCGTTGGTCAAAATGTTCTACTAGGGTTGCGATGATGTCTTCCTCCGGTGGTTGGGGAGTCATCGATTTCATTGTTAACACCCTGTCAATGAAGTATTCACTTCGAGTGAGTTTTCCTCCTAAACGATATTGTTCGAGTTCAAGTTTTTGCCTAATTCCTTTTTGAACATCCCTATTCCAAAACTTGGATAGGAATTCTTCGCAGAATTGCTGGAAATTTGTAGTATCGCCTTTTATTAATTGCCACCACCGAGCAGCACTACCCTCTAAACTGTTGTCGATTATGTCGAATAGACAGTCTCTGTTGTATCCGATCTGGTTGATTTGTCGACAAGTTAACCTCTCGTAGTATCTTGTTAATCTATCCAGATAATCATTTGGATTATTCTGTCTTCCGTTAAATTTAGGAAGTGTCGGATTAGTTAAATTGTTGATTTCTTGACTATTACCTCCACAAGTTACGTTTATATGGGATGGTATGGCATTTTCGATATTTGATTTCGGTAGTTCAGCAATCATAGCTTTTACCTCATGGATCACATTATTTTTATTTTGTAACAATTGCTTTTCAATTGTGGCCTTCTGTAGGTCTAGGGACTCATTTAAACTCTGACTATTGATTGTGGAATCTAATCTACTTTCTAGGTTGTCTATTCTTTGGTTGTTCTCTGTCACAGCTTGTTCCATTTCAATTAATTTATCTGTAAATTGAGTTTCTACTATAGCTATCTGTATTGCCAAACATTCCTTTAAATTAGTAATTTCTTTCTGGACTATTTCAAAATTTTCCTTCAAATTGGATTCATTTTGAATCATTTTTAATTCTAGTTTTTCCTGATTTTGTTTAAATTTATTTTCTAATTGGTTCTCTAATTGCTTCTCTAATTCATTTTGATTTTGTTTAAATTTATTTTCTAATTGGTTCTCTAATTGCTTCTCTAATTCATTTTGATTTTGTTTAAATTTATGGTCGATGTTAATCTGTAGATTGTTAATTAACAGCGTCATTTGTTCTAATAACGTAGGGACATTTGGTTCTGTATCTTGGACACTACTAGCACTACTCTGCTCCATAACCTCTATTTGGCTAGGCCTAACATTTAGTTCAGTGTCATTGGCATCAATAGTCTCTCTAAAGGTTTTCAATTTCCCTTCCTTGGCTTTTCCGGTGGGATTAATTTTAGGCCTAAGGTTATATTTGCTACTTTCTTCTTGGTTAGCGTCCATTTTAAATTATTATTTTTTATTTTGGTATATATTTTTGAGTTTAAATAGATAAATTACTAAATTGAAATTAGGCTAATCTTAATTCTAATACATATCTTATTCTAGGCTATTAAATTTGTTCAATCTTATAATTAAAGTTGAATGAATCCTTATTTCTAAATTGTTGTCTTAAATTTAATTTCAATTTACTTATATAATATATTTACTTAACCTAAGTCATTCTGTTGAATTCTCAGTTTGTTCATGCCCTAATCGTTGCGGCGCCATTTATAACATAACACTTTTCTTATATGTTATAAAATATTTTATCTTTATTATAAAATCCAAAATAGTGAAGTTACTTTATTAAAAATTTATTTGAAATATCTACAACTAGTCTTCAACTACTACTAAATAAGCTGACAATAATGCAGATAATTTCAGTTATATAAATTCATTTGTTTATTCATTTAAATTATAAATATTTTCTTTTAGTAAATTATTTCTTGTTAAACATTAATAATATTTGCTTTTGAGTTCTTTTAATAACACAACAAGGTTAAATTGTCTTTAATTACAAAGTTAAATTATTCCAGGCTAGCTCTAGGTTTGGGTTCATTACATATATCTTTATCATAGAATTTCAAAGTTCTTTTATAAATATTAGTAATTAATATTTATTATTTTCTCGGGGCAGGCACTCGACCAGACATGAACAAACTGTTTTTAACGCATTTTGTGAAGTTACAGTTAAGAAAAATTGAGATTTAGGATCGGTGTTCTTTTTTGAAATAGGCTTATGAATTGTAAAATTTGTTAAAGTTTATCTTCAATATTAAGAGTTTCTGGACTTTATTATGTTTAAATTTACAGAGGATGCCACTCTCTGTGTGATTTAGCACTGAATTTACCACTGTTTATACTGTTTTAACATACTAAAACTTGACGGCATCACTTTTAAAATTACGAATAGAAATTTTCATCTTTGGGCTCTGAAGTCTTGGATTGGAATGAATTTTTTGGCTTCGGTTTTGGAATTGAATTGTTGCCGCGGTTCCCAGCATGCACTGTTCTTCCGTTCCCTTGGTTACTCAAATAATATTTTCTCGTTTTGTACAATTTGATGTTCTTGACTTGAATAAATTATAATTTTGATATTACTTTATATCTTTTTTGCCTTTGGTCTCGTGATAATATTCATTCATATTTACATTGCCGATTCTTAAATGAGTTTACTGATTTTATTGTTAATTGTATAATTTCCCGTTCCAACAGAATGACGTGCTTATATCTATGACTCAAGTAGTCCTAGTTCTAATTCTAATTATATAACATTTGGGTCTTACGGTTACTATTTATGTTCTTAAATTTACTTTAAGGATTGTTTTACTATTCTAACAGATATTGTGACTTATTATTTATTTTTATTTGATTTTATTAATTTCGATTGTGATAGTCGTTTCTTTGATCTAGTTGTACTAACAAAAACATGGCGTTCATAGGGAATGCGTTTTACCTTCATATATTGTATATGCTATCTTCTGATGATTAAAATAAAAAATAGTTGTTTACTGAGGCTATATAT
This sequence comes from Aphrophora alni, assembly GCA_963513935.1. Lineage (NCBI taxonomy): Eukaryota > Metazoa > Arthropoda > Insecta > Hemiptera > Aphrophoridae > Aphrophora > Aphrophora alni. The sequence goes on from OY740772.1 coordinate 77,743,641, forward strand.
ATATATATATGTGTAGTGCTTATATTAATTTATGGTGTAGTGTTTGTGATAGTATTATGGAATTGGTTTCAATGTGTTTGTTTAGATGTGAGGTTATAGGTTTTCATGTTACAAGGCTCTGTCTAGGCTTTATTCTATATTTGAGAATTATATTTGATAATATCCATTTCTATATGGATTTGGGTGAATTCTTGGGGTGTGAATTGGTTTTGACATAGTTAATTTAGTTATTGATGATGTTTTTCCTTGTGTATTACTTTCGTAAATTGTTTAGGCCTATCAGCTGATATTTTAGTGTCGGTTTCTTGGTTGGCTTTGTGGGTCATTGAACTTTGCTTTGTTTTGGTGTCGTTTATTTTAGGCTAACTTTTTATGATGGAATTTGTGACGTTATATCTCTTTTTTAATAATCATCCTCATCATTTAATGTTCTCACTAGATTTAAGTTAGTTAATAGTTAATTTAAGATTTAAATGCAAACTGTAATTAGCTGTAGGTGTGGATGGATCCGGCCGAATACCCCTAGCCCGAGATTTGTAATTTAAGTTTAAAATACGAACAAAACCCGACGGAGACTATTATAATTTATTCTTTTAATAACTCAATTTGTATAAATGATATTGATAATATTTTAATAGAATTTCAAGTGAATTTTATGTATAATTCAGTGATCGAGAATCCCAAGCTAACCAAACTAACATTCAGTGAAGGGATCTGAGACAATAATATATTTTTAAAATAATTATAAAGATTTTGAATTTTATATGTGAACCATAATTATTTATGTCATTAAAGTTTTCTTTCTTTTATGGTTATTGTGTAAAACATATTTTGGTGCTTATTTCTTACTATAAATTAACCTACGATTTTAGTTAAATTTTCTAAAGGAGATAAATCAATTTAAATCACAGTAAATCAAAGTAACTCTCTATATAGATAAGTAAAGCATATTTAGATTAAATTAAAATTGATTTAACCAAATATTTTAACAATATTAAATCAGCTTACCATAGCCTGTACATAAAGTGTATATATGAAATTGTAGCTTTCAACAAAAATAACTTAATTAGACATTTAGTATGCTGATGGTATATGTCACACAATATTTAAATGCTTACATAGACATGGTTTGTCACTGTTTAAGAGCATCTTGTTAGCATGACATTAAATTGACATACAAGATTCCACCAAAGTATACTGTTTAAACAGTGAAGTTGTTTTATACGTGTCAATGATTTTTAATTTTTAATTTTAATAATGTTTTTCAAGTGTTATGAGTACTCAGCAATAATTGCCAGTTTTAATGAGATGACTCTTTCCTATGGCTCGTAATATTTTGGATCTGATGATGACGGTTTAACTGTCAAAACCGGTTATCCACAAGGATGAAAAATTTGGATTGTCTGATGGAAAAATTAAGATAATAATTAACCTATAATATATTCATTGAATACACAATCCAGGAGGCTACACCAAACATTATGTTTAAAAGTGTTAGTATTAGTAAGTGTCCCCATGCATATACATTTTTGCTATGATAGTGCTTTATTTTTAAGAAGAAAAAAAAACGTATGTAGTGTATGTTATTTGTTTTTGTTTATTATTTATGTTGGTACACATATTTGTTTTACTATGGTCTGCTATCCACTTGTTCTATGTTCAATTCAACCCTCAAAAAAGTACAAGGTTTATAAAATGTGCTCTTCAGAATGTTGTTCAGTTTTAAAAATATAATGTCAGAGAAGACAAAATTTGTGATAAGTTTCTGGCAAGTGAATCATTGCAACAAGCAAAATATTACTAAAATATATGCATGCAAATACAAATAATATACTAAGATATATACTTAATATAATGTGTATTACTTGTGACACCACATACTAATATCTCAATGTATTAAACCCTGAATTGTAAAAGTACCAAACACAACTCTTTCTAACCAAATTTTTAATTTCCTCATACATAAGAAGAAACTAGTGGAAACTTGTTTCTCTAACATCAGGGAAACTATCATTATTATTATTTTTCAAATGAAACAATATAGTAAATACTCACCAAGTATGAATCTGTGATATGTTGTGAGAATGCACTGATAGTTTCCAAAATCCAGGGCACTGATGGATTCATTTTCATATTGAATACATCTACGAATTTGATAGCTTTCAATAAATTACCCATAAGATGAATAGGTTCCTGCCAAATAAATACAGTTATAATTATTTATGGAGCTAAGGAAAATAAAGATCATTGAGTCATTAAACCGATATTCCTCTTGGTTTAGCAGCATGTTAAAAAACTATAATTTATTTACATTTTAACAGTTCATTAATATTGCTGTTTGTAAAACAAAATTATTACAAATTTAAGTTTTTGTTAACTAATAATAATTCATTTAGCATAGTGTGGCAGGAGTGTAGGCAGAAATTTATTTCAGTTGGTGATATAAGAAAAGTTCCACCAAAAGGGTTGTAGGAATACGAAGTAATTAAAAAGGATATAAGTAAAGATTTAAATCATCAAATTTGTGAAGGTTTATTTTTTGGCTAAAATGGGCCTGAAAATAGTAATTTGAAGTTTAAAAAATTTTAATAAGTTTTATGCAAACTTTTAACAAAAGACTTGAATTTTTCTATTTGTTTACACTCTTTATAAACACTATTTATAACAATTTTTTGTTTACTAGTTACAATAACACAAATATGTACAAGATATGCTCAAATTCAAAAAAATATCTATATATCCAAGGCAGTGTTGTTAAATACTGTATATTATATAATAATTTGGGAGAGAATTTAATCTCCTCATTCCTCATGTCTCACTACACCCCAGAGTGTGTACTCTGTCATTTTCTTGCTCTGTCATTAGTTGAACTGTAAACTACAACTAACAACATGATCAGCTGTTTGATTAGTAGTGGGAGAAGTATAAAATAAAGGGTGAAGTTAATAAGGAAATCTGTGGTGTATGTACGGGGATACCATTCCAAAGTTAAGATTTTTTTGACTCCTCAACTCATTGATCTAGGCGTTGTAAAAAATTATCATAGTCAAGATTTACATTATATACTTCATCCCACTTTACTTTGATTAAATATTCATCTAGTAAGTCATAACTTTATGCAGTGATTATTTTATATATCGTTTTAACTTGATTTGTTATCTTAATATTATTCCTCAAATTTAAACAAATAAAACTTTAATCAGTTATGACCAAGTGCTAAACACTTGCTTCACTAATTGAATGTATTTTAAAATATAACCTACAAATTTTAATGTATAAAACAGATATTTAATGTATTGTCTTGCATTAAGAGTTACAAAAGTTAAAAAATGTGGTTTGTAGCCACTGCTTGCTGAATCTTAGTTTGCACTTTGTTGATGTATTTTCTGTGTCAAATATAACTTTAATTTGAAAATGTTTTGTTAGTATAACATGTTATAGTTATTAGTATTTACCCTTTCATCTAATCGACTCCAAATATTTGTAAGTACATCTTCTGGTAAATCTAATCTCCCCAATGTCTCACCACAGTCGATAAGTTCTGAATGTTCCATATTATCTATATCTTCAGATGATAAAGATAATGCTGCTATGTCTCCAACCATTTTAACAGCATCACATGAAAACTGTGAAATGTGAATACAAATTAAAATTTAACAAAAATTGCATATGATAATAACTTATAGAGTTTAGAAGATGCTTAAGCTAGACCGAAAAAGTGGACAACATAACACTAATATCTTAGAAACTAGGTACTTATTCCATCATCAACAAATATTCTGGTGTCTCTGAGAAAGATACCCATCTCCTTCTCTCCACCAATGTATGGCCTTCACAATGTACATCAAACCTAAAGTGACCCAAATGATCAGATTTTTTTGGGTTTAAGGCTTTGCAGGATGAAAAAAATTTCCCAAAATTAGTTTACAAAATAGTCCAATTTTACATAGAGGGCGGGTAATTGCAAGCCTACTACAAATATTACTCATGATTCAACTAATCCCTTTGTACATATTTGTCAACCAACACTCTTGCCTGTTTTCACATTTTTTCTTAATTTCTTGGAACTGCTGGTTGTCTTATATTTTCAAGTGTAAAACACTACGTATTCGATGCCTTTGACAGTCAACTTTGTTTGTCTTGTTATCATCAACTATCCCACATTTATAACCACACAAGATTACTGCACGGAATGTCCTTTCATATAGTAGCTTAATTCGTTTTAGTATATACACCTAGGCCCTTGATATTTACATTATTCAATAAATAACATTATTTACAGTGTATTAAAATATATAAAATGCTTTCCCATGATATTACTTAGTTTTTATTTTTTTTCATAGTAATTTACTTATTATTTATAAACCCCATAAGAAATAAATGAGATTGTTAAAAATAAAGTACTAGTTTAAGAGCTGAAAATGATGTTCTGCTTCAGAATGTATATAGTCACGGGTAATGTTCAAATACTATTATTTGTAAAAGTTATAATGGGAATAAAAATGTCAACATTTTTTTACTCAACATATTTTCATGCAATTTATTTACTACTTAAATTTTAGATTCCTGATTAAAAATTTGACATCGGACTTATACATGTGACTTGAAAAAACAACATCGTGGCCAAAAATATATATTTTTTGTTGCTCAACCAGTTGTTATAAAATTTAATTACTGTATGTTTCATAAGATGCTGATTCAGAAATTACCATATAGTATTGTAGTTAGGATATATGCCTGACCTCTAAAAACAAAATTGTGGAAAAAACATTAAAATATTTTTACTCAACGGGTGTTTAATCAAACTTATTTCCAAAATGTTTTAAGAACGCTGATTTAGAATTTACTATCGTCCTTTATAGGACTTAAAAATAAGGCAGATACAATGGATTAAATGAAGTAGTTTACCCAGGCTGCCCTCGAGTGGCTCAAAAGAGAATCACTCAGATGCAGATGAACATAATTTATAGCTTTGTTTGGAACTTGTCTTTTAAAACGTTTAAAAATATTACTACAACTAATAATACATTAATTCATGAAACATTTTGCAACACTTTAAATAACGTCGAATATAACTATCAATATGAACTATATACCTGCTAAATAGTTGTGATTCACTTATTTCTTTTATATCATTACATACGTTGTTCAAAATTATTAACCAACTCGACGTTTCAGTCTGTTTCATTACTTTAATAAAATAACAATTCGTTAGCTAATTAAAAAACATTTTGTTTTTGTTTTTGTTTTTGTGGAAGGAATACTCATTACATATGTTTGTTTATCTGAGTTTTTCCCTCTAGTTTTTGTGTTTAACAAATTTCTATAAAAATTCTACCTATTGTAGCCTCCCTCATAACAATGAATATGTAACACTTATAATCTTCTCTATTCATTGTTCATGGAAACTCTTACATCCAAGACTATGAAATGTTAATTAACTGATACCAATTTGGGGTTCTGAAAACACTGACAGAAAAAGTATAGGCCTAAGTGGATTTGTTGCATTTAATCATGGAAATTTTATTTCATGGGCATCAAAAAGCAACCAGTTGTTGCATTATCAACTGCTGAAGCTAAATATTTAGCCGCTGCATTGTGTTCAACAGAAATTCCATACCTAGAAGGACAAGCTAGAGAGTTTATTGGAAGTGATGTACAAGCAATTTTACAATGGACAACCAAATTCAATTGCAATGATTCAGGACTATGAGAATACTAAACGGTCTAAACACATTGATATAAAAGTACACTTTAATAAAGACATTGTTTGTAAACTAACTTAATGTATATCTAGATAGATAAAAATATTGCAGACCTCTATACCAAAGCTTGCAGTAGAGAAAAAGATGTTAGTCTTTTAGTTAATTTAATAGCTGTAATATTATTATTATAACATATTGAACATATTATGTTAAACAATTCATGTTTCAGTTTGTAACCTATATAGACCAATAGAGATTAAGTTTGAAACAATAGCCAACTATAAATATTGTGAAGATTTAAATTTGTAATTTCAAGTTAATTATCTGAATATTATGCCCTTTGGAGATTTGAAATTGAGGGGTTGTTGGAGTTTGAACACGAACTTTGTATACTCTATATATTTATTATTATACTTCCTCTTTTATATTTGATTTGTTACCTTATGTAATTCTTTATTATTATAAATATACTTTTCCTTAGTTGATAAAGTGAACAGAGTTTCTTTTTATGGTTATGTTTCTGATTAAAGTATGAAACCTAAACTTGGTTAAATTCATTAAACCTTAGATGAAAAGAAGTTGTTCTTAAATGAAAATAGATGGGTTTGTTAATCAAATATTAAGTATTAATTTCATAATTTTGTTTTTCTAACTTGAGAATATAGAGGCAGTAAAAATAATATTTTCAAATAGAATAAAAATTTAATATTGCACAGAAATTGAATTTACCATTGAACCTTGAATTTACTTCAAAGTGGGCCTGGAAAATAAAGTTAAAATAAATATATTACTTGAATCCCATATATTTTAGAGTTTGGGTGTTTGACATCTAATACTAGCATGGACGTACCCAGGATCAAAACTAGGGGGGGGGGGGGGGGCAAGCCATGGTCATTCAATATACAATTGATTATTAAAATAGTTATTTCAAGAATTGTATTAAATTCCAGCAACAAAATGTATAATAAAGATTTATTTTTTGCTTCCAGGGGGGGCAGCTGCCCCCCTGCCCCTCGCTGGGTACGCCCATGAATACTAGGCCTTAGAATCTTAACATTACAGTACCTAAACATCTTACCTTAATACTAGACCAATTAATGAAAACACTCCTTCTAGTTCTTGTTTTTTCAATTTTTTCCAATATTGAATCATGTGGCTCAGGTACCAGTTCACCAGATACTTCTTCCACTACTTCAGTTGTAATATTTTCAGTTATTTTGTTATCAATATGGGTTAAATTCATTTTAACTGTGGTAGACAAGTTAAGTAATTGAACGGTAGTGGCATCTGTTATAACAGGAAGTCGAGTGGTTATTAATGATTGAGAAGTATTTAATTCTAAATCTCTCTCTTTATTTTCTATTACAACAGTCGATGTTTCTCTGTTATTGCTTGACATAGTTACAGTTTTAATCCTTTCACTTTCATTTTCCATCATATTAGTAAATATTTTCGTCTTGTTGTTTGGCACAGTTTCTGTGACTCCTTCATTTACACTTAAGTGAAAGTTTTTTTCAGTAGCAAAATTTGTCGAGATATTTTTTAATCTGTCAGAATTTGGTTTTGTCATATTTATTATATGTGTGGTGTCTGTAGAATTTTCAGTATTGTTTAAAAAGAGCATTATTTTGCGGTTAGTTTCAGGAACTTTCGTAGTAGTTTTGGTTATTGTAGATAAATACTGATCTACTTTATGATGTTGCGTGATTGAATCTTTAATTGTTGAAGTTGGTTCAATGTCACTTTGAGCTATAATTGTTTTTAATAAATCAGTGTCCATTGTTTTTGTTGATATTTCAATTGTAATACTTTGTTCAATATTTGTTTTGTTAGTTGATGGGGTTTCTATTGAGGATAGTTTAATTGTATCAGTTGTAAAAGTGTTCATAGTTTCCTGTGAAAATACTTTAGTTGTCTGATCATATACATCGATAGTTTTAGTTATGTCTCTTGTACTTTTGGTTGTTTTATTTTGTATAGCTTCTGTTGTTTTATCTTCCTTAATATTATTTGAAGAATATTTTTCAGTTTCAGTTGTTGATATTTCTGTTGTTGATTCTTTGGTTGAGAAGTCATTCATATCTGTTGTTTCGGTAGTATCAGGATCATACTCTGCAGAATAATCTTCTGTGGTAGAGTATTCTTCTTCTTCTTCTTCTGAAAAACTATATACTTTAATTCTTGTATCTGACTGTATTTTAGAAATAGGCCTATGTATTTTGTTAGATTCTGTATTTGATTCATTGAATGCGATATATACAGTACTCAGTTGTCTCTCAGCTGCTCTAAGTCTCCAACGAACCAAACGTTTAACATCAGAAAGATAAGCTTCTTTTTCTATTTGTTCGAGGACCGCCATGCATACCTATGACAAATAATAGTTATAAACCAAATATAGTTGTAATAAATAAATAAATGACCTAGATTTAGAAAATTAGTTTAAAACGTTTATATATAAAAATATTGTGAAAATTTAATAACCAGAGAAGTGAAGGGAAGAAGAAGAAGAAACTAATTATTGAGAATATTTGTTACAACAAGGAAGAAGTGGTGCCCTTTTCGTGCTCTCTCAGTCTAGGCAAGCCATGTTTTTAAGTGTTGGACTATATATTTGTAATAAATGTAAAACCTAGGGAATCTACTTTACACATTAGTAGCCTCACAGTTGGTGTGGCAATTGTAATAAATATAAAACTTAAGGTTTTATATAAAATATTACTTAAGTTTAAAAAAAAAAAAGAATTTATGAATTTAAGTTAATTGATTTTATTTAATTACGATTTTAAAATCTTGCTCAGCTTATGGGCGTCAGGCAGCTTTCGCTTACCAATTTTGAAAAAGAAAAGAAGTTAAATATTATAATATCTCGGGCATGGATTCTTTTAAAAGGGTACTCCACAGTGAATCCAGGTTTCAAATGAAGAACTCTTTTATATGCTGAAATTTTACATAAATTTATTAAAGACAAGTTATTTTTTTATACATTAACATTTGTTATAGAGACATATATCATGAAAATAATTATAGCTATCATCTTAGTAAAATTACTTTTTATTTTCTCAGAAGGAGAACTAATCTTTTATTCTTTGAACTTGAAAATTGACTCTAAGTTGCAACTAAAAATGATTTTATGAATAAAAAACAAATTGAAAACATCTGCTTTTTAATATGAATTTTACGTTCCTTTAATAAGGATATATATGTCATTAGACATTTATTATTCTTTTACATAAAAAGAAATTGCTATCCTTTATACATTAAATTTATATAATAAAAATTAAAACATTAAACATTGTAAATTTTTATACAATAACAGAAAAAAAATAGGGTGTTATTTAACACGAGTTACCAGACCATAGTCATATTGTACATAATTCAATGGTGTTCCTGCAGCGTCCTAAAAATGCCGTTGTTCTGTCCGTGGCGAAATTGTATTTGCGGCGAAATTGTATTTGCGGCGAAATTGTATTTGCGGCGAAATTGTATTTGCACCTCACGAATGTTTGTAAAAAGAAAATCTGTTTACACATTAGTCCATTCTACAATTTGTAATTGTTCATTTGCCGACCGCATTGCTATAACACACTCTAATTGTCTATTGTCTATTCGCGTGAACACGTCTAACCAATTTAACTGTTCAAACAGAGTTTTAACACACTCTCACCCTTAATTGATCAACGATTAAACTCTTCACATTTTTTATTGTTCTACATATCAAATTATTACATCACACAATGTCTGTTCTTTCTACTAAAGTCTCTGAACTTCTTACTCAACTCGACAGATACACATTTTTATTAAAACACCTCTATACCAACTTTTACTCGACCTTCCATCTCAACACCCCAAACTAGACTGCCGGCCTCATGGTGGGAATCTCACTTCCGTCAATTTTCAGGGTTTACCCTTCCTGTATCATGGACTCTATTAAAAATCTCGCCGTATCAGCGTTATCTGTTTCATCGAATGCACTGTTCAATACTAAGCTCATGACAACTAGTTCTTTTTACAAATTTATATTCACACATAAAATTATTTAATTTCTTATAACTAAAATTTCTTAAAACCTATACATTATTATTTATTTGTGTTTGGAAATCTATATTAATTGAATTTACTTATTTTTACTTTTTAAAGACAGTAGAGTGTGGGGCAGTTTAGGACAAAAATGGTGGGGGTACCCCACACCCCTCCCCCCTCTACCCTTGGCCCCTCCCCCTTTGCCCCCTCCCCCTTGGCCCCTCCCCCTTTGCCCCCACCCCTCCCCTCCCTTCCCCCCTCCCCATTTGCCCCTCCCCTTTACCCCTCCCCCTTTGCCCCTCCCCTTTAGGCCCCTTCCCCCATTGGTCCCCCACCCCTCCCCCTTTGCCCCTTCCCTGTAGGCCCCTCCCCCTTGCCCCTCCCCTTTAGGCCCCCTCCCCCATTGGTCCCCCCACCGCTCCCCCCATTGACCCTTCCCTGTAGGCCCCTCCCCCTTGCCCCTCCCCTTTAGGCCCTTTCCCCCATTGGTCCCCCCACCCCTCCCCCTGCCCCTCCCCTGTAGGCCCCTCCCCCTTAGGCCCCTTCCCTTCCCCCATTGGTCCCCCCACCTCCTCCCACCCCTCCCCATGCCCCTCCCCTTTAGGCCCCTTCCCCCATTGGTCCCCCCACCCCTCCCCATGCCCCTCCCCTGTACGCCCCTCCCCTTTAGGCCCCTTCCCTTCCCCCATTGGTCCCCCCACCTGTGACGTATTGTTGTCGAGACACACACACAAGACGCCATACACACATGACGTCATACACTTAACTTTTTTAATACCGGTGGGTAGTTAACCTAACCTATAAGTGTCCTACTTTTGCCCATCCACAGCCTATCAGCTGTTACAATAATGTGTTATATAATTATATAATGTGTTAAGATAGTTAACCTAAAGTTTCCCACTTTTGCCCATCCACAGCCAATCAGCTGTTACAATAATGTGTTATATATTTATATAATGTGTTAAGATAGTTAACCTAACCCCATAGTATTACAAGTCGGATAATTAACGCAGTATATAAGCCGCCATGTTGTAACCGAACGTCAGAACATTTCGTAGAAGTTCGGACACGAACCCCTTACCGTAAGACTTACCGAGTTTTTCGCGACCGCGAAAAACTAGCGTACGTCTTACGGTATGGGTTCTGAGTCGTAACTCTAGGTTACTCTGACAACAAATAGTAGTGTTGGACCGAACACTACTAATTTAACCGAACCGAAATTACCAACCGATTTACCAACCAACCGATTTACCAACCGAAACCAACCGATTTACCAACCAAAATATACTTTTAGCAACCGATTTTCCAACCGAAATACACTTTTAGCAACCCAAACATCCAACCGATATACCTCGACCCGCGGACTTTGCTCCCCCCTGCGGGAACCCCCCACCGGCTGCGGGAACCCCCCACCGGCTGCGGGAACCCCCCACTGGCTGCGGGAACCCCCCACTGGCTGCGGGAACCCCCCACCACCACCTCCCAGCGTGTGTGTGGAAGTGACAGCATATCGGTCTCAGGCCAAATCCCTCTACTCCCCTCCAACAATATTCATATAGGTAAGAAAGGGGGGTCGCGTCGCTTACCTCGTTTCGGCTACCATTCCAAGGTGTGTAGGTCAGGTTCTGACCGGTCTAGCCGGATTGTACAACAGTGCGCATGCGTACTACTCGCTGAAAGGAGAGTGTCCACAGGTTACTCCATCTACACTACCAGAGTGTAGCACCGGTCAAACAAGTTAAAACAAGGTGACTCACACGGTTGGTAAATAATATGAAAACGTGTAGATGTTTTAATAATGTATTCTCTCAGTTTAAAAAAGTTACATTACAGAGTACTATAATAATAACGAGAATAAACACAGAGTTGAGTCAACTACCCAACCAATCAATGGTCCCCAGATTATTTTTTGAGTCACACACACACACAAACTTACAACATTACATTCCTATATTTACATCTCCGAAACATACACCTGCACAAGTCACCATGACAGTCTGACTGTTTACAAAATAATAAGTCTTTAATATAAAACTTTTGACAGTTCAGTACACAACAACTATAACACTGGTCCGATACAGTTCCTGTGCCAACAGTGGTTGTCGTAAATAAGCTGTACAGATCCATTATCGGTACGTTCCAATACCTGCACCTACAATGACAAAAGCTGAATGCCTGGCACTTTGTACATGCCAGGCCGTCAACTTGACATTCGGGTGCTTTAAAACATTTGTTAGCACAACAGTACCCGGTCAAATGTGGAGGCCGTACTATTACTGGAACACTGTACGACTTCCTTGAGCGGCAGTCGGCAAGCAAACAAGTGCACAGGTTTCCGTAACAATCTGGTTTTGTACAAAACACCAGATCTTTTAATTTGATTTTCTTACATGCGTTACCACAGCACACGTAGGATTCCAGCGTCTTACACAATTCCTGAAAAAGCAGAAAATAATTCGTTAAAATAAGCTTCTCCTCTGTGTTTTACGGGGTTGGAACCGTCATCCGGTACAGTGAAGCCATAACAGAGCCCACATTACAAGCCGGGGCAAGCAGAAGGCTTTACCCCTTGTGGAAATAGCCCCAAATCCATCGCTATTTCCTGTGACCACCACTCCATTACAAAATTGTGGCCTCCAAATTTTTTTTGATTTTTTAAATTTTTTTGTATTTTTTTGTTTACGCTTTGACTCCGTGCCCAAATTGTTCCTCATTCAAAGTTTATCAAGTCTTTCGACTGCGCCAGTGACCTTCAAACAGGTTTACGGGAGAATCAACTCCGCTCCAGGGACCTCCATACAACCTTGCGGGCTTTTTAGTTCCACACCAGAGGGTTACACACATACACAGATGCTGGTCAGGTATCTTCATACCGTCCCCGCGACCTTTTAGGCAAGGAGTAAATCGTAATAACTTTTAGCACTTTTTAGTGCACATTTACTATCTACGTTACTATTATGCTGAGGTAATATACAGTTAATGTCTCCACTATGGGAGAATTTCTCTTCTTGAGGCAATTCCATGACGTGAGGATGGAATTGTCTCAAAAACAGTGCCTTTTCCAATCCTTTTGTGAAAAGTGTTGCAAAAGGCTTGCACAAAGTGCGTATCGTGTCCTCGTTGTAAGGTACACCGCCTTCATCCCATCTGATATAGTGGAAACGTGATTGTAGCCAACGAGCCGATTTTTGAGATTTTTCGTTAAGGAGAGAAAATCTGTATGGCGGTTTAAAGACTGTAACACTTTGAAATTGATCACCGACAATGGCCAATTCTTTGACTATATACCTGTTGTCGTTATCGTGAAAGGCGTGAAATTCAACTACCGCCGCCTGCATGTTTCTTAAACAACTTGACTTCGTCGTACAGTTTGTCCGCTTCGGGGAGTGTGCTAGATACGAGCTCGTCGCTGGCCAAGATCTCAATGATGTAGGAGCGTAACTCTTCCTCGATATAAAACAATTCGGCGACACGTCTGGACACGAGCGGCATACTCTCCTCGAATAGCCTCCATTCGTCAGCGTTCAAGGTCATACAATGTTGCCCATCGTACAATTGAACGTAACGTTTTCCGAAAGTAGTCCGTACTATTACGTCACCGATACTCATGGCGAATTTTAACGTACTCTTGCTGCCGAGAGCAGCCGTTATAAATTTTAAATGAATCGACAATTCGTCGAGTAGATTATGATTTAAGTAAACAAATTTTTTACCACTCTGTACTAAAAGTCCGAGAGTGAAACCCGTATGCTGGAACAAACCGGTTGCTATGAATTTAGTGCACTCTTTGTTTAAGAAATGAACGGATTTAAGAAAAATTCCCAAAGGGAGGTTAGGTGGTACCTGACGTTTGGTAGGAGCTCGCTCCACGTCCATCTTGCTCGGATCCATGGTCTCGACTGACCGACGGTTACAACTGACTTCTTTGATAAAATGACGAAAGATCGTGCAAATAACCTTTCTCAAGTTCCGGTTCGATTAGAACCAATGGGAACTCGTGTAGACGAGCATCATCGAAATCGAATTGATAGTATTTTTCGCCGCTTATATCATCCTCCCCACAACTGACACAATAATGGTTGCGATAAACCATCCCCACCCCACCCACTAAAACGTAAACCGAATCCGAAGACGGGCCGATGTTACCCGAAGATAGCCGACTCTTTAAACCTGTATAGACATGTTCCGATACTTGCGACTTATCGACATGATATTTGTCGTCATCGTCGCCATCGTAGATATACTCTGTGAATGTCAAGGTCAACTGATTGTCTATTTCACTAGGGTTGAATAAATAATATAGTTTGCTTTCGCTAAAAAAGTCCTCTAAATCCGATAATCTATCCTTAGGCACGAGCCTGAGGAAGGCATGAACGACTCCTGGGTATGTGGTGCACATGATGTCTCGACCGTGAATGACTGGTTCGATAATTGTATCGCGTTATAAGAGAGACTGTGCGCATGCGCATCTATTCCACTACCTTTCTAACCGTGCCCGTAAGGAGATTGTACACAATATGCGAGTCGTGTAAAATCAGACAATAGGCTGTAGTAGTTGCAGGTATATTGGCGGAAGTTTCTATTTCTAGTCTGACATCCACGGGACCAGATTTAATAGAATCGTTCTGTTTGGAACAATCGATTACGAAGAGAGGACAATCTGTAAAAGATTGTAAATCTAGACTGGGCAAGGACTCGTGCGTATAGTACGATTCTTGGAATCTATGGTACATTTCGTACAATGTGGAAATATCGCCGTTAATATTATCGTAAGGAAAATACTGTGAATTTAGATAGAGTTTTAAATTTGAAAGGCCGCACTTGTCAAACACAGAGGCATCCTTTTTGATCTGATTTTTTCTATCTGTTTGGAAGGCTAGAATAACATAGCGTGGTTTTTCCAGCTGATTAGCGGTTTTAATTGTCCACGAAATCTGATTTGTTTGCGGCACTATTGGATACTCGTGTAACTCCCAACTACGAAACGGAACATGGACAGGTTCGTCTCTTTCGATCATTTTCAAAAGATTCAATCGGAGTGAATCTGAAACCGTCACATAAGGCACTCTCCAGTGTATACTAGTTATCTTTAGATTAACGGTTGTAGCATCATCACTGTATACAGCGTTCAAATCGGAGGCCGAACGTAAGAGCACTAGTTCCTGTTTTACGTTCAGTACAATCCGTTGGTAGTCTTCGAAAAAGCCCATCAACAGCTTCAATGGTACAGAGAGGGAAAAGTTTGAAGAGGTAGCCATCCCACCGGCTCCCAACCATCCTGCGTTGCTGAATTTATTCTTCTCACTCTCTCGCAACGACAATAGATTTTTAATGGTACTCGTGATGCCTACATTTCTCGTACGGTCCACTTCGCTACCGGCAAATTCGTATCTAATATCGTCAAATAGAAAGGCTACGGCATTGTTGACCAATTTCACCGTTGCAGCAGTGCCGTCCGCTTTTGTACCGCTCAGTGTTCCTTTTATATGCAATATACTACCAAACGGTGCTGTGATCACGTCCTGTTGATTTATGGGGATACGAATTTCATCGTTATTACCGTACGTTGACGACGCATAAGGTCTGTGCGAATGATATTCCAGACCACTGATGACGTCATTGTATTCTGCTGCACTATCTATTGCCAGTAGATCCATTTTTCACTTTAAATCCCAAAGCCGAGAGAAAACGTATATTTCTAGCTGTTAACTCTGTCGAGTTTGAACGTACACTGATACTGTTCTTATAACGTTGTCCATTAAATACGAGACCCATTTCTACGTAAATGCAATCGGACAGAAACTGATTCTTCTCTGAAATTTATAGGTACTCCGTTCTGATCTCTAAGGCTTACGGTGATGTTATGAATGGTTTTCACGTTGACTGGTAAATATATTACAGTCGTCGGTATTTCGACAATCTTGTACCCCGGAGCCACTTGTGGGTAAAACTCGTGTATATTGTGTGACTCTTTTCCATTTTGAAATGACCCAGTTACAATATTACACGCAACTCTAATAACATTCACTCTTATAATATCGACGGGCAGCTCAGATTCGTGTCTTTGGTCGGCTGATAAATTCCCATTATTGAAACCGAGTAATTTTCCTATAGATCCGTCTTTAAAATGAATAGTCTTTGAACACTTAAGTTCCGTTTTAAGTGTGTTATTGTTCGGCTTGAGCGAAAATGTCACCCCCGACGGCAGTTGGGCTTTGATATATTTTTCAATATCCTCAATTTCGTACGAACCTGTCGGTATGTTAACGGTCACTTCATAATTATCGTTTTGATCTCCACCGAGATACAATTTATTATTAATTCCCTCTTCGATATTGGGAATGGAATTGTACACAGCAAGATCAATGAGACCGATTTCCCACTCTCCATTGGATAGATCAATCGGTGGAAAGAAATCACACCAAAGTGTAGAACTATTTCCGTTTAAAACAATACTCATGGTAGTAGAAACTTTAAGCACAAATGTCCACAGACGACTGAAGTGTCACTTTGATGTCGCTTGTAATTATAGTGAATATTAGCGTTGGAACCAAAATATCTAGTCAGTTCGAGTGGAGGTCTAAGATTTCCAAAACTGTCATAGTATTCTACATTTACACCGCGCTTTTTATAACACACCCAATGTGTACCTTCACCCGTGCTACTATCGAGGTTGACAATGGCGGATTCGTTTTTCAACGGCCCCGTCGGGGGAAGTGTATCCCTCATAAAAACACCTCTAAAATACGGTATCCTCGCGGCATATTTCTCTAAATCAATATTTGTTAACGGTCTGTTTGGTAATGAATCAATCAAACTTTTTTTTTATTGATCTTCTTCTTCTTGGTTTTGCCTTTCAGTCCCCTGCCCTTTGGATACGGTTTGAGATACAGACCAGTGCCTTTAGCATATGGTTTGAGATACAGACCGCTGCCTTTTTGATACGGTTTGAGATACAAACCCCCACCCAACAAGAGACGTTTCCCTCCACCTCCCAATTTGGATTTCGCTTTCATGGCCGTTGTTACAGCCCACGCTGCTGCCCGTTCACCCATAGACGCGTTACCCGATTTGACTCGACTCCAAGCCCGTTCTGCTAAAATTTTATCCGCTTCTCTACGATGCTCCGAATCACTGTATTTACTGTACGCTATATCGTGCTCTTTACACGCTTCGTCCAGCGGATTGACTCCTTTATCACCTCGGGCTAATCTCTCGGCTAGCTTTGTACCCGGACCGCAATAGTTGTAAGAGGGTAAATGGAGTTCTACAGGCAATAGATCTATAGCCTTGTTTAAAACCCTATCACCAACGCTTAAAATTCCAGAAACGAGACCGCGGCCCTTTTTGACCCTTGTTGTTCGTCCCTTTGCCATTTCTATACTGAATCAATACTCAAGGGTGCAACGTATTTATGGTGTCGTCGCTAAAAAATTGGTTATACCTTATCGCTTGAACCCCATAGTGATCTCCAGTTCGTTACTCGGTCTTTGGAAACATCCACTTTACTGTATTCTCTCTTAATAACACGAGCGAATTCTATAAGTTCCGATTTACTGTACGCCTTAAAACCATTTTCCAACGCCTTTATAGAGCCGGCCAATTGTGCCACTGTAATTGCATCCGTATCGACATCGCCTTTGGCGACATTACAGATACGTTTCCCCTCGGCGTTAAAACAAGCGCCATTTTTCAACAACAACACATTGTTCCTTATCCACGTCTCCAATTCTCGAATGTATTTTTTCAACTGTCTTAAAGTCACTACATCCATATCGTCGACGGCATCGGCTACACTAGTTATCCTCTTATTTTCAGCATTGAAAACCGATTCACCGGATGTCGGTGATTGGTGTAGATGTACGGTATTTTCCATGAGGAAAATCAAAGTGACAGCATCATCGGCGTAGACGGGAGAACCGACACTTGCAATTCGACGATGAAGAAAATAATACCCCATATGGTCGGATACAATACTTTTATTGTCAACGTACATCTTATTGGCGGCGTCCGTCTTACTAGAGGGATACTTTAAATTACAGATGCTAGCGTTACGAGCATCAAAGGCTCCCGCTTCCACCTCATCGCTCCCCTCCAAATTTTTCAAGAGAAAATTTTTCCTGGCGTATGCTATGTTGACGGCATCACCGTCGTCTATAGGTTCACCTACATCTTGTATTCGACTCTGTTTAACGGAATAGTCGGTCATAAGTTTAATCGGTATTAAAGATTCGAGATATCCTCTAGTTACAGCGTCATCGGTATCTTTAGTCGGACCCAGACCACCCAAGGGTATGCCCTTTGTGTGATATTTTTGTGCGACTTTATCAAAGGTTATACACGTCTTATCCACAGTGTCTAGATTTACAGCATCTTTTTCCGTTAGAGGAGCGCCTACATTACGCAAGAGTTTACCCTTTATATCGTAATTACCCTCAGGGGTAAGGTCGTACCCTCTAACTATCGGTTGGGTGGATAAAGCCTTTCTCACCGAATAACGTCCAAACTTGTCGACACTCATCGTATTAATGTTCTTATTTTTGCAATTCCCGCGCCTTTTATAATGCCAGCTTCTTTTAGTTCTTCTATAATAGAAGCTATCTCATTTGCATGTCCCGTGTGTCCTGCATCGTGAGATGCCAACAAATGTCTCAGTCTGTCACACAACTCATTCGGATCGTCCCAGTATGAATAACCTCTACCGCTAACTTTTTTAGGTGGAAATAACTGCTCTATAATGTTTCTATATTTCATAGATTTGTTACGATTAACTTGTCCGTTCGGATCGTATAATCTTTTGTGTGCACTGGATCTCACACAGATATCTCTATACGCTCGTAAATCGGCCTCGGTATATATATCATCATCGGGTATACGCTTAAACACCAACTCGTACAATCCTGGCGTCCCTTTATAGTGAACTCCGTCAATTATAATCTCACCATCGTCCGACAATTGAAGAGTCTTGTTACCGATCATCATAGAGTCGGCTCCGATTTTCGGTCCGTAACTGTGATCTATATTCTGACTACCGGCGGTATCTTTAATCATTTTGAGCATATATTTTCGTGCCAGCGGATGTGCGAAAGTACTGTTTACCCATTGTTCAGATTCACTTTGTCCTACAGGTGTGGACAATAGTTCCCTTACACTGGGCTGCGGTCGGTCCGGAGTCTCTGCAATTACTTCGGTATCCATAAAATCAACACTGGGAGTAGCCGGTACTTCCCCGAACTCTTCATTTTTCTCTTCCTCACTCTCGCTGCTCCACTCATCCGCTATTTCCGGCTTTTCATCCAACTCTTCTTCTTCTTCGGGCTTAATTTCTTGTTTCGGCAAAAACACTCCACTCTTCTGCAACTCTTTAATTATCGGTGTGTATTTCTTAGTATACATTCGTTCCTCTTCGACCTCTCCGTACCTCAACTGTCTGTACTTTTTCTTTATAGCCTTGCGCAATCTGGCTATCTCCAGCGTTAGATGCTCTCTCTTCCCAGACATCTTGTAGAATGACGATTGTTGCAAGTATCAAGCCTTTTGTACCTTAAAAATCTGTTACAATTCGATCAAAACCAATTCTAAATCTTCCATTCTCCGGTTCACTGTCCTTATCTATTACAACGAATCCATGTTTATCTTTCCACGCGGTTGCACAAATGTTTTTAAATGCACTAAACACCATATCGGTGTTTACGTGATCATTGTAAATGTGTCGTAAATTGAGATCGTCCTGCTTGAAAAGGACCAAGAGATTGGCATTGTCTCGAATCAATTGTTTGGGAATCCTGCTGTACGTCTGTCCTAAGTAGAAGGAATCTATATTATTGTGACGTCCCATGGTGAAATAGTTACGTATATTGTCGTGTTTCTCGCAAGCTATGTCGTCAAATATTATTATCGAATTTGGCTCCGCTTCACTAGGATGGATGACATTTTCGTTGTCCGTGTATGTGTAATAACCAATTTCTTTGGTATTTCCCAGTATAGTTTCCAAAAACTTGTACTTTGGCTGCTGGAGTGATTTAGAAAATACATAGACGTTGGCAAATTTCAGGCCATTCGGATTGAAGAGCAGATTAAATAGCACATTAGTCTTGCCACTGTTTGATGGGCCGCACACTATAGATCGAACTGTGTTTGGTAATAAAGAACTGTGACGGTGCATTGTTGACCCGCCGCCTCCTGCAACAACGTCAAAGTTTCTTACACGTAGTTTATCCGCTGTGTTTTTTAAACGCATTACGCAACGATTGTCTAAATACTGTGGAAAACTAACAGTGCTATCCTATTAAATACCTAAACAACAAGCTTGGTTTTATCAATCCAACTGTCGTGTTCCTTGTCAAACCCTAACCACCGCACCAGTACTTTGTTACCCTTTTTGCGTAATACTTTTTCAACAAGATATACGTTGCCGATCTTTGACCTGCTTAATTCTTCGGCATAGAATCCCCCTTTCAGAGCGTCACCTTTCGAGTCTTGTAGAATGTACGTTACAGGATTGGTCGGTACAACGGCGTACACGGTAAACACTTCGTTTGTCCAGTTGGGTAAATATCCTTTGGCAAAAGTCTTTTTAAATTTCGATATTCTAACTTTGTCGTCCACTTTAAATCGCGCCAGTGCTTTTGTACTCTTGCGTGCTGTTTTGTCCAGTAACATTTTCTCGTGCTTTTTCAACACTTGAGCGGGTTTCATGCCTATAGTACTGTGCACAGTGTTATTGTAGGTCTTTACTACGTTTTTCAACAGCTCCACCCACTCGTAACTACCGCGTGCCGTAAATTCACGCCACATTATATTTTTCAAAGTACGGTTCAGACGCTCAACCATAGACGCTTTCTTGTCTGAAAAAGTGGCGTAGTGATTTATATTGTATTTTTTCATTAATCTCTTTACGTGCATATTGAAAAACTCCTTCCCCTGATC
Organism: Aphrophora alni; assembly: GCA_963513935.1. Lineage (NCBI taxonomy): Eukaryota > Metazoa > Arthropoda > Insecta > Hemiptera > Aphrophoridae > Aphrophora > Aphrophora alni. Next base: position 77,764,295 of record OY740772.1, read on the forward strand.
GGTCTGAAAGTTATTCATAGGATGTTTTTTCAGTATCGGTTCTAACGCTATAGATACGTCTAGAGCCGACTTTGTCTTTAGCGGTTCTGCAATCGCAAATTTTGTCAGACAATTTATCATAGACAGTATAGATTTGTAGCCTCGGTTTTCCTTAGCATATGGAATCATTTCCACTAGATCGGCTTGATAAAGGTCGTTAACTCCTTTCAGTGTCACACTACGTGTTTTGAAATTTCTTCGAGCGGGCTTGTGGAGCTCCGCCGCAATGGCTCGCCTTACATCCATTAGGTAAATGAGTGTGTTTACAGATTGGTGGCACTATTTATTTCGTGGGGATACTCTGGTGCAGGTAATCTCGAAATTATCGCTGCTTGTTCCCGCCTCACCGTTGCTTTGGATTAGTCCGCCAAAAATTGTCCATAAGAGATCGACAGAGATGTCGGAAGCTTTACGAAAAGCAACGTATCCAGGCGTCTTTGTTTTAAAATTGAGACTAGTAAAAGTAAAGCCCAACAGATCACCATCAGCTGTTCCATTTTTCATTTTGTCCACCAAACATTCAAAGCCTCTTTTTATCCAATCAATTTCCGTGACATTCTCGGGTGGTGGATGAAATTTAAACTGAATTTTAGTCCTTAGAGTACGAAATTTTTTCGTCACCCTACTTTGCGAGGAAACAATGTAAATTGGCTCCATAGTTCTTTTCAAGTAACTCTAACCGTGTGAGTCACCTTGTTTTAACTTGTTTGACCGGTGCTACACTCTGGTAGTGTAGATGGAGTAACCTGTGGACACTCTCCTTTCAGCGAGTAGTACGCATGCGCACTGTTACGCACTGTTGTACAATCCGGCTAGACCGGTCAGAACCTGACCTACACACCTTGGAATGGTAGCCGAAACGAGGTAAGCGACGCGACCCCCCTTTCTTACCTATATGAATATTGTTGGAGGGGAGTAGAGGGATTTGGCCTGAGACCGATATGCTGTCACTTCCACACACGCTGGGAGGTGGTGGTGGGGGGTTCCCGCAGCCAGTGGGGGGTTCCCGCAGCCGGTGGGGGTTCCCGCAGCCGGTGGGGGGTTCCCGCAGGGGGGAGCAAAGTCCGCGGGTCGAGGTATATCGGTTGGATGTTTGGGTTGCTAAAAGTGTATTTCGGTTGGTAGATCGGTTGCTAAAAGTATATTTCGGTTGGTAAAAGTATATTTTGGTTGGTAAATCGGTTGGTTTCGGTTGGTAAATCGGTTGGTTGGTAAATCGGTTGGTTTTGGTTGGTAAATCGGTTGGTAAAAATATATTTCGGTTGTTCAATAGTGGCCAGACTAACACCCGTGTGGGCTGTGGTAAGCATAGGCTAACAATATTTTAACACGATACATAAACACATGTGCTACACCCTGGTAGACAACGGAGGAAACTACGTTTAACACATTAAATGTACCTAGGCCGTGGTGGGCAAAAGTAGGAAACTCTAATAGGTTAGGTTAACTATCTTAACACATTATATAAATATATAACACATTATATATAACACATTATTGTAACAGCTGATTGGCTGTGGATGGGTAAAAGTAGGAAACTTTAGGTTAACTATCTTAACACATTATATATATAACACATTATTGTAAGAGCTGATAGGCTGTGGTAGGCAGAAACTTATAGGTTAGGTTAACACAAGCACATTACAATTTGGACACTACTATTTGTTGTCAGAGTAACCTAGAGGTACGACTCAGAACCCATACCGTAAGACGTACGCGAGTTTTTCGCGGTCGCGAAAAACTCGGTACGTCTTACGGTAAGGGGTTCGTGTCCGAACTTCTACGAAATGTTCTGGCGTTCGGTTACAACATGGCGGCTTATATACTGCGTTAATTATCCGACTTGTAATACTATGGGGTTAGGTTAACTATCTTAACACATTATATAAATATATAACACATTATTGTAACAGCTGATTGGCTGTGGATGGGCAAAGGTGGGAAACTTTAGGTTAACTATCTTAACACATTATATAATTATATAACACATTATTGTAACAGCTGATAGGCTGTGGATGGGCAACTGTAGGACACTTATAGGTTAGGTTAACTATCTTAACACATTATATATATAACACATTATTGCGGTTACAACATGGCGGCTTATATACTGCGTTAATTATCCGACTTGTAATACTATGCACGATAGCTCAGTCGGTAGCGTGTCCGCCTTCGAATCCAAACTTCACAGGTTCGAATCCCACCGGTATTAAAAAAGTTAAGTGTATGACGTCGTGTGAGTATGACGTCATGTGTGTGTGTGTGTGTGTGTGTCTCGACAACAATACGTCACTGGTGGGGGGACCAATGGGGGAAGGGAAGGGGCCTACAGGGGAGGGGCAGGGGGAGGGGTGGGAGGAGGTGGGGGGACCAATGGGGGAAGGGAAGGGGCCTAAAGGGGAGGGGCCTACAGGGAAGGGGCAGGGGGAGGGGTGGGGGGACCAATGGGGGAAGGGAAGGGGAGGGGCAAGGGGGAGGGGCAAAGGGGGTGGGGCAAAGGGGGAGGGGTGGGGGGACCAATGGGGGAAGGGAAGGGGCCTAAAGGGGAGGGGCAAAGGGGGAGGGGCAAAGGGGGAGGGGGAGGGGAGGGGGGAGGGGAGGGGCAAAGGGGGAGGGGCCACGGGGGGAGGGGTGGGGGTACCCCCACCATTTTTGTCCTAAACTGCCCGGATCTCTACTAAAGACATAAGTCACGTTTTCGACTTACGTTTTCCCCTTCCCAATTTATTTCTATACGATTTCCCACTATTATTTATTATTCAAACTGGATTAACTTTTTTAGGTGTTACATATTGTAAAATAAAATGTTGTGCAACCTACACAGTAAAAGTAATAATTACCAGTGAAAAGGAATCAACAAGGACTGATAAGTATTTAAATATTAAGAATTAATAGGACATTGTAATAAGGTGAAAAATCAGAGTTTATTGTATGTTTAAAAATATGCGGTAAAGTACATGGAGGGGATAGCTGTTTAAATAACATTTTGTATTTGATAAATTCATTTATAAGAGAAAAATAGATTTTCAGAGCAACAAAATAAGTAATGATGTTAAATTTTAATATAATTTGTTTAATAAATAGTGTTTGTAAATTTATGTGAGAATTACAGGGAGTGTGTAAGATTTTTGTAAGAGTGACCGGAAAGAACGCTTTCGGAAGTGGGACATCTCGTGTTTTCTAACCAGTCGAGATCAGAGCTTAGAGGAGTAAGGCTGTGTTTCTGAAGTGATCAGACGCTTTTTTGATAGAGAGAAACTTTTTCAAAATGTAATAAAAATTGACAATGTAGAGTCATATTAAGACACTTAAGAAAGTGAGAGACGTTGTTTTTTGGTCTAAAAGAAGGTTTAGAACATTTTAGTGAAAATAACGTGTTATGAAAATAGAGATAACAGAGACAATTACGTTTTCCTGTACAAAATAGAACAATGCGTATTGTGCCTAAATACACTTAAGTATTGAAAGTGGTTTATGTCTTGTGAGCGTGGACAATCGTGAGGTGTTAAAATGGACTAAAAGATTAATAAACATTCTTAATACGGACATTTGTCGAATAATGGAAGGCTCGAAATCCAGGATTGATACAACGTCGACGGACAACTTAGCACGTGCACATAATCAAGGAACTTCTTTCAACAAAAGACGGTAACCAGTGTTAAATAACACTGAAACTCATATTGTGTAACTATGTAAAGCTTATTATATTTAATGTACTATTTTTATAAATTTAATATTTTAAATAATTATTTTGTTTTAAGAATCATAAAAGTCTACTGACTTACAAATTTTTTATAAAAGTAATTTAACAATAATACAAACAGATAACTTTAATCTGTTCATTTAATAAATAAATTTCCAAGTTGCAACGTAAAAAAGTAAATTCAGGATTCAAAACTTTGACCTTCTTAAAAGGTAATAATAATAATTAATGTTAGGATGTATAATTTAGAAAATTTATGAATTTTAAGTTAATAATTGTCAATGTACTAATTCTTTGTTTTAATAAATCTATGTTAAATTTCAGCTATAAATGTTCTCATTTAATACCAGAATTCACTGTGAAGTACACTAATAAAAGAGCTTACGACCCTGAGATAATAAATTTATTAAATTCATTTTTTATATGTTAAATAATGACGAAAAGTCTGGCGCCCAATAATTATAAAATAATCATTTATAAATTCACTTTTCTTTAAGTAAAATAAAAATTAAGAACTCTTCAAGTTCAATACTACTTTGTTCTCTAGAAACATTTTTTCAATTGTTTCAACATGAACTTAGAACATTGAACATTCAGAAATTGTATCTTATCTAAATTTGAATTCACACCGTGAGGCAATCTAGAACTTTGTAACATCTTTTATGTTGAAATTTTAAGAAATTTTAATTATTGTGGAGTGTTCGAACTTTTGAAAGATTTGGCTACATGTGATTTGAAAAAAAAAAAAAAAAAAAAAAAACTAAATAGGGACAATACTTTAGAAACATTATTTTGTAAAATAGCATTAAGTTGGATAGGTTAGTTTTTATGTGATGCATGTAATAATGTAATTTCGACTGTTTGCAAGTATATTAAACTTTTGACCCACAGTAATTCCAAGTAATTTTGGAGTTTTCTCCAAAATAAGAATAAAGAAAAAATGTGAGCCTAATAATTTGTATAATAATATTGTATAATAAATTAAAACTTCAAACATATTTGTGTTCCAGAATTTTGTTAGTTATAATTTTGTTAAGCTATGCAAGATAACTAGAGACTGTAAGAGAAATGAAATAGTATTCATGAAATTAAATTCTATATTGTATTTATATGTGTGTCAAATCCAGCCATTAAAATAATAATTTTGTCAATTTGTAAATCTGCATGAAATTTTTTATTTTTATCACTTCTTGTTATAATATATAATAATAATAATAATAATAAATATTACATTGAAAATTTACAAGAAAAAATATTGAAAATAATTTTATCTAGTTAAATTGTTAAATTTAGTGTTCTGTTTAGTTTTAATATGGATTATTGGTTATGTTTAATATTATTATTATATTATAATTAATGTTTTAATACTGATATTTTAATATTATTGGATTTATATTAGGGATTGTAATATTTATTAATATTGATTAAATTTAAGGGTACTGTATTTAAAAATATTTAATTATATATAACTTAAAAGTAACTAGTGAGAGACCTTCTTCATATCTCAATAATGCTGCCATAAAATTGACATTTTGTTGGTTAAATATTTATATTTGAAAGAATCTGTTCAACATATAAGCTGCTGACAACCCCATTAGTGGTTTTTGCAATTTTAATTATTATGAATGATTATAAATTTTGTAAAATTGGGTTAAATAAAAAAAAGTTAAAAATTGGAAAACACATATCACTTGTAATATTAGAAGACTGTGACCTCACTCACATCTGTTCCTTGACAGTCACTAGTTAATTTGGTTATAAAATGGACTGGAATCAACTAAGATTATATATTTATGTTTAGTATACAAAAGTTTATAAGTTAAAAATAACAATACAATAATAGAAATATACATGCTGGTTGTAAATGTTGAAACATTGACTGAATTTTTAACAATTACATGAAAATTTTATTACTAAATGTCAATTTATATTCACCATTGTCGTAGTTAAAATTTTAATAGTTTAATTATGAAGGTTGTTTATAATTATTGGCCGCCATATTGAATATGTCATTTTGAAAGAAAATACAAATTGTAAATACAAAGGCTATCTTGTTACACATTATATCTCATGCCCAATATAATTTTCTCAATAATACATTTGATTTTTTATAAAATCGTAAGCATAGTTGAGCCAAAACACTTTTTAGCCCCTATTATAAACAAAAGGAGATAATTCAAAACTGTTTCAGAATGAAGCAGCAGTATAATTGAATTTGTCACAACATTATTTTCGAATTTAAAATTTAAGGTCGAGAATGTTTATAAAAATGTGTAATACCTTACAAAGTAGTATCTGTACTAGTGTTTGTTTTCAATTCATAAATAAAAACAAAAATCTCTCTCTCTCTCTCTCTCTCTCTCTCTCTCTCTCTCTCTCTCTCTCTCTCTCTCTCTCTCTCTTAGAGTAGTACATACTCTAGAAGTTAAAATTTTGGTTAAACTTTGCTTCATTTTGTTAATTAATTTCATTTTTAAGAATTATAAGATAAATTTTTAAGTAATGACACAATTTCAAAAGATGGTTTTTAGAAAATAACATTTTACCTGTATACAAAGCCCAAAACAGCTAATTTTGTGCAGCTTAGAAATTAATTCAGTTTACTTTGCATTTGGGAAGTACTTATAATTCATATTTAAAATGTTTGGTTAGTCTTTAAAAATCTTTTGGAGGGGTCTTGTGTAAAAAAGTAGGTTCCATAGATACTTTGCATGCTTTATTTCAAAGAGAGTACTCCCTCTTCACTGTTTTTATGTTTTCTAAAGTTTTGGAAATGCTTTATAGAATAAGTGGTAATGAAGGGTAATAAGTGTAATAGGTTACAGAGTGCTCTCAAGGCAAATATGAAAGCTTTTATTACGTTACTTAAATTCCATAAAAATGTTGAGCAAAAATCATTTTTCTTTCTTGGGCTCATATATGAAACATATCTTAAATATTTATCATTTTAAAATTAAACTTAAAATTGGATATTCTTTTTCCCCTATGGGAGTAGAAAATTTGTTTAAAATCGTCCAATAACAACTGACAAAATGAACGTTCTAAGATGAGTGGTAGTTATTTTAGTGCAATTTTGTATCAGTGTATTTTAATGTAGGAATAAATAATGTGAATAGGTCAAAACTTCTGATTCAATGTTATTTTATTGATTTATTTATTATTTTTTTTTGCATTATAGTGAAATCACAGCCTGTCTGTCTGTGTTAGTGTGTTTGTGTTTAATGATAGATGACTTTCACACACATAAATTTTAATAATTATCATGTTAGAATTTAAAAAGTATGATTTATTGTTTACAGTAAGTAAAGATTTTGTTATTATATATTAATTTGGTTTTGTTAAGTTGTTAGTTTTGTAATACCTAAAAAAGGTTAATTTGAATAAAATATTTACTATAATTGAAATTGTATTGAATAGAGGGGAATAGAACGTAAGTGAAAAATATGATTTATGGCTTTTAAAGTTAAAACAAGGTAAATTCAATTAGAATAGATTTCCAAACACAAGTAAATAATAATTTATAGATTTTAAGAAAATTTAGTTATAAGAAACTTAATAATTTTGTGTGCGATTAAAATTGTAAAAAGGACGAGTTGTGATTTGCGTAGTATTTGAACAGTGCATTAAGTGAGATGCGAGAGGGTTTATCACAAAGTCAGCGGGAAATGAAAAGACAATCCTTGAAGCGAGCTATGTGAACCCTGTAGCAACGGAAGTAAGAATTCATCATGCGTTCTTAATTCAGTCTTAGTTGGAATCTTGAGGTGGTAAGATGTGTTTAATTCAGTCTTAGGAAGGAGCTTCTAGGTTTTGTTAAAAATGTAATATATGTCATTTTCAGTCTCAAGTAGAGATTAGCAGTGTATAAAAAGGTTAGAAAAGTGGTAAGGAGTGTTTTCAATGACAATGTCGCGTGATTAAAAGACTTATAGACGATGGACAGACATAGTGGGACAATTGGTATAATGTGAATGACTGGACAATTAATGCCAATATTATAATGAACACTCGTGTTTATAAGACTAATAAAAAAAATAAAAGTGACAAAGAATTATTAATAAAAACCAAAACATTAGTTTTAAGAGACTATGTTCTCTATACGCGAGTCTTAAACAGATCATTTTCCGCGTGGCGAAAATCGTGTGTTAAGATGAACATTCTGTAAAAAACCATAAACACGCTATGAACTATTTTAAGAAAAACATTTCTAGAGTGCTGTGCAAGTATACGCGACATGAACTTTCCTGAAAGCAACGATCGCAGTAAACTGCATGGTACGGGACGTCTGAACTATTATCTTCGGACAATTTTTATAAAAATTGGTGTTGTGGTATAGACAACCTACGTTAACTTTAGATTAAGGAATTATATTATGTTTTAATATATTTGCTATATATGTTTGATCATTTTAATCTTCTTGAAAATATTTCAAGAAAAATAAATAAATAATATAATGAAATTTTCAATATTTAAAGTAAATCTCCTTCAGAGATCTACAAAGTAGGCTAATTTGAATTTAAAAATTAACTTCTTGTTGCAACATTTAAAGTAAAGATTTAAACTCATGGAATAATGAATCAGTTCTCCTTTTGAGACAATAAAAAAGATAAATTATAATAACTAAGATAATATTCACATTTACTTTCATGATATGTCTAAATAATATGTTACTGTTTTAAAATAATTTGTTTATAATAAATGTATGTTAAAATTTCAGTCTACACAAGAGTTATTCATTCACTACCAAGAAATCACTGTAAGTACACTTACAAAAGAAACCATGCCTCGAGATCTTTTTAATAAGTAAATTCATATTTTTCAAAATTGATGTTCACAACATCTGGCGCCCATAAACTGAGCAATAACTTTAAAATTATAAAAGTTATAATTAAAAATTAAATTAAATTCATAAACTCATTTTTTTATAAAATATTATTTATAAATAAAACCGTAAAAGTGCTAATTTATAAATATTACAGTTTTTGATTATAATTTAGAATGGTTTTGTTTAGGTTTGTGGAAAATAAATTCATTTTATTTCATGTCTTCATTTAAATTCAATTAAATGTATTTTTTACCAAAAACTAAAATTGTTATAAACATAATCTCAAAATTAGAAATAAATTACCATTAAGAGAGCTATAGTAGCTAAAATTGTAGTCACATTTAGCATGTAAGTTTGGTTTCATAATTTGCTCAATATGGTTGATAAAATAATCCCAAAATTTTTAAATGGTTGCTGTTTGTAAGACAGTTTTGATAACACCTTCTTAATTAAGACCATCAAATATAGGTTATATAGTTTGTCAACCTGCATGTATTAATAGTACAGTTGTTGGCAATAAATGAATGGATACACAAAAAATATCAAAAAAAATTCGTGTAGTGTTATATTAGCTGCATGCCTAGTATTTTATAAATTGAAGTTTCTACTTAATTTTCTTGAATTTATGAAACTTATATATGAATTCACCTTGTAGAAAGGCGTTGGTTGAGTCCATTCTACTATGTCGTAATAATTTGAGTGCAATGTATCTGCAGCATCCACCCAAGAGGTTTCGTTCACTTTAAGCAAAATTTCCTCAGGAAACACTAAAAGTAAGTCTCCCAAAATAGCTAGCTTTCCTCTACTCCAAGACTCTGGTGGTCTAACAAATAATAACAAATATGATAATGAAAAACAATATTTTGCAAATATAAAAATAAAAATAACTTCTAATTAAAAAAAAAAAAAAAAAAAAAAAAAAAAAAAAAAAAAAAAAAAAACGTCTGACCAGATAACACTCTCAGATTAATAAATAGTGTACAAACATTCTCACTTATATATATGCCCAGAAATATACAATCAAATTTAACGCACTGATACTTGTAATAACGTTCACAATTTTGAGATCTTTATATCAAGATATATTTGATTGGGGAAAATAGAATAATTGCAAGTAACGTGATTAATCAATAAATGTAATGAAATTGTAAAAGATTTTATTGGATCAAATTATTTGCGTTCAAAGACAAAAACCATAATTCAGAAGTTGAATGTAGACAGACAGACGAGATTTCAAAGTTATTGAACTTACAGGATTAAGTATGTGTGCGATTTAGAAACAATTGAAAAACTTATAAGAAATGTTAGTTTAAGATTTCTTTTTTAAACAAGTTTAACTAATTTAATAAGGATGCAATTTCGTAGTGTAAAATTTTATTTTATATTTTCCATTCAACTTCAAAATTATCTCATAAAGTTGGATTACTGGTATACATAATGGCGACCATTTAAGGAATGGTATAACCACAAAAATTGGTCAACTAATACAGATGGTGTTGAATAATGCTTGCTCCAAAGCCATGGTGGGAAATAGTAGGGAAATTAAGGTGTTCTCCTATATATTATATTTCCTCTCTTCAATATCATCATTCATGAGGACTACTTAAGGATGCTGCCAAAACTGGTACTTTCATTAATTAATAAAACTTGGCAAAGCCAGAAATAAAAAAGCTTCAGAAGCAGTGTTCAAAATATATTAACTTATGGGAGTAACGTGGGACCTATAGTTTATGGAATTCGGAAATAAAACAAAATATATGATTATATCTACATCTGCTGGTAAAAGATCTACACAGAGTACTTACAAGATCTATAGAGGTATTTCTTGCTACATATATCTTTGCTTCTCCATTAATAATGAAAATAAAATTTAAAGTTTTTAAATTAAAAAAGTGAACCAGTGTCTCGAATGACATACGATAGTGTTCATCGACCCGTTTAGACTTAATGTTTTGTGTATTGTAGTGTTTATGTCTTTTCTTAATGTTTTAAAAGTTTTCATTCAATCAAAAACCTTAAGTGAGTGGCACTTACTGTTTAACTTGAAGATTGGATTGCGGTTTCAAAACTGATCTTGAGAAAAAAATTAACATGATTAAACAATGGAATATCCATGTTATGCAATGAACAAATTCAAGTCGCACCATGTGCTCTAAGCACATTCACAAAAGATTTATTATTTCACCATATTTATGTCTGTCTATTTCCTACGCATCCTCTACACTCTCTACGATCAATTGATTCTAAACGGTTTGCGATTTACATTGTCTATATTACAAAAGAATCACTTTAACATAAGTTACATTGTCTACAAATATTTCCTTCACTAATCAAAAGCACGTCTGACCATTTCAGCCGCCTCCTCTAGACTGAACTCCTTCCTTGATTTTCAAACTAAGCATCTCTTTTTAGATCTACTAACTCAGCATACTTCAATTACATTCACATTTCTGGTCCCAAGGACACTGTCATAATCATTTTGCTTGACAACAAGCTTCGTCTATTTTCACAAAACAATATCTTACTTCAATATTTATCCTATCTTAAAACTAAACATTATTTACTTTGAATTTATATTTTGGAAATCTATTTTAATTTTTCTTTCCCTTGTTTTAATATTATTTACAGACATTAATTTGACTTACGTCGTCTTTTTTTTTCAAACCAATCATAAAATTCCTTTTTCCCCGCTTTACAGCGAATGTTTTAATCTCAAAGCAAAATTCAAAAATTGAGTATTACAACTAGATGTATAAAAATTTAAAGTGTTTGAAAGAATAATACTTTGTCGTATCTGCGTAACAAACATACGAGCACTTACATACTTACATACGACGGCCGTATATAAAAAACTACCAAAACAGAATATTGTTAACGGTGAGTCTTACATTTATTTATTATTTAATATATCAATATTCGGAATGGCGAATAACAAATCTTATTACATACTTTGTTGTAACTGCGTAACAAACATACGAGTACATACATATATTTTCGTAACTGTGTAATAAACATACGAGTACTTACATACTTTGTTGTAACTGCTTACTGCAACACTTAAATATACCATCGATAAAAAACGGAGAAGATGTTCTTAGATTTTCTTTCCCAATCATTCCAATAAAAATTATTATTCTTTCTTCCTGTCTGTCGTCAGAAATGAGAAACCTGCTACCATCGTTCGTTTTTAAGATTTCTTCATTGAGAATAATATTGTTTAATTATCCCCAGGTTTATTAAAATACATGATGATCTTCCCCGAGCAAGGCTCGGTCATCTGGTACTATCAATTTAATTTGACTAATTGGGAATGCAAAATGGCAAATAATTCATGTCACGTGAAACAATATTTAAAAAATTTGTATTGTATCTAAGTTTCAGGAATGTAAAATCAGCAAAGTAAAATGAAATTCCGTAGCAAAGGATGGGTATTCACCTAGTTAAACTATAAATAAATAGGCCTCTACCTTTATTATCAAGGTTTCCCATTTTATCGGTGTATATCTCAGATAACTTGGTAGTTTCTTCTCATGCCCTCTTCTTGCAATTACTCATTTGCTTCTTCACCTCTAGAGCTGCATCATCAGGTGGGCTGCACACATGTTCGGAAACATACATCACTTCTTCAATCTTCGACTGCATCAATCCTTTACAGTTACTTGATTTTTCTCGTAAGCAACACCACGTAACAAAGCCTGCTTTCGATTCTCTAAAGATACGATACGCGTAACCCTCATAAAGAGTAGAAGGCCTTCCCTTTTCCGTAGTAGAACCTTCCATACTGAACGATGCTAACACTGTGAGGGTAGAAAGCAAACTGAAAAATACCAGTGGCCTCCCTACCCTGGTATTTTCACCCCCATGAGTCATCTGTTGTTGTGGTCGGGGCAATGACACTGGAATGTCAACCATTATACCAAAATGTCCACAATTATCCAGTATTGAAATATTTGCAAAGACAATCCCTAGTGTCCACAATTGCCCGATTTAATGATGTATCCGCAATATTCGTGTCTGCAATGGCCCGGATACCCTACTGACTTGGCACTGATTTTTTTGGATAAAATATTACTTTTACTGGCCATTTACAAGGAATTTATGTTCCTAGATCTTGACTGTTACATTTATCATCTGCAGTTTTAATACCGGTATTTGATGTATTGGTAACAACTTAGTTTACTAGTGCCAATATGGAATAAGAAGTCCTTCTTCTCCACCAAAATACCTAATTCACAACTACTCAGTTAATATTTTATTTTGTATTTTTATACGCCTTATTTATGTATATGAATATTTACTTACCCATATATCTGTATAAGAAATGTTGCCAAAGCATTACGTTCTTCAGCATTTAAACACAGTCTTTTATCCAATATCTGACTTTCAATAGCTAATTTCAAAGTAGCTGTAGTGTTTGCAGGTAACAACGTAGGATTGACAAACCATAGTAGATTTCCTAGTTCAAAGTAGTCTGCAAAAGTTGGGGTGAACTAAAACAAATATAGTAATGCACAGATAAATAATAAATATATAATAGGAATTCCGAGAGGGTTGAATTATTTGCTCATGGTATTTTTTCCTAGAGCTGTTCACTTTTGAAATTAGTAGCAGTGCCAGATTTTTCTTATAATTGTAATTTAAGAAATTTGGATATATTAAAATTATTAATAAAGTTACAAATCTTTAATCAATTTATGAACATTTTTATAGGATTTTATAAAATGGAACTAAAACAATAAACTAAGATCAATTCATAATAAAACAATAAAATATATATGTACAATTAGTGAATATTGCAAAAGTTTTATAAAATATTTTGATGTATATTTTTGTATATTCTTTCATATGACATGACACACTTGGTTTTGAGGTGAGGCTTATTATAATTAATATATTAATAAACACTAAATTTTCATTAACATTAAAAAAAGTCTACACTTGTAAAATGTTCTTTATTCTTTTCTACAATTAAAGTATACATACACAATTTTTCAAGTGCCCAGATTTTTTTGAATTCTGGTGTTTTTCTATATAAATTTATTGTTTAAAGTGTAAATTCTGGAAAGTTTCATTTATATTTCTGAAAATTAGTTAATATCCACACTAATAATAGATACTACACATACTACTTATTATTTGTATAATAAATTTCATATGTCTGTCTACTCACATTTGGGCTATAGTGCACTGCATGAACTACATACAGACTATTAATATAGTTTTTTTTTTTTTTTTTTTTTTTTTTTTCAGAGAGACTCAAAAATAGATATTTCCATATAAACAAATTAAAAATTTGATTTCAAATGATCATCGCTTGTGGAAACTCCAATCACCAAACTATAGAAAACACAACTTTTCATAACAAATGCTATCTGCAATGAGACAATGTTCCAGATACTGTCACCAACTTAGCATTGGCTCAGGCTATTTCCTAATTCCTAATAGGCAGACTATGCCAAGGGCGGCTAAATAAAATTAAAAAAATAGAAAACAGAATATTAATAAATATTGAATTTAAACTCATATTTAACTAGTTTTAGTAATAAATTTAAAATGGAAAAAATGTGATTGGCGTAGGTATGTAGCCATTCCTTTACCATCTGGATATTACTGTGAAATGTTTTATGGTGTATACTGTACTTCTGCAAAATGAGGCTGGCTTGCTCTTGCCTTGCCTTCTGTCCACATTCCCCACCCCCTTTTCTATCAATGTCAATTTTTCAGAAAACAATCCCTTTTTTTAATGAAATGATGTATATGGGTGTGTGAAATCTATGTGATCCTGTATTATTAGGTATGCTATCTGTCAAAGCTATATAGGCCTAAACCGGTATTTCATTGCACATTTTTATAGACATAATGTATTAGTTTTGTGTTATTTGTTGGAAACTGTGAATTTTTGGTAAAAATATCCAGACCTGAATATTTAGTTAATAATATGTAATAAATAAACAAGGACTATGACATGAAATATTTTATAGTTGATTTATTTTAAATCTTATTTTCCATATTAGTAGTTTACAATGTTGGTAGAATACCAGGAAGAATAGGGGGGGGGGGAGGAGGGGTAGGCTAGGTGTTAATATACCATACTAACAGATGGGAAAAGTCTAAATCCTTACTTTTTGGTCTCTTGTAGTTCATTGTCAGAATTGTTAATGTACATAAAGTAACTGAAGATGATGACTTATTCATTGAAAGATTGTCTTGTTGCAGATTGATAGTTGTGTTTTCTTTTATTTGATGTAATCAAAACATTAATTTTTTTTTACCATAAAGTTATTAGGGATACATATTGTAATAGAGAGATTGGTGAACACCAATATTACAACATTTATTATAAATTTATTATATATAATTTATTAAAAATATAATTAATTCGAAACACCAACTTAAATACAGAAACAGGATGTGAGACAACACGCGCAAGGCATCTCGAATTTCACCTAACAGAAGCAGAGGCAGTGAACTTTACAAATAGCAAATTAAGCATTGAACAAGTGTTCTACGTGTGAAAGATTGCAAATTAGGAAAATCAATGAGAACGACAAAAATTCAAAATTAACCAATGAGAAAGAAACACGAGGGATTCAAAAAAAGAGGAGGGGAGAACAACGCGTGAAAAATGGGTAGTAAAAAATAAATCGTCAGAGGGGGAACAAGTAAAGAAATTCAATAAGAAACTCAGTCCGTATTTAACCTGCTATAATAAAATAACAAAATAATATCAACTAAATCTACACCAGTGAAGTGTTGTGAAAATTTGAAATAAATAAAATCAAAATAAAGTGTTTAGTGAAAGTGTGAAGAAAGGGTGGAGTGTAATGTAAGTAATCTTAAACTTTTATTAATGTAAATCAGATCTCAATTGGTTAATACAAAATTATCAAACGAAGTCATATACTGGGTTTTATTTCATTACTTTATAAGGTTAAAATATAAACTCATTAAAACAAAAAGGGAAGAGGGACAATTTTGTACAATTTAAGTAAATAAATAATGATAATGATAATATTGTACATTTGTTAAGGCTTTATTTAGATGTAATATTATGGTGATAGAAATTTGTTATGTGCAGTCTAGAATATGTTCAATAAATTTGTTCAGTTAATTTGTTCAATAAATTTTAATAAATTCGAGGAATGGCCAACTCGAATCTAAAAGTTTAATGTTTTATTTCCAAGTGGATTATAGAGATTTCATGTGAAAGGGTATTCATGAACATTTTCGATTTTATTAAACTTGTTCTAAATCAAAATCTGTATTTTTTTTTCCTTATCCAGTTTCATTTTTTTAGAGTCAGCCCACAGCCAAGCAAAATTTGAATCAATAGTAGAGTCTAAGGAGAAACCCCCAGAAACTTATAAAATTGTCTTACATGGTGAAAGCACCTGATTTAATAAAGTTGACTCACACGATTAAATTCAAACAAACAAATAAATCAATCATACAAAATAATCTAACAATATACTGATGGAAAATTCATTTCAAGAGCTACTGTATCAGATAAAAATTAATAGGTTTATAATTACCATGTATCTGATTGCAAGAAGAGCTAATTCCTTGAGTTTAGGTAAGTTAGTAGCTATCAATAGTTCAGCTACAGACAACTTTCCTATAGCAGCTAAAATATGTTTAGTGTGTTTGTTTTCTTTAATAGCTTCCGTAGGCAGACCTAGTAGTACATAACCTAAAAATAAAATAAATCTGATCTGTATATAGTATGAACACTGCAATTTTATTATTGATGACGATTTATGTATGTAGCAAGTACCATTCTATAACTAGACTGTGAAATTAATAATTGATTATGTTACGAAAAGATCATCTGTGGTGGGTTGTTCTTTCTTTCTTTTTTTTTTTTTTGCTTTAGAAACATAATAGATTTAAGAAAAAGGGTAATTCTAATTTTGTTCATTCCATTAAGTTGTAAAACAAATATTATTATTTTGGTGTTGTATAACTGCAAAAAAAATAACATGTTCAAATTTTTTGTGTATTTAGGTCGAGTTAGTACATTATTCGGTAAGTGAGGTGTAGCTAAATATGGTTTATGTCATACAGGTGTCAATATCGCATATCGGATGAAGTATGAACAGACGGACAAGATTTTCAAAATTGGTTAATGTTGCAGAACAACGAGTGATTGTGTTGAATGGATGAAAGAATATCTTAGATAATAATTATAATATTAAAATATTATATTTATGTATTTATTATATAAATCTTTAGCTTAAAATTTGTAAAAAGAATTATGTCCCAAAAATGGGTAAAAAGCAGTGCAGTGTTAGTGCGCTGACAAGTTTGGTCATCAGTAGAAGGAGTGCAACTAACATTATTTCTAATTGATAATCATAATTCTTTGTTGAAACTTCTGGGTTCTTTATTTTAATATATATACATTAATTTACCTTAGTCTATAGCAATCCTTTCAGAAACCATTTCAGTTACTGATAGTGAGTCTGACAACAACATGTGTGTGGTTTTTAATGTATTAATTTAAAAAGTAATACAGTGATTCAATTCCTTTTATATTATATGGCATGTTTATATCTTTGTATCTTTGTATATTATTTTGTGTATAAAATATATCTGACAATGTACAAAAGCCTGATGATATCTCATTGAAGACAAACCGGCCGTAGCAAGATTAATAAAGGATTGTTATAGACTAAAGAAAATAACTGTATATACGGGGTGTCCCATAAAGGTCCTTACTTTTTAATTTTTGAACGACTAAATTTTCAAATAATCTTTTGTAAATGTTACTACCATAAGGAAAAGTACTTTTTCATGCAGTATGGTTTCAACCATCACCCCTAAATAAGGGTTGTTAGGGTAGTTTTTACTTTTCAAATAGCAACCCCTAACAAGTTGCATAACATTTTGAAGAGGCTAAAAAAAGTAAACGAATGTCACAAACTAGACCTTTCTATGATGATTTAAACTAAAGTTATGGTAAAAAAAGTCTAAATTTCTGTAAAGCTCTCACTCCTCCAAAACCTTTGAGTTTTTTCGTTATCAAACATTTATACTTGGTAAATGTTATAAGCATTATTCAAAATAATTTTTTAGGTGTTTAGATATTTCAGGTTTTATCTTTAAATAGGGATATTTAGGGAATTCAAAAAAAAAGTTTTATATTATATGACATGTTTATATGTTTGTATATTTGTGTATAAAATATTTGTGACAATGAACAAAAGCCTGATAATGTTTCATTGGTGATGAAATGGCCTTAACTGCATTAATAAAGGATTGTTATAGACTAAGGTAAATTACTGGATATATATATTTCTAAAACGTAACCAATGGGAATCTTTTAAATATAGAGGGGATTAGTTAAAATTTCAGAGACGATACAAGCTCTACTACTGAGTACCGTTGACGAGGGAGGTCATATTTGACTTTTTCTCTGTCATTACAGAATTTCCCATTAGGCTGATCATCTCAGACTTTGCTTCGCTTTGAGAGAGCAGCGCCTTGATCAAAGAGCTGTTTCAGTTAATATAGTGTTTTAGCTTGAACTATAATAAAGCCAGTGCTAGCGTTTACTGGTATCAAACGCATAGACAATGTACATTTTATGAATATGATAAACTGATAAATACATAAAAACTTATTACGTGATACACTCTGAAATCTGTAATATCATAAATTATTCAACTTTTGACTATCAATCACGATTGGTGGAAATAAAAATAGACTATGAACTTTGTGTGTGAATAAAAAACAATTTTGCCAATTTTACAATAATAAATTTAAAAAATAAGTAAAGAGACAGAAGAGAACTTTTAAACAGTTGTTATATTAGTGAATAATGTTATATCTATAAATGCATGTTTTCTTTTCAAAAGATCGACATAAATTTTTAACTATTAATTGTATGTATTTTAGAAAACCTGTGGTTTCTATTTTTTAAAATAAAGTGTCTGTACTTTCTTACAGACTGCCGCCTAACATTAAAGTACAAATTCAAATTCAATGAAAATATTAATTTTTTTTGTAACATTAGGAAAGATTAAATTTTGATACACTAATCCTTGTTTGCTATTTATTAAGTATTTTAAACAGAACAAAATTTGTTAACACATATTAATAATTAAATATCTTCAATGATAATTTCGTGTCCCGTTTATCTATATTATAAAATGTGAATGTAAGCAGCAACTGTACTTAATTTACTTAATTCATGAGATCCTTTAAATCACAAACTACCAGTAGCTAACTGGGATATTTTCTGTAGCTCAAACATGAAGATGATACAACACTTATAACACTTATTTAAACAGACTCACAGATGCATGTGAATGGGAGTGACTCATATACCGGTAACTGTAAACAATTTTGTGTGTGAAAAAGAGTGCCACCTTTCTTATTAAGAAATCATTTTTTTCCAATTATGTGTGTTTATTTTATAAAAATTGAAGTTACTAATATATTTTTATTTGTCATATAAATTTATAATTTAAAATGATTTTTACGTAGGGTGTTTTAAAACTTGTTGTGTATGTAGCTCTTACACTATCATTTAAGTAAAATGATACCAATATTTCATTTTACAAGAAAATAATCACATTATAATGATTGTTATCCAGTAGCATTTTAAAAAATCTAAGGGATTTAATCCTCATTGTAGGTTTACTAATTCAAGAGTTTAGTTTATGTTTTTCTTGTAGATTTAATTTACTTTCATTATTTTGTATTTATTACATTACTATATAATACCTAATAGTAACAATAATTATAAGTTAAAAAATTTAAAAATAAAGAACAGTGATTTGTATTGGAACGAAATGTATTTTAGGGTTAAATGATTTTGTAAATTCTTAGTTTCTTTGGCACAGGCCCCCAATCATTATATAAGAAAAATTTCCAAAATTCTTTACATTTAAAATAAAAAAGTAAATTTTTTAATCTAAATTAAATAAACCTATTTTGATGATAGTAAATAATGAAGGAACTTGTTAATTGTGTTTTCCTTTTGATTTCGAAGTAATTTAATAAAATAGGGTTTGATTTTAATTAATTAAAAAAAAAAAATAGTTTGCTCAGATTATGGACGTCAGGTAGCATTATGCTCACCAATTTAGAATATTAAAATTTTAAATTTTTTATTAGCTTTAAATAATACTCAGGGTCATGGTTTCTTTTGAAAGTGTACTCCCAAATGGTATTGTGGTAAATAAGAAATCCTTTTTTGTTTTTCTGAAACTGAATATGTTATTTTATAAAACATATATTATTAAACACATACATAAATTTATCATTAGAGATTATATCATATTCAAAATTCTAATAATATTTTGTCTTGAAGAGACAAAAAGTTTTAATGAATGATTCTACTTTAAAATAGTTGCAACTTTAATTAAATCAGTTATTATATGAGCATCTTTTGTCTCATATTTTCAAATTATCTTGAAATATTTTTTATTAATTTAAAAATTTTTCTCTTAAAACTTTACATTAAACATCCTTTGCAAAAAATAACATTTAAATTTATTAATCAAACAAAATACTAGAACATCTTAATCATATTTAAAAATTCTACCATTAATCTTTTTATGCAAAAAAAGATAAAATAATATTGTCTCAATTTACAAAGTTGTATGAGTATTGTCTGTTATATGTGTTACCACTTTGTAGTATGATCCAAAATAGACATCCCTTGTAACGTGAAGCCTTCTTGCTGATGATAGAAGTCCACCATTTCTTGTATTATTCCTAGATTGATCGTCACTGATGTGAATTCACGATCCGTAAATATCGCACATTCTGTCTCTACTATTAATACAAAGTTCATTTAGATTAAAATTCAGAGTCTCTGTTACCAAGATTACTGTTTAAATAGTTTATACGAAAAAACAATACACTTGAATCACATCATGTTCTCACACCAAGTTGTCCATTTCAACTTTCTCGTCTGTCCTGAAAACAACTAACTAAGACTGATCTAATTAACATTTCTTGTTTTCACCTTTTTATAGCGTCTCTTAACACAAAGCACATTGAATTGACATAAACGAGAACACGTCTGCTTCTCATAACGACTGACCAACTAACAGCCTAACAACCAACCAACTGAAAATACGTCTGTTCACCTCAGACGCTGCCTTGTAACTCCTTCTTTGCACGTTTTCAGGTTCCGGATATTACATACTCTTATCATGTGACTATAATCTCCAACCCATTTCACATAACAACAAGCCTTCTACACTTTACATAAATAAAATTTCACTTAAATATTGATCCTACCTTAAAAGTAAATATTATTATCGATACAAACATATTTCTGGAAATTTATCTGAATCTATTTCTTCATTTTAAAACACAGCCATAAAGCCCATATTCGCTTGAAATTATTCATTCAAGCGACTTTTAAAACCAATTGGTTTTGGTTACATGACTCCATTTATTTTACCGCTATTCGTTGCCTCAATTCAAAAATTCAAAAACTGTATATTTCAATTGTCCTCCGAAAACATTAGAACCATAACGTTTAATGAGTTATTTTACCATATTATGTTTTACTTCTTCATAATAAACTTAAATCTAAGGTTATGTTTTTACTATAGTTTGATAGTTATGTATAACTTTTGTTGTTATCGAATTAAAGCAAATGACCAAGAGTTAAAGCAAATTAACATAAAAAAATAATCTCAAATCAAGATACAGTTAAGAAAAATTATTAATATACAGTTAAGAAATTATTGTGGCAGTGGTAAAATTTTAATATTTTGTTTTCAATGTTGTGAGTTTTTAGAAACATATTTAGACCATTATCAGAGTAATCGTTTGCCAGATCTTTTTAGTCATAATTATTAAAGGAATTGATTGTTGTCTTTATCAAGAATCAAAGTTAGGACTATGGGACTTTCAGGTCTTCTGATGTACTTCTTTTAATACACTTTCAAAATAGTGATTTTTATATTATTTTATTTGACAATAATATTGTTAAAAATAAAGATAATAATAAATGTAAATAGTTGCTTTTTTTGAAAATATTGACATAACATTTGGATTCAATACCTATGAAATGATAATAGGTTTTTATATTATTCTATCCCAAAACAGTAGAAAATATGTGAAAATTTAAAAAAAAAATCTATTTCCAAATTTTAAATTTAGGATTTCTTAATATCAAAAATTGTATTTTTATTGTATAACCCAAGCTTCATCAAAATTGGTAAAGTTATTTTTCGAAATTGTATTTTTTTTTAGTAATGCAGTACTATTTTGAAAGGGATAATTAAATTAGGTACTTTGATAGACAATTTTAGTCATCTTCCCCTTATTTTCAACTTTATACTAAAATTATAAAAGTTATTATACCAAACACATCCATCCATGCACAAAGCAATTTTTCAGTTTTTTGGGGTTGTTTCTCAATTAGTTTTGATGTACCCCTAAGATTCTTGTGATACTAAACTCCAAAGTGAACATGAGTAAAGAAGGCTCATACAAAACAACAAAACTAAACAAAGATAATTGATATTTTAAAAAGTTTACAGAACTTTCTCTTGTAAGTAAGATTATATAATATAAAATGTTTAACTTTTAAAAATAATATTCTGTATATGCTTATCATTGCCTTTCTATTCTTTTAAATTTTATTAAATAACAGAAATAAATTTTCAAAATACCAACCACCAATAGCTTCTATTTCCATTGGACCTAACAGACTGATAATACCCTCATCCAAATTTGTGTGCTGAAGCTCCATTTTCAGTTGTAAGTATTCCATAAGTTTCTGTAAACAGCAGTATTGGAGATTTTTGGGAAATACCTGAAAGATGTACAATTGTTTTTTAAATCCAGAATGTAGATCATGTCATTCAAGTAAAATCAAATGTTTATATACTAGAAGAGAGTTGAGATTTGAAGTAACAAAATCTTAAAAGGAATTAAATTAGAGAAAATTTTGAAAATAGAAATTTGTTATCTTGTCTCAAAAATATATTTCTTTGTCATTATTGAGATCTTTATTAAGTGTATATCACTCTATATACACATAAAAAGTTTCCCCCTTGTGGCTTAAAAGCAAAAAACCTTGTGTTTAGCATCATCTTAAAAAAACCTAAAATAAAAACTTCCAATCCTCAAATATTCTATTAGTGTAAAGGGAAGTAGAGAATAATAGTTGGTCAAGAACGATGTGACGTGAAAGTTATCTCCGGAAGATAATTTTAGAACCCTCTGATGATGGTAACTTGGTTACCAAAATGTACATCAGGAATAACATAGGCTAAAAAATGTTTGTCAAAATTTTATTTGTATTGTGTTATTGTACCTTACTTGTGATAAGGAACTTGGTTTTTCCAATTAATTGTTCCCCCTATAAGTAAACAGTTGAGAAGTAGAGATCAAAACTACTGTGAGAGTAATAAAATTGATATTTTTGTGTATATATTCATTTTTGAGATTCATTAAAATAAAATGACCTTTTTCCTAAAATTGAAAAATTAAAATTTTATACACATTAGATCTGTTTGTTGGAACATAATTATGATCAAATGTAGCTCAAAACAGGCGGCTAAAGGAAAAACAAGAAGGATGGATTTTTAGATCAATATAGATAAAACTAACCTAAAAATAATGGAACTGAGTTATTAAATACTTGGGTAGCATTGTGATTGGATATGATAGAGCTGATTTAAGCTCACATTAAAGAAAACCTGATATGCTTTTTATAAGTTAAGATTCAACTAGTGATCATACAGTATTTATGAAATATTCCTCTTCAATATAATTGTATAGTCTGTTTTGTTGTAGGGCTCAGAAACATAGAAAGTTAACAAGAATATTTTACATAAAATGTAGATATTTGCAAAGAAATATCTCAGAAGTATTTTTACAAATTTGTTGACCAGAGAGAATAGCAATGAAGAACTGCTCTTAAGGACTCATAAAGAGCCAGTTGGTAACACAATTCAAAGGAGGAATTGTGGATGGTTGAGGTATAACACAATATGGGGGTAGGAGCTGAACAACATAACAAGCAAATTTTGGACTGAAATCCTCTAGGAAAGTGAAAACGAGGTCCACCAAGAAACACTTGGAAGAGGCCAATGGTAAAAAGAGTGAATTTTTTTACAAAATGTCTGTATTACTGTAAATTTTATCAAAAATTTTAATCAATGAATTTGTAGTTTCCTTTTACTTTCTTACATATACGTAATATAGAGAAAGTAATTTTATAGGTAAAATTAATGTCAAATTTGAGCCTTATTGGCCACTTGAACCTAAAAGTGGTTTTTGAAATGATATCTGTCCCTCATCTGTTCAAAAGTTGTGCACACAGTGTCTTCAGTCCAAACGAGTGAACTGACTGATTACGATAAATTATGGTATGGGCACTTTTTCCCCCAATTTTTAAATAACTCAAAATTGAAGAATAACTCCATAAGACCAAACCTGAAAAATTATGGTTTTATCAAAGTAGTCTCTATTTTCATAAATTTTGCTAAAATATTGGTTGCCATCTCCCCAAACTTTACTGTATTTTTTTTTTAATTTTGGAGAAATGTGAAAATTAATGATTAACCCATTGGCCTAGACATACGGAACTGTTCCGTATAGTCCCCGAGCGGCCCACTAATAGACATACGGAACTTCTCCGTGTCCCGGAAAACAATGTTCTTTATTAAGCGTAGGTTTAACGTAGTTCCGAATAAATCTGTTAGATGACAGCAGCGTCCACTGAGAATGGTTTCTTTGCATTTTATTGTGAAAATTAGGATTAAAATGTAATTAAATTGTACGTTTTTATGAGCAGTGTTCACGCGCAATCTCCATGAACACGTGTGATATAAGCTAGATTTATTGTTTATAATACGATATCGTTATTATACTTTTAGAATATTTAGATTACTTGATGTTGGCAACACTTGTAAGCAACGTATCAAATAAACAGATGACTTCTGTGTTCTGATTAGGTTATAAACATTTGTTTTGTTTATTTTTTTAGTGAATACAAACGTTGTGCTGTGTTTCGTAAATAAAAAATATAGAAAATCGTTATTGTACGTAACTTATATTTGTTATAGAGAGAATTTAATTTAGAATACAATGGTGAAAACAGAACTAAAATCACAATTATGAATCAAAAGTTATTTATATTTTTCTAATATTGTACAAAATTAGCCATTTTAATTGCTAGTTTAGGGTCAAGCAAAGTTTCCGGAAAAGACTAGGCCAATGGGTTAAACTAGTGTATCTAATGACAATTAAAAAAATTATGGTTCATGAGTACCGTAATTGGCAAAACATGATAAATTTTTAATTTTCACATAAATTTGATAAAGTGAAAATACCAACTTGTACAACTGTATAAGAAATACAGGGGGGACAGAATGAAGAAATTACAACTTTCTTCTATTCTTCCTCTGAGTAGAATAGAGTCATTTTTGGGGAGATGGTGACAATTATTGTTACTTTTCAAAATTTATTTTGGTTGTTTGAAAAAGTTTGTGCAATGTTTTTGCACAGTTTATTTAATTAAGTTTGTTACCTTTTTAAAGTTTTCCCTTTTCTGGTTATAATAAGCCATGATTGTTATAAAATCAGTAGTTGCTATATTGAGTACATGGTCACAGTTGATTCCATTGATCAATACATACAGAGGTTGAGAGCTATTAATAAAGTTTTCCCAAGTCCATGTAGCATCTTGTTTGGCTGATCTTAGTAATATTGAAAGCTAGAAGAAAAGTAAAATTATCTTTTAACAATTATGTAAACTGGCCAAGGATTTCTTGCTTTGAAATAAAACAGTTGATGTAGTCTAACTAAATTTTAAATTTCCTATAACTTGTTTAAAAATAGGTAAAATATTGTTTAAGGACATAAGAAAACTTAAATATTATAATTTTAATTAAAAACAATTGATTAATAAATTTGATTAAAAATGTTGGTATTTTTTACAGTCATCTCTTTAGTAATTAAAAAAGACAAATCTAATTACAATCTGTTGTAAGTGTTGTAATATTTTATCATAAGTAGCTGATGCCTTACATTGTTGCATTTTTATAATGAAAAAAAACGAATGTTCCTTATGTTGGGCGCCATTTTGTAATATTTATTAAAAAAAAACAAAATAAAATAAAAAAAGAGAAATACTCTTGAAGATAGCATAGAAAATTTCTAATTGGGTCGTGAATTCTTTAACAGTGTACTTTGGAGAATTCAAAATAAAAAATACAGAATCCAATTTCTGAAATGTACATTTAATTATCTTAAAACAAATAAAACAAAATTATAGATTATGTATAAGTCAAAATATTTCCTGGAAAAAACATAAATCATCACATTTTTATATATTATCATAAATTTCAAACTCACACATACTCAATTTAAAATTAATTTTGTGCTTGCAACCTAATTCTAAAAACAAATAAAAATCTTTCAAATCTAAATCTGCAATATACTCAAACTCATAATACAATATTCTTATATGACCAAATTTCTTTTACTAATCACATATTTTTAAAGATCAAATCTAATTACAATAGAATCAATTCATGAATATCTTTTATTAAAGTTTATTATAATTTTTTTTTTTAAACACATTATCCTCTTATTTCAAACCGTGTGATATCTGCAAACATCCTATCCAAAATTGTTAACAAACTGAAAGTTCCAGCTATTTTTATTTGTCTAAATAAAAAGTAATTTGAGCATGTCATACTAAGCATGCTAACACTGAAGCTAAAATCTGCAATATACTCAAAATTTACACTGGACTCAAACTACTTCATTGTTCAACTCACATGTCCTCTTTCCTAATTTCTACTCCATTAACTTAACCCTTTACATCTCATCTCCAAAAAAGTAATTTTTTGAATGATTTAATCAGCTCAGTCTTCTGTCCCCTCCTCTACACACAACATACTGATGTCATATTTCTCAAAGTTTTATGTACATCTACCCTGTGCCATATTTCTCTTACATCTTATACTATAAAATATACGTTTTTAATTAACTTACTTATAACAGATCTCTCTGGCCATTTAGTACTAACTGCCTTCTTTATTTATTTGTATATTTATTTAACTCTATCGGAAATTAGCTATTAAATCGTTAATTACCAACACTTAGACAAAAGTCACAGTGTTATTCACCTAATACAGAGGTTTCGTATCTGGTACTGTATAATTCTAATTGTAATTTATTATTTAACGCTATTCTAATGTCTTTGTAACAACAGAAGGACAAAAGATTGCAGTATTGTAGTGTTATTTAGTCTTGATGTAAAATAGCCTACAACCCAAGATATCTGTAGTAAATAATATCAATGCTTACTATTCTTGGAGGCAACTGTTGAATGATTGGTAGATGAGAGTATTTTAACTTCCATATCTTGAGTAAAATATCATCAGAACTTTGTTGGATAATACTTGAAGATATTAGATTGAAATAAGCATTCACTGCTTTGTTCTCTAACAAGTTACAGAATTCCTCATCAGAATCTGTAAACAAAATATTTTCAGTTTCATTATACCTTAGATACTATTACAGTGCAACCTCATTAAGTCGGCCTCCTTTAAGTCGGATCTCTGGGTAACCCGTACCGGTTTGCAATAAATAAACATCAATATAAATTAATATAAAATATGCTTTTTGGTAGCGCTATTGCTTTATACGAGTGTATAATCGTAGCATATTGTGTAGTGATCATGTTTCTGCCGAGTTCTCGCAACCAAGTTTGTTTACCGTGACTGTACATCTGATGCCTAACTGTAGCGCTGCATGCCTGCGTGGTGCATTGTCACCCAAATACGTGATACAGGCGAGGAAAACACTGAAGAACCAGAAGTCATCAGTCATGCAGAAGCATCATCTCAATTGGATGAATTGATGGTGTATTTTGAGCACCAGAACAAGACTACACTGGCCGAGCTTGTCATGTAGAAACATATGCGCGACTGTGCGGCACGTAAACGTTACTCGAAGCTGACGCAACAGAAACTTACAAGCTTATTCTCCAAAAAGTAGACATACCTGTACAGTCCACAGATGTGTTTGTTGTTTTATTGTGATGAGTAAATATTTTTAAAGTGTTTTTCTATGTAATAAAGGAAATTATTGTAAGTACAGTATGTATATTTTAATTTTTTTGTGTTTTCTGCTCTTTCTCCGGCTAACACGGATTTTCGTTATGTCGGATCGGCCGCGGTCCCGGCTGGTCTGACTTAACAAGGTTCTACGGTATATTAAATTCTGTACTAGAAATATATTTTAAGGTCTATATTCAAAACAAAATTTCAACTTAACCTTTACTGTTTTTTTTTTAATTAGGCAACAATTAAAAATGTTAATAATTGAGTTGAATTGTCTTTTATGAATTTATAAGAAGTAAAATAAAATAATACTTTAATGTAAAAAAAAAAACCTTTCACTCTTCACTTAATTATTACTCATATACTTAAACAAAATTTAAAAAAGACTATATAATAGTAACTAATCAGGTATTAATGTTCAATCTAAATTTAAAAACCAACAATATAATTAAAGAAATGTATTTTGAACGAAATAAAAAACATGACCACTGTAATATAACATAGTTTTATTAGTTATTATAAAAAAAACCTTCATGCATCATTTAATTATTTACACAAACAACAAAAAGAAACGTAACTTAACTTATCTTATAGTAAACTACTAGAATATTAAAGAGCATTTTTCATATAGTACCCTGTGCCTGTTGCGCCAAGACTGTGATGTATCATTTGGAATGGCTACTAACATTATGATTTAAGTAAGAAGCACTTTCGTTTGTTCAATCGATCTGCCATGCTTATATTGTGCATTTGTTCATTAATGTGAGTGTACTGCAGCAGATGACGAGCATGGGATTGGAGGACACAGCAGGAATATGGCAGATTATGTGAAAATAAGTAGGGTATTTTATAAGGCTATTTTCAGGATGATATAGAAACTTGTTAAAGTTTGGCTGTCTCCATATTTCGTAGAACATTCAGTTATTTCTTGATTTCTTACTTACTAAAAGAAATTTATAGTAAATATGAAATATTATTTAACTTATTCTAAAATATTTTACAAATTTCAGTGTATAAGATCCTGAAAATTATTTGAAACTCTTTTTCTCCATCTTTTGGATGAAACAGGATGAATTCAATACTTTTCCCCTTTACATTTATTTCCTTATTCAGAATTTTTTAATTAGAGCAAGCCACCACAATGTATGCATACTTCTTCTGATTCAATATTTGTTAATGGAGTTGTCATTGAAACATGTTAAAGCAAGGTACACAATACATACTGTGATAAGCGCACTACATAGACTAAATAGAAACACAGTGGGAGCTTGATAGCTAAACATTATTATCTGACTGATCAAATAATAATCAGCTATTAGTTGCTGTATCTAGTCATCTAAACAATTACCATGAATTTTTAATTTTCAAACATTTAGACTACTATTTTTCGGTATTTTTCAGAAACTTATCTTTACAAGATTATAAATTTCAAGTTTGTAGCATTTCCTTATGCAAAACTTTTCCCACAAAAATGACCTTATAAAATAATATAAACCTACCTAATTGACTGATTTGAGAGAAAGTATCTATAACAATTGATTCAAATGTAAATTGAATTTGTTAATACATGTCTTAAAAAAATTATCACATTATTGCTCTCAGGATCCTGCAGAGCTTGCTAGAGCCGAGTTGTCAATACGAGTGAAGTAAGTGGAGAATCTTTTTACTTTTTCACAAAATATACAGAGGGAAAGTATTTGATAGAATTAAAATTTGGTGTTGAGATTTTTATGGTGTTTTTTTTTTTTAAATTTGTTTACGAATAAGTTTTTTGCAGTGTTTGTATACCATATATTTTAATTGGGAATGTCTTAAAGTATGGATAATATGATTACCTTAACATTATCATTACAGAATTTAAATATTAATATAACAATAAAATATCAAAACCAATTTGCTAGGCAATAAAAATCCAAATCAGATAATTTCAAAAAAAATTCTAATTTAATTGATCTGTTATTAATAAGCTTTACCAAAAGAAGTGAAAATCTTTGCCAGTAAAGAAACCATCCTAGGTACATTTTTATCAGGAAGATGTACAAGTATATGTTCTAATACTGTAGACTGGAAACTTCCCATAGGATGCTCTAATAATTGTGTAGTAGGTAGAGCAGAGAGCAGATGGTCCTTGTTTGTCATTATTGAACTAGGTATACTGAGATTCATAGAAAGTCCTTTATTTGTTAGATAATATGCCTGTGGAAACCATGAATGTTATTAAATAGCAATTAAGAAATTTATCTTTTGAGTATATGCTTATAATATTATAATGTATATTATTACTGTTCCAAACTTTAAGGTAATTGTTTATTAATTGCAATTTTATTAGTCATCTTGTATTAACTTGTGTTACTAGTTTCGGAAACACAATGCAAAAATAAAACACGCAAATAATTAAGACATTCAATTTATCAATTATTGGAACTTCGTTGTATTTTAAGTAAATAAACTGCACGATTTTATTTAGAATTCAGTTGAAACCCTTATTTTCTGCCTGTATGTCCAGCAGAAATTTTAATTATACTGTTCAATATAAAAACTTCGAATTTGGCATGCAAATATGTACACTTTTTTTAGAGGAAAAGTAGTAAGAATTTTATAAAATTTGAGTAGTTTATTAAATTTAAGGTCTTCAATTGTAGATTAGAAATAGAAAATTGCTTCCAGAAATTAAATGTGAAAAATATACTTTATTCCTCCATTCTACTTTCTTTATGGTCACTCCTAAAATTCTGAAAAAAAAAAAAAAAAAAAAAAAAAAAATCATGTTAATTCTTCCTACTATTAATCACAATATAATAGGAATTTTGTATTCAATGAAGACTTGGAAAGACTTTAAAACCATGTCTTTTAGGCTGCAATGGTTAACCAACTGTGAATATTAAGTAAACATGCCTCACTTAAGTTTCTTAATTATTTTTATAAATTATTATTTGAAAACATATAACCAAAGATTGCCATATATTGTTGAAAACTTTTGTTCACCAGAAGTGTAACTATTCTGTTCTATTTGGACAAATTTCTACAGATCCTTTTCTCTAACACTAATAGATAATGAGGCAAGACACTAGTTTGTTAAATTGAGAATGGTATTTTGTAATTGACGATGAAACACATTTTCATTTATTTCATAGTGGCTGATATTGTTTAACATTCGAAGTATTTTTTCAAACTTGTACATCGGTCACATGTGTAGGACAAGCAAACTACACTTAGTCGTGAGTGTAGTACACGTTTAATATATGATACATTCAACCTAAACTAATTAAAAATGAAAATGAAGTTCCAAGGAATAGAAAAGTAAATTTCTTTTGGTAAATGTTTAATTTTGTAACTTATTTGTTTAGCGTGCGGTCAAAACTGGTAGCACAAGTTTCTTCAAGATAACTGATAAAAAGACAGGTAATAAACTGGTATAAAGCAATATTTTTATTATATCATTTGTTTGACTATTACAAATTATATAAGTTTTAATTACCATAATTTTTGTCTTTACATATTTGCAATTTTTTTTCTGTAATGATATATTACATTTATTGAATTAAATGAAAATATAAAACTAGGAAATATCACTAAGACATGTGATGAATCATGGTGATAATGTCTTATCAATGTCCTGCCTTAAAATCTTCAGTTATTTATTGGATGAACTCAATGTGGCTAAAATAAAGTTGAGAATATGACCATATCAAGTAATAAATCAATTTTAATTCAGATTAATATTATTATTATTATGTGTATTTTAAATGTATTTGTCAAATGTTTGAACTATTTTATAAATGGGACAATTCAAGTTTAAGAGCTTTACATCTGAGGAAGCTAAGAGTGAGCAGTGAATCAGCAGTGTTACAAAAAGAACAAAAATTGCAAATATTTCACAACAAGAATTAAGGTACGGTAATTAATATTTTTATTCTTATATACCCAAAATAATTCATTTTCAATTTGTTAGATTTCTATTAAATTGATCAGAATTATTGGTCTTTTCTTAATAATAATTGAAATAATTGATTGGACATATTTCTTAGCTAGAAAATCGAAAATCAGAAGTTGACTTTTAATTAATTTTTACCGACTTTACAATCTATTTTCTTTCTGATTTTCACTAAACTAAAAAAATATAGTATTTTACATTTTAAATGTTTACAATAGCTTAAAAATCTATTCTTAAAAAATCAAAATATTATTTTAAAGAAAAGTTTGCCTATTCATCAAGCTGTGTTGAAATTGTTGTCAAATTTTACCAAATATGGTAGAAACAATACAAAACCAAAATATTGAAAGTTTTTAGCTGCTTTGGATGAATAAAAAATTTGTTTGGCTTTAAATGAAGAAGAATAAAAAGATCAGCAGTTTTCTCTTCTCAAAAAACATTAAATCTTTCTTTTAATTAAAGCAATAAAAAAAGAATATGTGTTGTTTTAGATAGATTTGACAACATTCAATTTAACTTGATTTCACAACAACTATGTTCGCTCAAAATTCACGTAACAATTTTTCTTTATTGCTAAATAGAATCAGATTGCTGGGAGATGGTATGTTATAAAGTATATTTATACTGATAACTAAATGACACCTCCTTGATCTTAGCATCCCTTCCATTCTTTCCTTGAGATAACAGCATGTCTAATCAAAGAATACAGTACAATCCATAACATACCCAACACTTCAGTATGGGGAGTGCGTAAACGAACCCCAAATTTAAGTAAAACTGCGAAACATGGTTTGTTGATTATATTTAGAACTATTTATATTATATTTGCCAATAATAGTAATGATTGTAGTAAACTTACTTGAACATTTGTTAACATTTCAGATTGAATTTTATTCAAGATGGTGGGTGTCAGTATCGTAAATCGAGCATACTGTTTCAACACACTTGGTGGTAACACATAGACCCACTTATTGAGGTATTGTATTCTTTCTCTCCACATACTTCTATTCATTCCTAACTTATTCCTTTCTAAGCTGGTAGCTATTATAAACTCCATTATCTGAAAATTTAAATACAAAATTTTTAAAATTATTTTTCAAGTTTAATTTTTTTCTATGTGTATAAATTGCTTTGTATGTTCTCTTCATCAAGTTCCTTCTAATGCACTAGTGCTATTAGTGCTGTTCTTCTAATACATTAGTGTTACAATGTTTCTACAGCAGGTGTCAGAAGAAAGCACTGCAAGTGTACAGGTTAGAAAAACAATAACATAAAACAGTACCCAAGATTAAAAATGTAAGATCCGAGTTTAAGTCTTGCAACAGTGCTACATGATAGGATACGAGCCAAGTTAGTGGAGTTTTTGTTAGAGAATAGTGCAAATAAAAAACAGTCAATAGTAATCCCTTTCATCTAATATTTATTTGGCAACATATTTTACAATATTATGGCAATGGCTAGCTATTAACACTTATTTATACTATAATTGTACTTTGAATATTACATACATATTGTAAATATTATAATATAAGGGGTTGAATTCACTAATTGATTTGAATCTAAAAGAAATCTTAAATTGGCACTTTTTAATATTAAGAATTTATTTAAAGAAAAAATTTGCTCAGCTTTATGGGCGCCAGGTAGCGTTAGCTTACCAATTTTGAAAAAAGAATACAAGTGAATTATTATTGCATAAAAATCTCTCAGGGTCGTAAATACTTTTAAAAGCGTACTTTAAATGGTTTTTTGTAAATAAAGAAACCTTATTTGTTGTACTGAAACTGAACATGATTTATTAAATTCAAATTTTTAAAACAATTACACAAATTTATCGTCAGTTTATTATATTAAACATTCAAGTTCAAAATCTTAACTTATTATATTCTAACAATTATTGAATCAATTCATATTATAATAATAAAAAAATCAAATTGAATTTTAATTATTGAATTTACTTTTAGTTGCAACTCTGGAAGTGAATAAATCTTTAGTTTGTTTATTTGAATTTATGTAATAATTAATAATTTTATTCTTTAAAAATAGATCGTTTCAATAAATTATTTATTTAAAAAAAACTTTATTTTAATGATTTTTTTTATACTTTATAATATAAGACATAGTATCAATCTCAAATATTATAACTCAAATTTGACAAATCAAACTTATATTTAAACATTGAAACATTATTATCATGCTATACACAAACATAATTTCAGAATAAAAGTCTTAACGTGTATACCAATCACGTTCTTTTTAGTTAAAAACACAATTCCTTGGAGGCGCCTTGTGGACGATGTCTCTGGTCCCATGTTCAGACGCTGACGTCCTCAGTTTACCTTCCCGCTTTACAAAATTCATTTTCTATTGTTCAAATAATAAAAAACTATTGGTGTTATATTTAAACTGTTCTATTTTAACACCTAACAGTTTTGTCTATAATTCACGATTCAATTGTCTTACTTTTCTTCGAATACGTGCAAGCTATTATTTTCACAATATTTATAAAAGTTCATATTACAGAATTAAAAGTTCACATTTTAGATTAAGACGAATGATACTTTGATCATTCTTACTTTGATCTATAGTCTTGAAAACACTTCCTTTATATACAAAAATAATCCGTCCTACTACACTGTATGCCTCCTTACCACTCGTAAAATATTTACACTACATTTCTAAAAGTTTCTTCAACAGAAATACTATGTCTGACTCGATCAGAGCATTCTTTTCAACTGGGAAAACTACATTGTTAAATATTTCTTTAAACAAAAAGTAATACGTCTGACTCTGTCAAATGTCACCTTCCAACTCGGCAAACCGAATTGTTTTAATTTAAAAATTTTCTTTCTACACAAACTTGAATACATCAGACTATGTCCGATATCATCTTAAGACTGGGCAAACCGCATGTGTGCTTTTGTCTAGTTTCAACATAAGCGTCATATTTCCAATGTGCAAAGTCAGCTAAAAATTGTTCACACACCTTGCACCACGGACACTGCTCAAATCATTCATATGACAACCTGTTCTGTCTGTTATCACAACACAATTATCACTTAAATATTTATTACAACTTACAACTAACATTTTATACATCAAATTAATATTTTGGAAATCTATATTAAATTTTATTCACCCTTGTTTTAATATTTATTTTCAGTCATTCATTTGACTCATGTGGTATTCTCTCTAGTCCAATTACAAATCTCCCGGTTTATTTTCATCTTTCAAATCTTAATATAACCATTTCTTGGTATCCAAATAATTAAAGTTACAATTTTAGGTATTACAATATACACAAAAGTCACACATTTTTTAAACACGAATACTGTGCATGTCAAATAACTATAATAAAATAAATAAAATAACACAAAGCTTTGTGGTTCCGTTTTGACCAGTTGGTTAATATAAGTAAACTCACCGGTCAATATGGAACAGACCACAGAGCTCTGTGTTATTTGATTTATTTCATTATAGTGACTTGATGTGCACAGTATATATGTTTGAAAAATGTGTGACTTATGTATATGTGTGTAATGTGCATTGTACGGGTATAAAATAAATAAATGTTAATAGCTGGCCTGATGATATCGTCTACTGCAGCGAAACATGTTCCCAAAAATTAAATGAAAGGAAATACTATTGATTGTTTATATAGGTATGTAATTTAAGTAACATAAGTAGTTCCAATGCCACAGAATGATTATTATTTACTATAATAATGGGAAAAAATTAATAAAACTACATTGCTTCAGAAATGATAACAGGGTTGACTGCAAATTGGTAATAACATAATTTATGAAAATAAAATTATTTAAATTTATTGGTTATATAGATAATAATAATAATATGTTATTATTATAATAAAAATATTTTATTTCTTCATATTCAAATAAGATACAATCTCAATATTAAATTATAAAACAAACATATTTCACATTGAAATATTTATGAATGGAAATTAAATAATATTATAACCTAATGTATAATGTCTAAATACATGAATAGGTAATCCTTAAGCACATAACCCTGCTTAGGATTTACAATTAGTATTTTATAAATGTTTAAATTTAAGGCAAAAAGAAGGAAAGAGGTCAGCTTGCAGTATTTCAAATTATTTAAATAATATATACAAGTCCAATGTGTTACTACATATAACTTGCAACAAATTAAAATATCACACAATTACATAAATGTGTGATATGTAATATGAAAGACATTAATAACAGTAATGCAAAAACATTACTGTTTTTAACAACATATATATTATATTATGTTGTTTAACAACATAAGTATAATGTTGTTGGTACTATGGATTATCAACAACATAGAATGTTGTTGGATTCCATAGTAAAATAAACATTCAAATTATTTCATATTGTACAAACGTAACAAAACACACACACACACAACACACACACACACACACACACATACACACACACGTGATACATAAGCTATAATAACAAACTGTGTTTGATTAAGTAAATATAATATTATGAAAACTTGTGTTCTAGTTTTGTTCTCTCTCTTTAATTTTTTAGGCCAGATAATTTATTTTACTTTTAAATCAATATTATGTTCTCAAGTTAAATTAATTACTTACTCTAATGTTCCATATTTTTTGTGTTTAATGTTGGATTATTACCTTGTTTGATAAGTGAGGTGTAACTAAATATGACGTAATTAATACAGGTGTCACAATCACGTAACATAATACAGTATAAACAGACGGACAAGTTTTCAAAATTGGTTAATGTTGCAGAACAATGAGTGAGCGTGTGGTATGGACAAAGAATATGTTAAATAATTATTATAGGCTAATAATAAAATATTAAATTTATGTGCTTTTTATAATAAACATATAAAAATGAAATTTGTAAAAAGAAATATGTCCCTAACATGTGTTAAAAATCAGTGCAGTGTTAAGTACTGACAATAACCAATAAGACTCCTTTAAGTATAGAGGGGATTAGTCTAGTTTTGGGAAAATTTACTTGCTCTTCATCTTACGGTTAGAGAAGTCACATTTGACTCTCTCTCCATCCATCAGAAACTTCTCATTTACGTAATCGCCACTTCGCTTCGCATTGAGATCAATATCTGACAAATGAGCAATATCAGATAAAACACAGTTTTTAATTTGAATTTTAATAAATTCAGTGCTGGCCTCCTTGGTATGGGACGCTTAAGTTGTACTTAACATTATAACATATTCAGTTTGTTATATATTATTGATTACTGCCAGAGAAATGTTATTTTGAGAAAGTTGCATAAAATTAATCTTTTCACAACAAACTAACTAAAAAACTATTATTCAACAATTTGTGAAAATTAATTCCAAAATAAACAATTTAAATTTATGATTCTGTATTACAGGAAGTACTTCCATATATATTCTTTCTCTCCTTGTTACCACACAAATTAATAATTTAAACTGTGCATACCTGCTTTGCTGTAGCAACTGAGAACGGAGATGAAAGGTGTTTGATTTCTGAGTAATAGTCTTGGAGAGCCTGTGGGAATCTTTGCAACATTGAAGGTGTCAGTTTTGACAATAAAGATGCGGACTCGGCAATATTAATCCGAGTTAAAACTTTATTTTCATAAAACTTTTCAAATACTGCTCGTGCCTGGACAGAAAATAATAATTGTGTTGAGTACAATTTTCAGTCTTTCCTAGCCTTGTCACCTTATTATTACTAGTTGACAGATTTCGGGATGCCTGTATATTTAAAAAAATATGAATTTTTTCTAAATTTTGAAGATGGATATACTCCCAACACGTCAACTAGTAATAATAAAGTGACAAGGCTGAAAATAGTGCTATCAGAAATATAGAATATTACAATAATTTTATAATATTATTAAGGAATACAATATTTATTTGTGTTATATATTTATTTTTTTATGAACATCAGTTGTATGTCTAAACCTATGGATTTTATATTACTCCAAAGATTAGATTTCCAATAGCTATTTTACTTTAAATTCATGTGGTAAGGAATGTGTTTTATTAAAATGTTGATATTATATTTTTGGTGGTTTTGGCATTTTGTAGTTTTAGGGATGCTTTCAGGCAATTTTGTTCAGGTCATTCAAGAACGAATGTTTTGAATGACTAAATATTTTTCAGCTTTTGGTGCATAGTAAGTATCTTAAGAATTATTATCCCTAAGGGACTTATTTACAGTGAGTACGAGTATGGGAATCCTAGGATATTCTAGCTGATCTAGATCTTTTTTCATATAGTCTTAGGTTAGATCCCTCCTTTTCATCTTTCCTATCAGGTCTCTTTTGAAGGATTCATGTTCTCTTTTAGACATAATGTAGGTTTAGCCATTAAGATTATGAGCTACAATGGATATAATATAGGTTAATTACCTTGTTTTCATCACAACAATCCTATGGAAATCCACTTTGGATTACCGGTTTTGACAGTAAACTGTCATCATCAGATCTAGGATATCAAACATCTGGTCAGCCTTTCATGGGTGTCGTCATCTTATTAAACTTATACACACTCAAAAATTTTAATACACATTAACATTCACGAACACAGAGATTTTGTACATTTAAAAAGAATACATGAACACGCAATAAATACAAATATCAAATTATAAGTCAGTAACAGTGCATAAGTATTTGGCGTGCGTCTTTTACCATTGTAGGCTGCTAATAACAGATTAAGATCATTCCAATGGGTTTTGGAGGTTAAACCCTTCTTTTTATCTGAATATTTTTTTAATGTTTAGTATTATTCTAATGTTAAACATTAGAACAATATTTCAGTTTATCATTTAAAACAATATAAGAGACATATTTTGTAGCTGCTTATATTTCGTATTCTTCAAGCAATGAAAATAAAGAGCCTTTGCTGCAATAATGGAGTATTTCTAAGTTCTGATCTATTGTTGTGTATTTGTAATCATAATCTATGAGGTGTATAGAAAAGTGTGACTTTTGTTCTTCTATTGCGGGTCATAGTAAATGTTTCTTGAAACAGGTGGTGTACAACATCCAGTCTGACAAATGTAGAATTTTTCACAATCTGTGCATGTAATTTTGTAAACTTCGGGCAAAGTAGTTATATTGATTACAAATGTGTTTTTTTTTTTTTAATTAATTTATTTTTTTTTTATTATTTTTTGTTTCTTGATATTTGCTAATATATTGGAGGTTTTATAAGCCAGGGTGATAGTATGTTTATTTATTTATTAATTGGAACTCTGGTCTTCTGCCATATTCAATTGAAACATGTTTTTTTCCTTTTCTTCAAGGTTAGATGTAAGCTTAAAACTTATTTGTTTTTCTTCAATGTGATGTGTTTACTTAAGTTGCATTCTTTTTTATAGTTTGTTAAATTTAAAGGTGTGTTAAAAAGGTGATGAACAACAAAATTATTGTATGCTGCCATTTTATGTGCATGTGGATGGTTAGATGAAGTATGTTGGTCGATTATTGTGGGTTTCATATATATATAAATATATGAAATGTGGAGTCCATTCTCCTTTTTGATCAATAGATCAAAGAAATTTTTAGTATTATTAAATTTGTTCATAAGGGTGAATTCTAAATTACATGTGATGTGATTATGATAATTTTTTATGAGATTTAATTGTCTCATGGTGCCGTTAAAATAAACACAAGGTGTCAACTACATATCTGAAATAATAGACTATACAGTTTCTAAGTTTATTTTTATCTGAAAAAATTAATGACTTCAAATTGGTTCATGTATTTTTCAGCTAGAATGCTTGATAATGGGGAGCCCATTGCCAATCCATGTGTTTGAATGTAAAAGTTGCCATTGAAATCAAAATAGTTTTGTTCTAGAATTGTGGTCAGTAATAAAATGACTTCAATTATTGCAATGTAGCTGAGTTTAGAATGTTTTCTAAGGTTATTTTTCAAAATGTCCATGGTTTCATTAATAGGTATATTAATATATAAATTAATGATATTGAATGCGGCAAGAATGTTAGGTTTTACATTAATGCCTTTTATTTTGTCAATTAATTTGTAACTTTGTTTATACTATAAGTGTTTTGAAATTTAATTTCTTTTCTGATAATTCTGTCTAAAAATTTTGATATGTTGTATGCAGGTACAGAAGTAAAATTTACTAGAGGCCTAATGAGTGTATTAATTTTATACACTTTAGGTAGTAAACATAGTTTTGGTGCTGTGGGATTAGTCATTTTAAATATTTTAGCACTTTTTTTTACGTATACGTGTATGCATGAGTTTATAGATTTCTAAATAAAGCTACTATATATCTTCGTTATATCATTGCTAAGTTTCACGATGTTATTCTCATTAAAGAAGTTTGTTATTTTGTTGACATAATTCACATTCTCTTTCAACCCTGATGCCATTAGAGTATTTCAGGACTATCCTTTCTTAGATGATTTGACTCAAAATAAAATAAATGTTTTCAGTCAAATATTACACTCATTTGAAAAAAAAAAAAAAAAAAAAAAAAAAAAAAAAACAAATGAAATTTTTATAAATGTTTTCATCTACAAATATTTGTGGAAATTTATTTCCTCCACTTTTAATAACTGTACAATTAATATTTTGTACATGGGACCA
The DNA here is from genome assembly GCA_963513935.1 of Aphrophora alni. Taxonomy (NCBI): domain Eukaryota; kingdom Metazoa; phylum Arthropoda; class Insecta; order Hemiptera; family Aphrophoridae; genus Aphrophora; species Aphrophora alni. The sequence goes on from OY740772.1 coordinate 77,804,446, forward strand.
AAGGATTAGATTAGATCATTGGGGTATGAGGACTCAAGATCGTTGTACATCAACCTATGCTTATTGTACACTCCGAGGGCCTACTAGTAAGGCAAGCTGATACATGTGGCCTAAGCAAGGATCAGGAGCTTCCGCCCTATGCTAGTATCGAAGTCATCACCCAAATTGGGTTGTAGAGGCCCAATTTTTTCATCGTTTAGCCTCAAGGCCCTCGCATTCCAGGATGATATGCCTATTAGTCTCATCAGACCATTTACATAGTCTATTGGTGATCCTGAGTGTTAGCAAATGTTTCCTAAAGTGGCCGTGTCCAGTAGTAATCCTAAAAATTGTTTTAGACGACCTCTTTTCAGTCTTAATAATGAGTAACCGATAGAATGTAGGTATGATTTAAGTCAGCCAATGATTTGTTGCTTCGTTGAGGCAGGAAAGTATTAGAGCTCCTTTCTCCATTTGAAGCTCCCAGAAAATTAAGGATAGGTCCCATCCTTTAAAGGCTAAAAATTTATCCATTAGTGCATCCTTGATCTCCTTGTTCATTTGTGAGTTTGGCATCAGGATAGGAATCTAGCACAATAGCCATCATGATGGAAGTAAGTCGTTACTTCCTTTACAATAATGACTCCAAACATTGAGGATTTGTATCAGACTTGAGTCTCAACCATGGCCTTTTTTCGGCCTCGGTAAAATGTGGAATGGTGAATTTACCTCTACAACATATGATCACATATACCCTTGCCTCGGAACCCCCTTCAGAACCAGAAACCATTCCCGAATCCGATTTCATCGTCTTCTTTCTCTTACCCGACCACCATTTGGAGGAATCCCATTCTTCACCTCTTTCATGAAACTTGCCTTAAAACCTCACTTCTTTCTTTAATGGTGACATTAGGTCTTTTGATGTTCAGTTCACCGAGTTGACTTGTAACATCGTGAAGTGAACCAGAAAAGCCTGGTGTATAAGGAGTTCATCTTCTCCCTTTCTTGCTGATGCATGTTGATAACATGAAAAGCTACAGAAAGAACTGCCAACCCAGGCAGAGCCCATCAGCTTGCCTAACTCCTGGAGGCTCCGTTTTCATCTCCGCTCCCAGAGACATTCACCCCATTAAACACGGATCGTGTGACACCATTAGGGTTCGGCTGAAACATAAGAATCAAACAAGAGGAAGAGAAGAAGAAAGAAGATTTTCAATAGGAAAGAGTAGAAACATGTAGACAGTATGTAGAGGAGTTATGCTGACTATAGAATGAAAGGCTCCCAGAACAAGGAGAAGAGAGTTAGGATAGGCCGTTTGGGATTAGTGGTCCACTGGGGCGATGAAAGGATTAAAAATCAAAATCATATGTTGCATTCTTATAGTTTGTAGTCAAGCAATATTTAATTTATAAAATAAACCATATTATTAAAATCTTATTAATTAATAAAATACCTTATTCCATGCATAGTCTCTAAGTTTGTATTTATTTGTGAATAAATATTTCACCAACAAAATTATTTTACTTTTTGAGTAGCGATATATCTATTCTATAATTGGCGTTTCAATTTTTTCGCCATAGTAAAAAGTATTCAACTTTTGAAACACTTTGTACAGTAATATTTGGTAAGTCGTAGATAAAGTAGTGTATGTAACGATTGTATTCAGCTTTTAAGGCACTCTCTTTCGTACCTTAAAGACTATCATAATACAATAGTTGTATAAACTACTACTATTAAGCTAATGAGTTTGATTTTAATATACATTTTTTAATGAAACTGACCTGGACTATGCTGAAATCTATGTTGAATTTGTCCGGAGTGTTTGAAATATTTCCCAACTCTTCCTCCGTGAATCCAGTTAAAAGCCAATCAAACCTGCATTATAATTAAAAAAAACAAGTAGAAAATTATTTAAAATAATAAAAATACCGTTTCTGTGTACGGATTTTGTGTACTGGGTCATTAACTTTGTACAAATTAAATCAATACTGTACAAAGGAAGATATAAATTATACAACTAAATATTGAACAAGCTATTATTAAATAAATAATTTGATTGAATTGTTTTTTCCTTGTGAGTTCTCTTTATTGACCAGAAGACACAAATGTCCATGTCCATTAGTGTTCTTGTGAATTATATGCATAATAATTGATTTGAAAACAGCTATTAACAATAAGTTTAAACACTTACTGTTTTAGAGAGAAACGTTCATTAAGAGAAAGAGAAGCCCATATACGTATCTCTAGTGGTGTTAGGTTTGTTGCTTGTGTTGGCAAGTGATTATAACTGTAAAAATAGAGAAACAAATATTTTCATACATGTCATGTTAACTATGATGTAAAGGAATAATAACAATATTTACTTACATTCAGATGTCTAAATTAGATGGTATCATATCCAGAGGATCACATCCTGATTTCAAATAATAAATGATTACTTTGAGCTACGTCAATATTTGTTTAAAACTTTTCCTTTGTTTCAAATAATGTTGTGAATCTACTTTTTAATAATATTACCTCATTAATTACATATAATATAGTTTACCATTGATATAAGAATTTAGTTTGTCAGAAACATGCATGGTATTAATATTTTACAAAAAAGAAATGAACAGAATTAACAGCAAATACCGGTAACCTAAATCATCAGTTCCAAGACAGAATTTATTTCAAATTTTCATACATTTTCTGGACTGGCAAAAAAGGGGTTATCCTACTGATTGTTTATTAGTAGCCTACATGGAAAATGTCACGTGTCTACACAACATTCAGTATACAATAATTAAATTTGACTGTTGTCAAAGTTCAAATAAATAAAATTTTAAGTTTTAAACTTACCTTATTTATGTTAATGTGTGTATTAACCATATATTAAATTACATTTCTAATTCCAATACAAAATATCCATATTAGTTCCAATGTATAACTCTTAACACTTTATGATTTCAATACAAATACCTAATTTTTTAAACTGTATATATTTGTAAGATATTGTATATCCATCGGTTGGCAATATCAAAAGTCTTGCATTGTGTAACTGTTGCAGTTGAATGTATCATCCGATATGATATCAATGCTTATAAGTGATGCTATTGACTAGTGATCTAACATATGAGCCGACCCTGTCTTCCTGACTTACTTTCCAGAGTCAAGTTCTACTACTCTATGTCCGTCTCTAATTGCTTATCCAAACTGAAGCACATAGCCTAGTTATTTCTTTTTTAAGTTTTGTAACGGTGTGAAAAGTCAGATCTTAATATTAACTTATTTAAAAGACGCGGTTGAACCATAGAGATAAAAGATTCAAATAATAATTTAAATTTAGTAAACTCATTTATAAAGAAAAAATAGATTTTCAAGAAAACAGAATAAATAATTATGTTAATTTTAGTATAATTTGTTTTTAATTGTTATGATATGTAAATTATTTGTGTTTTACGGGAGTGTGTCATAATGTGCGAACAGCACCGGAAGGAACGCTTTCGGAAGTGAGATTTGCCTCATGGCAACAAGTCAGTTGGAGTCCACCGCTTGAATGGACAAGTTGTGTTTTAAAAAAGTCTTAGTTGGGGAGCTGAGGAAATAGGATGTGTTAATAATTGGTCGGGATTGAGATATTGAGAGAGATGATGTGTTTTAGGACTCTTAGCATAACGTCTAACAAGGTCAGACCTATAACAGTTCAGATTAAAAAGTTTGTCGAGAATGTAATGTGTTTCATTTTGAGTCTAGTTTGGAGTGTTATGAAAAATATTTGTTGAGTTGAATTTCGTTCAAAGACTTTTAGCGTAAAGAATGGACACAGTGTGTTAAAATCGCTGTTTGAACAATAAAACTGACTAGATGTTTTCATGTGAACAGACAATTAATATTTAGCGTGTGATATGACAATGCGATTAAACAACGAACAGTTACAAATCGTGAAATCGTATAGAGTATTAATGGACTCTCTTTTACAGACCTTCGTAAGGTGCACAGACAATCTCATCAGGGACAGGACGACCTCATCGCTAAGGGCGACAAGGAACACGTTAAGTAATATGCTATGTGAAAATGTTCTGGTAACTTGTGTTAAATAACACACACATTTATTCTGTTGTAATATAAGAATTTAATATGTTTAGTTTTTTAATTCTATAATATAATTTTGATTTGTAGAAAATAGTAAATTCTTTTATAACTATGACTAATGGCTGTCTAATGACACTTTTATCCTTATTTAAGAAAAGTAAAATTTATATAAAAAGAAAAGTAAATGCTTTCATTTGATTTTATATTCATAAAATCGTTTAACTAAGATTTTGTTGCAACATAAAGTAAATCTTAAATTCATGAAACAATAAATCAGTTCTCCTTCAGAGACAAATAAATAAAAAGATAAATTCAATTAATTAAAATAATATTCATGTTTGTTTTCAGGATATGTCTATATAAAAATGTCACTGTATAAAAATAATTGTGTTTTTATTTAATAAATGTTTTTTGTTAACATTTCAGTCAAAGTGTTCTCATTTGAAACCAAAATCCACTGTAAGTACACTGATAAAAGAATTTGCGACCCCAGAGATTTTTTAAATATTTAAATTCATTTTATTTTTTTTTTAAATTGATGTTAACACATCTGGCGCCCTTAAGTCAAGCAAATCAATAATTAAATTCAATCTTAACAATAAATAAATATTGTGGAACTCTTCAAGTTCAAAAGAATGTAACTTTTATATTTTTAGATAGCTTCACTATATTATTAAATATAAATTCAGTTAAATTTAATAGTTACAGTTTAGTGAGATTATTTCATACTTTAGACCTTATATTTAAAAAAATGTTTAGTGCTACTGGTATAACTGTTAAATACTGTCGAACTAATTTTTATTTATCCGATTTTGTACTTAAAAGATTAAAAACTGGTATATTATATTTATCCTGATCATGCTGGTACTTGTTTCACAATAATTAAAGGCTATAAATATTATTCATACTTACATTTGATGAACTTCTGAATTATTTAGTTGTAACAAATATCTTGGAGGCATGTGCAATAAGAATGGTAATTGTGTAATATTACTTAAATCCATTTCAATGATTGCTTCTGCAAGAACACGTTGTACTTCAGTTGAAGTATTCACATCTCTTATCTGAAAACATATTAAAAAAGCCTTGTTTTCAATTAAGGAATATTTTTATATCTGAGTATTATTATTTTTGTCACATACACACACACACACACAATGCCGCGAATGCCCCCTACGATTTACATCACCAGCCGCGACCCCTTACTCCACGCGACTTGAACCTTGCTTTGGAACGTCCTCGCCAGGAGTTCTTGTCTCTCTACAATCGCGGACAAGGCCAAGTTGCTCACTTTTACCCTTTTTCTAATCAAAGCTATTGCAAACCTTGGCTTTTGTAAGTATGAGTTTGTCCTCATTAACTTACAATTTTTTAATTATACGAAAATTCCCTGAATTTTATTTAATCGCTCACTGAATTTATTACTTTCCTTTTCACACTCTCTTTCTCTGGGGAAGTGCCTTTTGGAAGAAATCGGCTCCTGAATTCTGATAATAATTTCTTCAAAATTTTATATTTATTATATTTTACCAGAGCACAGTTATAGTAATTCATTTCTTACTCTTGAATTATCTTAAAAAAGCAATGTTAATAAACAGAATGGTAAATGAAAAGAATTAAACTTGAGAATAAAATTTTATGTCTTATTGATCTTCAACACAGATTAAAACAATTTTAAAATTTTATAACACAACAATAAACAACAAAATATGACACAAATAATCTAATAGAAATTTCTTATATACTAACACAAATTGAAAAAGCTAGACTATTTCAGCTAGGACTACAGATAGCTTTTCCTGCACTGAAATAGTCGTATTTAAGTTTGAAATATTTTTTACACCAAAGCAGAGTGAATTGAATCTACTGAAGTTAATTTTTCTAAATTTCCCCAATGAATTTACTATTTACAAATTATTCCTTAGATTTAGCGTACCTTCACACTTAACATGAAGCTCTCGTAGTTTTGAAGTTATTTGCTGTAATCGGTCTATTATGTCTCTAAGTTATTTTCTCTCCAAGTCCTGGATATTTCAAAGTTGTTGACTGCTGGTAGTAATCTCGAGTCCTTGCTGAGTCGCCTTCAATGTAGATGAATCTTCTTGCAGATTGACTCTCGAAATTAGTTCAAATGTATCTACGTTACTTTTACTATTGATTTAAATATTTATGTTAAAATTTACTAAGTTGAATTTAGAATAGTTTGGTACCTTTCGTGAAGAAATGTCTTTTCTGTATATTTCGTATTTTCTGGCTGTTTTGTTCTGAAATATTTATACTAGAAGCTGTTCTAGGTATAGTTTTTACCTATTGTATAGTTTTTATTCACTATTTTCTAATAAAAATTATTTTAATAGATATTTAGATCTTTCTATTATTTTATGTTATCTGTGATGACGGTTGGCCATGCGAGGTCCAGCATCTGAACTGTGACGTAGAGCTGCTTTGCGCGACTTTCCTGTTAATTCCTGCAATTTGTGATTTTGAACACTTTTACGTACAACTTGCTGTAACTTCTGAACGGCTGGTCCGATCGTCGATTTCTCTTCGGATTCCTCTTCTTTCCGATCTTGAGGGTCTTGTAAAACTCGATTCGTCGTTTTCGCCCATTTAGTTTATGAGTTATTGCATTTTTCCTGAATGTCTATTTTTTTCACTTTTTAACTTTTGATTTAAGTCCTTTTTCACAATTATTTTGTATACAAGTTCTTCTTCTGATCCTATGACGGAAATATCTTCTTTGTTATTCATCGTAGCTCGCTTGGCTCTCGAGTTATTGGTCCTCGAAGTCGTGAGTTTTTGAGCGTCGTATTATTTGATTATAAAATCCCCCCCCCATTATCAATTTTCACCTCTGCTCTGTTGTTTTACACTTTTACATAATTAATATACATTATTCCTTCCTTTTATTTTCCCTTTAACATTTATTTTTACTGCTTTTGGGCTTTAACTTTTTGTTATTATTATAACTCCCCCATTTTAACTTCAAATCTGATTCTGATTGCTTATTATTGTTCCCTACGGTTGTCTTTTCAATTGTTATTATTATTATTTTTTAGTTTATCCCCCCTTCACCTTTAAAAACTTAAAAAACTCTCCAAGAATGACTTTCTAAGTCCATTCTCCACTGGTTATTATTATTATTGTTTATTTTTTATTTCTGATTATTATTACTTTCTCTATTGGTTATGACTATGATTTTTGATTTTTGAATTTCCCCTTTTTTCAAATTTTAGGTTTTTGAGCCCTCCTAATATCTTGAATAACTTTATTGTTTTAGGTGCTTTTAAATTTATTTCTTGATATTATTAGTCGATTGACTCTACTGAATAATTATTTAACTTAATATTTTAGTTTTTGAATAAAATAAGAACTACCATAGTTTGGTTTTCATGTCTGTGCAAGCCAAGCTCTGCCTTCGCCTTGCGTGACGTCACCGCACCATCGCATTCCCACTTTATCGTGTTTAGCGCGGCAATTTAAATGCTTTAAATTGACAATGAGACAAATGCCATTCCGTCTCAACACACACACACACACACACACCCACCCACACACACACACACACACACACACACACACACACACACACACACACACACACACACTGCCACGCTACGCTCCTCCCTTCGTGAGTGAGTGAGTTCGAGTAGGGTTCTTCTTGCCCCACGTTGGAACGCCACTTGCCACGCTGCGTCTCCCTCTTTGACTTCGACGAGTTTAAGATTCTTGTTCCCTTTTTTGGAACACTATTATCACGAACTCTTAAACTCGCTGTACGATCACCACCGACTGGGCGAACCACCTTTCTTTTCAGAGCAAGCGCGGGCAAGGCCAAAGTGCTCACTTTTACTTTTTTAAATCAAAGATTTTGCAACTCTTGGCTCTAATAAGTATGAGCTTGTCCTCATAAACTTACCAAATTTTAATTAACGCAAAATTCCCTGAATTTTATCTCAATGCTCGATTATTTAGATCTTTTAAGATTAACTCTCTCTCTCTCCAAGGTCGTGCCTTTTGGGAGAAATCGGCTCTTAAGTTCTGATGATAACTTTTAAAATTTTCAAATTATATTACCAGAGCACATATATAAAATTTATGTTAAAACAAGGTTAATAGCATACACAGAATGGATATATATTAAAAACACAACAAAATTTAGAAATGAATTATTTGTATATTATTTTCTCTTTTGCACAGAAAAATTTTATATTCAAAACTTTTTTAATCACACCAAACAATTTAATTGAACAATAACACAACTATTTATTTATTTGACAAAATTAATTAATGTAATTTTTTCTATATCTTAAACAAAATAACAACGCTTGACTTTTCAGACAGAACGACAAACAGTTTTTCCTGTACTGAAAAAGTCGTATTTAAATTATTAATAATTTTCAACACCAAAGCAGAGGTTTAAAATGAATTTAATTTGTAACAATTCCCCTAATGACGTTATATTTGAAAAGAAGTTAATATTTGCGAATTATTCCTTAAGTATAAGATACCTTCACACTTTAATAGAAGTTCTAGTTGGATTTGGAATTTGTTGTATTATTAGGATGATGGTGATGTGATGTTTTCTATCCAGAGTCTGTAAGCTGCTATGTAGTTGAATGCTGGTCTCGAATTCTTCTAAGTCGCCTTGAAGATCGATTAAAGTTGAAATTATTCTAAGTCCAATTAGTAGAGTGACAGTTGAATCTTCCTCTCAGCTCAGAGTCGGTTGCAGAAGAAACGTCCTTTAAGCGTCGATTCCAAATCAAAAGTAATCGTCTTTCGACGGTTAAATCTCGGTCTCCCTGTCAGTGGGAATTAATCCACTTTTCTGGAGCCAATTTTCCTCCCTTTTTGGGAAAAAGGTATTTTCCATATATTATGTGTTTTCAGGCCCTTTTGGTCTGAAATATTTACACTATATGTTTTATTAGTCCTATTTTTTGACTAATGAATAGTTTTCTTCCTTAATTATTAATTAAAACACCTTTTAATTAATAATTTATAGTATTTTTTCTTTAACGTTATCTTTGATCCATGTTGGCAACATGATGATTCTGACTTTAGACTCTGCTTGAAGATGCGCGCGCAACTTTTCATGTTTTTGCATGAAAATCTCTACTTTTGACGTTTTTTCGTTCAACTCGCTATAACTTTCGAACGCTCGAACCGATTTTAAAGTTCCTTTCGGATTCTTCTTCCTTTCCATCTTGTGGGTCTTGTGGAACTTGATTCATCGCTCTACTACGCTTCGTTCGCGAGTTATCGCCCTTTTCCCGAAGTTTGATTTTTCCCCTTTTCAAATTTTGAGATAAGTCCTTTCTCAAAATTCTTTTGACGAAATCTTGTTCCTCTTCTACTACGACGAAAAACTATGTTTGTACTTTTCCCATAACTCGTTTGGTTGTCGAGTTATTCGCCTTTGAAGTCCTTAAGTTTGTGTCGTATGAGTTTATGTTCATAAAAACCCCCCCATTATATATTATTACTTCTGCTTTGATGTGTTACCATTTTACATACTAAATACATATAATTATCATGTTACTTTACCCCTTTAACGTTTATTTTACCCGCTTTTGGGCTTTGAAGTTTTACGTTTTGTAATTATTATATCTCCCTTATTTTATTTTCAAATTTGATTCTAAGTACCTATTATTGTGCCCTATTGTGGTCTCTACAATAGTACTTATTATTATTTTTTAAATGATCCCCCCTTCAACTCAAAAATTCCAAAAAACTCCCCAAGAATGACTTTCTAAGTCCATTCTCACCTGTTAATTATTATTATTACTTATTTTTTATTTGTGATTATTGTTACTTCCCCACTTGGTTATGACTCTACGATTTTTGAATTTTGAATTTATTCTTCTTCCAAATTTTAGGTTTTTGAGCCCTTCTAAAAACTTGAATAACTTTTTTGTTTTATGTGATTTTAAATTTATTTGTTGATATTATTGGTCGGTTGACTCTACTGAATATTTATTTATATTAATAATTTAGTTTCTTAATAAAATAGGAACTAAGGCAGTTTGACTTTTCACGTCCGAACAAGCAAGTTTGCTCTCGAACTGGCGTGACGTCATCGCCCCACCTCGTCCCCACTCTACAAGGTTTAGCGCGGCAATTTAACTTGTTTTAAATGGACTTGAGACGTTTGGCTTTTTCCAAACCGTCGCAAAATCCCCCCTTTGAACTAAAATTTTCGGTTAAAATGAAAAATTCCTATTTTTCATTTTTTAAAAAACTAAAATTTTAGTATTAAACCCCTTTTTCGACATATCACATTTCATATTAACTATTTATTTATCATCTCTATTAATCATCAACATAAAGTTTGACATATTAACCTAACAACTTATATAAACACATTTATTTATATCTAAAAAACATCTCCTCCATCATTTCATAGATTGATATACTCAAAACACATTTTATTCATTATAGTATAATATTTATATATTCAAAACACATTTTATTCATGATAGTATAATATTTATATATTCAAAACACATGTTATTTATTATGGTATACATACAAATTTGCTTAACCGTTCTTTTAGTCCATTACAGCCGTTTCATCTAAACGTCCTTGCTGTAAATAAACACATTATCACACACAAAACATATTACATTTATATAAGGAATAATTCGTCTTATATGATTATAATTATCTGCTTTGGTTGAATTTAAACTTATGCCTACATATATATATATATAAAGTACTTGGTAACTACAACGATTATTATCCTAATTGTAGTTAAAAAGAAAAAATTATTTATGCTATTGGAAATCTCCCTTTAATAAAAACAAAACAGTACACATTTAAACATCCATTCATTCCTATCCCCTCTGCTAATTTGTTGGACAAGCAGTCTGTCAATATTGGTTGATTGACGTCCGGTTCTCCCCTTCACCTCCTCGTCTATACTTTGTTTATTCAGGTGCGGCCTGCAGATGCGTGTTACCGCTACTCTCCTGACCTTGTACACTTAGGAATTTATTCGGGACTTTTCCTGTTAATCACTGACCTAGGCTACCTTCTTTTAATCAGCTGAGATTCCGTTATTTCCCTTTTACCTCACTCGCTTCTACACTTTACATATTACAACTTTTAAACATTACAATTTATACAATTTATTCATGAAATTTCTTCAAATCTTTGATGTCATAACGACCTTTAACTTTTTGAGTGTCGATATTTATTACTTCATATGTTTTTCTCCCCATGACTTTGCTCACGACATATGGTCCACCATATACGAGCATTAATTTTTCGGTCTCGCTTTTATCCAAATTCGCTCTATTTGCATTCAATACGAGGACACGATCTCCTACCTGAAATTTTGTTTCTCGTATTCTTTGGTTAATTCTCTCCGCTCGCCTGGTGCCGATTTGCGTCATCCTTTGAAGACATTTCTGCTTCTTTTCTGCCCAAGTTTCACTCTGTCGTAGCTCTTTGTCTCGTGGGAAATATGACTCCCATACATAATTTGGATCCCTATTCAACTGTATTTGTACTGGTGCATACCCGGTAGTTTCATTTGGTGTGTTGTTGATTAACTCTTCTATAAAAGGTAATTGCTTCCGCCAAGTGGTTTGAGTATCGTGACAATAAGTGCGTAATAATCTCCCCACTTCTTTGTTGACTCTTTCTGCCAAATTTACCTGAGGATGTCTTACCGGGATTAACACATGTTCTACTTTTTGTTCAGCAATCCACTTCTTCCAATTTCTAGATGTAAATGCTGCTCCAAAATCCGTTAAAATTTTCTGAGGTTTCCCAAAATTGTTCATATAATCTGTCATATGTTTGATGCTGTTATTTGTGGTTGGATTTCTTACTGGATATAGTTTTATAAATTTTGAAAAGGTATCTATTATAACTAAAATATGTTGTATATTTCCAAGTCCTTTTGGCAATGGCCCTAAGTAGTCTATGGCTATCATCTCGTTGATGTCCCTAGGAACAATAGCCTTAGACATTCCTTGCAAATATTTATTCGTTTTTTTCGCATATTGGCAAATTCTACATTTTTTGATTACCTGTAATATTCTATACCCAGCATTTTTTATATAAAAACATTTATTTATCATCGCTAACAATTTGTTCCTTCCTAAATGGCCATATATTCGGTGAACTTCGCTTATGAACTCATTTTTGTTTATTTCGGGGATAATTATTTTCCATTTATTATTAATCTCCTGATATACAATATCATTAATTATTCTAAAATTATCTCTCTCCTGCAAGTTTATTCCTTTCATTGTTAATTCCTGTAATTGATTATTTCTAAAATTTTGCATTATATCCTGAAATTTTCTTGTTGTGACTAATTTTGACTGACTTAATTTTAACCTAATTTTATTTCCACTTGGACAATTTTCGTTTTGACCGTCATACATCCTGCTTATGATGTCACAAGGAACGTTTATTTTTCCGGCACAGTGTTCAATTTTGGCATCATACTCTTGGATTGCGAGTATCCATCGAGTTAGACGAGCTGTAGTTAATTTGCAGCTTCTTAGGAACTTTAAAGCTTTGTTATCAGTTATCACCGTCAGTGGTGCCCCTACAATCAATGGCCTAAACTTCTCCAGACCATGAACTATGGCTAACAACTCCTTCTCACAGATGGTATAAGCTAACTCCGCTTTCTTTAAAGTTCTGCTCACAAATCCTATAACTTGTAACTCGCCCAACTCATTTTTCTGGTACAACTGGCTGGCAATTGCACCATCACTCGCGTCGGTTTGCAAAAACGTTTCCTTGCCTTCCACAGGATGCATGATTGTTACAGATTTCTTAAATAATGATTTAGTTTTCTCAAAAGCGTTTTGCATTACATGGTCCCACTTAAATGGTTCATTTTTTCTTAATAATTTTAACAATGGTTTAATTTCATGGGAATATCTTGAAGTAAACCTAGAATAGTAATTCACAAACCCTAAGAACGATTGCAGTTTTTTCTTATTAGTCGGTCTCGGAAAATCACTGATAGCTTGCAATTTTTCCGGATCCGTACTTATGCCTTGTTGCGAAATTACATATCCTAAAAATTTTACCTCCTTTTGACAAAAATAAGTTTTGGTGGGATTTATCGTTAGATTTCCTTCTTTAAATTTTTCAAAAATCGTTTTTAAATGCTCCAGGTGTTCTTCAAAAGTCTCAGACATGCATAACAAGTCATCGACATAGCCTAACGTGTAGTCGTCGACTTCAGTACCTAATGTTAGGTCTATTGTCCTTATCAGCGCTGCCAAAGAATTTTGAAGTCCAAACGGTATCACTGTATAGTTATACACTTTATTGTTATATAAAAATCCCGTGTATTTTTTAGACTCCTCCGATAGTGGGACTTGCCAGAAACTAGATGTTAGATCGAACTTAGTTATGAATTTCTTGTTACGACCCTTCCTTAGAATTTCTTCTATAGGCGGCGCACTTTCATAATCCGGCTGTATTATCTGATTCAGTCTTCTAGCATCCATACATAGCCTAACGGTTTTATTCGGCTTTAACACTACCACCATCGGATTAATATACGGTGTTCGGGATCTCTCTATAACTTTATACTTTAGCATTTTATCTATTTCCTCCTGTACTTGTTTCCTATAATTTATTGGAATGGGGTAATTTCTATTAACATAAGTTTTATTATCAGTGATTTTTAGTTCATGAACGTATTTATTAGATTTTCCTGGAATTTCGCTAAACACAGTATTATATTTTTCCACCAAAACTTTTATTTTTTCTTCTTGATCGATTGTTAAAACACTATTTCCTAAACCTAAAATTTTGCCATTTTCTTCAAACATTAATTCTTTTACTTGAAACTCTTCTTTCCTTTTATATTTCACCTTGGGCCGTCCTCCTTTTATTTTATACTTCGTAAAATTTTTGAATTTGACTTTCTTCTTTCGATACCTTAAATTTCGTCCATTTTGTCTTTCCGGATCCGCCATTGTTATTATAGCTCTCCTTTCTCTCCCGTCTCTGGCGTCGAATCTGTTTTGTGTAAGTTCTGAATCGTTTTCGGAGTTATTTTGCAAATTTTCGTCGTAATTTATTATTTTATTATTTTCGTCGATTATTGCCTTTGGCACATTTTTATTTCCTTTATTCTCCGCTCCTTTCAGCCCTTCATCTTTATTAATTAATTGGTTACCTTTATCCCACGCTTTTAACAGCACTTCATCATTATTAAAATTTGCATTTTTCCTCTTCGTTGATTCATTCCTTGCACTTAACTTGCTTCTTCGCTTTTGACCACTTTCTGTTTCGTCACTACTCGGTCTAGACACGTCCTTTGCTTTTGGTTTTATGTCTACCGGCATTTTGGTAGACAACGTATATGCCCCTGATACTCGCTTGTACGAATTTGAGCCTCCATTATTTGCAGCTGACGACTCTACCATTTTACCGGTTTCGCCGCCATTTTGATGTTCGGTCTGCGCGTCTTTATTGCTCAATCTTGAATTATTTTCTTTAAGAAAATCTACAACAATAAATTCATTTTCCTTTACCAGTTGTAGGAAACCCTTTTCCATATTAATTCGACTTCGATATTTGCACATTAAATCACAACCCATTATCATTTTGCTTTCCAGCTTTGGTACCACCATAAATACCCCTCTTATTGATTGGTTATTTATTCTAATCTCCAATAATGCCTGTAATTTAATCTTCTGTCGCTGGCTTTTTATCGCTGTCACCATTTCCGTATTTACAACTGGTAATTCCAAGATTTTATCATTCCTATTTTTAAGCACATTTTTATAAAAATCCTCTTGAACACAGGACATTTGAGCTCCGGTGTCAATGGACATATCTACTTTTATATTTTCGATTTCTATCCCTATTTCTGGACATTTTTCGTAAGCTTCACTATTTAAAATTTTATTATCTCTTTCCTCCATTAAATCTTCCTTAATTTCTGTGTTTAAAATCCCCAATTTAATTTTATTTATTTTCAGATCCCCCCTTTTATGTTTGCTAAATTTGGTTTTATCGTCGATCTCAATTCCGTTTGTATTATCCTTTTTCTGCCAAAAATTTTGCCTTGAGATCTCGTATTTTAGTTTTTTGTGACCTTGGGCGGGAATTTTTGGTTTGAAGGACCAGGGTTTTGAGGTATCTGTGGTTGAGGTTTATTCTGGGTTTGACCATAGGATCGAGGGTTAGGGTTTTGGGATGGTTTTGAGTAGTCTTGATTCCTTTGCCTGAAATTTTGATCTCTTTGTGGTCCGTCCCTCCTTTCGAAACTATCTGGTCGGCGAACTTCTCTCGTCATTCCGTCTACGTTTTCTATTGTCCTCAAAAATTTAATGGCATCCTCCAAATGCTCACTAGCCCTTCCAATACACGCTAATTGAACTTTTTGGTCGAAATGCCTCATTAGTTGGTATATAAGGAACTCTTCCGGAATTTTGGGTTCCAAATACTCGGCCTTGCGCACCATTTTACAAAAATAATCAACCCTGCTCATATTTCCGTTAGGATTATATCTATGGTTTTCTATCTGATTCCTAACTACTTGTTGCGTTTGATAACCCCAATAATGCTCTAAAAATAACAATTTAAACTGGCTATATTCTTCTGTATCTCGCTTGATTATTTCCCACCATTCCATGGCAACTCCTTTCAATTTTTTCTCCACTACTTTTAGTTTATCACTTTCTTCCATAACCGGATTTATTTCTTGAAATACCTCCTCAATTTGTTTCAAAAATTGCACAGGATTATCTCTTGAATTTCCCCAAAATTCTATAGTTTTTGACTCTAAATTTGCCCTATCTAAATAAATTATATTTTTAGCATTTCCACCGGTTTCTTTAATTTTGGCGACTTCCCTAATTTTAACTTCTAATTTTTTAACTTTCTCCCCAATTTCTATAGTCGACTTTCCCTGTTCCTTTAAACTGTCCGTCATTTTTTGAATTTCCCCTACGCACTCTTCCACTTTTTCTTCACAAGTTTCTATTCGTCTAGTATTTTCGGCCATATTACTATCTATAGATTCCTTAATTTCCTCCATATATTTCCCTATTTCCTGTTTACGTGCGTCTTCTCTTTGGATACGTTTTGTCTCCATTTCTTCCTCTCTCTTCATTCTCCTGGCTTCAGCTTCTTCTCTTTCTTGCTTCCATCTTGCTTCCATTTCTTCTCTCTCCTGCTTCCTTCTGGCCTCCACCTCTTCTTTTTCCTGTTTCCGCAATACCTCCACTTGGATCCATTTGGCTTCCATATCCTCCTTTTCTTGCTTCCTTTTGTTTTCCAATTCTTCATCTCTCTTGCTCCATTTGGCCTCCATCTCCTCCTTCTCCTGTCTCCGCTTGGCCTCCATCTCCTCCTTCTCCTGGTTTCTCTCGATTCTCTCTTCTAATCTTCTTAACTTGTCCTCGTCTTCCTTCTCCTTTTCTTTTCTTTGTTGTTCCGCTTTGTCCTGTTCTCTCTCTTGCTTTCTTCTATCCTCCATTTGGTTCAGGTACCTCACCATTTTCTGCATTTCTGTCTCCTGTTCCTTTGAACCCTCCTGTTTTGCTGGATCTTTCGCTGGTCCCATTTTCACTTCACTTATTCACTTGATTTATTTAATTAGTTAAAAAATTTAAATTTCGGTTTAATTTGGACTCTACTTTTAATTATTATTATTTTTGCAATTTAGTATATTTGTCGTTGTAATTACCAGCACAACTTATTACTAACACACATGTACATATAAATTATATCAGAACTTAAGATATTCTCGTTCGTATGAAACACTAAAAAATTCAAAATTTTGAAAATTTGTTCCAAAACTTTGCTTTTTCGTGCTCCACGCTATTGGGCGCCACTTGCCACGATACGCTCCTCCCTTCGTGAGTGAGTGAGTTCGAGTAGGGTTCTTCTTGCCCCACGTTGGAACGCCACTTGCCACGCTGCGTCTCCCTCTTTGACTTCGACGAGTTTAAGATTCTTGTTCCCTTTTTTGGAACACTATTATCACGAACTCTTAAACTCGCTGTACGATCACCACCGACTGGGCGAACCACCTTTCTTTTCAGAGCAAGCGCGGGCAAGGCCAAAGTGCTCACTTTTACTTTTTTAAATCAAAGATTTTGCAACTCTTGGCTCTAATAAGTATGAGCTTGTCCTCATAAACTTACCAAATTTTAATTAACGCAAAATTCCCTGAATTTTATCTCAATGCTCGATTATTTAGATCTTTTAAGATTAACTCTCTCTCTCTCCAAGGTCGTGCCTTTTGGGAGAAATCGGCTCTTAAGTTCTGATGATAACTTTTAAAATTTTCAAATTATATTACCAGAGCACATATATAAAATTTATGTTAAAACAAGGTTAATAGCATACACAGAATGGATATATATTAAAAACACAACAAAATTTAGAAATGAATTATTTGTATATTATTTTCTCTTTTGCACAGAAAAATTTTATATTCAAAACTTTTTTAATCACACCAAACAATTTAATTGAACAATAACACAACTATTTATTTATTTGACAAAATTAATTAATGTAATTTTTTCTATATCTTAAACAAAATAACAACGCTTGACTTTTCAGACAGAACGACAAACAGTTTTTCCTGTACTGAAAAAGTCGTATTTAAATTATTAATAATTTTCAACACCAAAGCAGAGGTTTAAAATGAATTTAATTTGTAACAATTCCCCTAATGACGTTATATTTGAAAAGAAGTTAATATTTGCGAATTATTCCTTAAGTATAAGATACCTTCACACTTTAATAGAAGTTCTAGTTGGATTTGGAATTTGTTGTATTATTAGGATGATGGTGATGTGATGTTTTCTATCCAGAGTCTGTAAGCTGCTATGTAGTTGAATGCTGGTCTCGAATTCTTCTAAGTCGCCTTGAAGATCGATTAAAGTTGAAATTATTCTAAGTCCAATTAGTAGAGTGACAGTTGAATCTTCCTCTCAGCTCAGAGTCGGTTGCAGAAGAAACGTCCTTTAAGCGTCGATTCCAAATCAAAAGTAATCGTCTTTCGACGGTTAAATCTCGGTCTCCCTGTCAGTGGGAATTAATCCACTTTTCTGGAGCCAATTTTCCTCCCTTTTTGGGAAAAAGGTATTTTCCATATATTATGTGTTTTCAGGCCCTTTTGGTCTGAAATATTTACACTATATGTTTTATTAGTCCTATTTTTTGACTAATGAATAGTTTTCTTCCTTAATTATTAATTAAAACACCTTTTAATTAATAATTTATAGTATTTTTTCTTTAACGTTATCTTTGATCCATGTTGGCAACATGATGATTCTGACTTTAGACTCTGCTTGAAGATGCGCGCGCAACTTTTCATGTTTTTGCATGAAAATCTCTACTTTTGACGTTTTTTCGTTCAACTCGCTATAACTTTCGAACGCTCGAACCGATTTTAAAGTTCCTTTCGGATTCTTCTTCCTTTCCATCTTGTGGGTCTTGTGGAACTTGATTCATCGCTCTACTACGCTTCGTTCGCGAGTTATCGCCCTTTTCCCGAAGTTTGATTTTTCCCCTTTTCAAATTTTGAGATAAGTCCTTTCTCAAAATTCTTTTGACGAAATCTTGTTCCTCTTCTACTACGACGAAAAACTATGTTTGTACTTTTCCCATAACTCGTTTGGTTGTCGAGTTATTCGCCTTTGAAGTCCTTAAGTTTGTGTCGTATGAGTTTATGTTCATAAAAACCCCCCCATTATATATTATTACTTCTGCTTTGATGTGTTACCATTTTACATACTAAATACATATAATTATCATGTTACTTTACCCCTTTAACGTTTATTTTACCCGCTTTTGGGCTTTGAAGTTTTACGTTTTGTAATTATTATATCTCCCTTATTTTATTTTCAAATTTGATTCTAAGTACCTATTATTGTGCCCTATTGTGGTCTCTACAATAGTACTTATTATTATTTTTTAAATGATCCCCCCTTCAACTCAAAAATTCCAAAAAACTCCCCAAGAATGACTTTCTAAGTCCATTCTCACCTGTTAATTATTATTATTACTTATTTTTTATTTGTGATTATTGTTACTTCCCCACTTGGTTATGACTCTACGATTTTTGAATTTTGAATTTATTCTTCTTCCAAATTTTAGGTTTTTGAGCCCTTCTAAAAACTTGAATAACTTTTTTGTTTTATGTGATTTTAAATTTATTTGTTGATATTATTGGTCGGTTGACTCTACTGAATATTTATTTATATTAATAATTTAGTTTCTTAATAAAATAGGAACTAAGGCAGTTTGACTTTTCACGTCCGAACAAGCAAGTTTGCTCTCGAACTGGCGTGACGTCATCGCCCCACCTCGTCCCCACTCTACAAGGTTTAGCGCGGCAATTTAACTTGTTTTAAATGGACTTGAGACGTTTGGCTTTTTCCAAACCGTCGCAACACACACACACACACACACACAATGTATAAATTAATGAAATGAGAGGAAAACAGTGATGTAAAAAACAGGTTTCATTATCTTTATGAAAATGTATATCTTTGACCAACTAAAAAAGTTATTTTTAAATAGCTAAATAAACTCAGTAAAAGTAGAGTTATTGAGATCTTAACTTGATCTGATAGGTGACAGCTAGGATTGGAATCTTGCTGCTCGAGATCTATATAATAACTAATTCTAATGCAGAGTTGTATACTATTAGGCAACATTGTTCACTAAGGTCTTAGTTTCGTTTTGAGGAGATACAAAGTATATTGACGAAACTTAAAAATAAGTTTATATGGTTTCTTAGGTTCTAGTTTACTGCGGAATTTATAAAAAATGTGACTGTTGATAGTTTGCTAAGGAATCATCTAGGGTGGGACCAACTTTATACAGAAAAGACCCACTATGTAAATGCTTCAGTGAATAGAACACTGAATTTAGTTAACAACCAAAGTAAAGTTGAGGGAATGGTAATCAAAGAAGGTTGTTGTATTCTATTTTTAAAGAAACTGATGAGTTTGCAATCTACAAGTACAAAGCTGTGACGTTGCTATTTTTGTTTCACGAGCTAAAACCGGATAATCACTCAAATATCTTCATTCTTTCTTTGGCTTCATAGAGTCACACCTCTGCAGTGTGTGCCAAGAAAATGTGAAATCATTGAAAGATATAGTTTTTCACTGATTGTTGAATAATGCTCAAGAAGAAGAGCGGTTGTTTCGAATTTACTTGATTTCTACAGTTTATACAAAACGTAATCTGTGATCCATGGTAAAAGATGTAAAAGATAAAGAAGATACTGTATCATTGGTACCACTTAATGCTGGACATATGCATCAAGAAATATGCAAGGAATATATATCTGAAAATGAATACAAAGCGGTCTCTAGACTGACTTAATATATCTCATATTTAATGTTCCATGATAATGAAAGTTTAATACTTTTATATTGTTGTAAATTATTATTATCTACTGACCTGTTCTATGAAGACTAATTTTTGTTGGGAAGTTTTGACAGCTGAAACCATGTGGACAGCCAGACTTACTTCATTAGGGTGTGTTGCAATCACTCTTACTAACTTGGAAACACTTAACTTTGAAAGACGATCCACCTAAAAGTAAAAGTGAATAATTAATTAAATTGAAAACATTGGCTTATGTTAATAGATAGAAATACTGGAAGGAGTTAGCAAGAATGAAGAAACAATACTGGAATTCAACATATTTCTTAAAACGTATGTGTATATATTAATGCATTAAATTTTGAATGGGAATAATTAAACAAAAGCTCCTATTTTAAGATTAATTAAAGTATTTAATTTATTATTATTTTTGGGATCACTATGTTCGAAAATGTGCAAAACCTATTCTTCTTCTACCCAGGCTGATATTTAAACACACACAAATGCACACTTTCTCACATATATGCATAAAATGTATTACAGTGATAAGTTAATTATATTATATATCTTAATATTATATCACAATACAAAAATACACTATGTCATTTATTTTCTAATTCTTCCTGCATCATGAAACTTGATACCAACTCAAGCATATAAAACCAGATGTGTAAAAGAAAAAATTAGTCCCACAAAAGGCTTGGCCTGTGTGGAGGTTGCATTATGTACTCGTAATAAATATACCATTGTAGCATTATAGACAGAAGGTCATATTGTATTTGAGAAATAAATCCCCACCCTCAGAAAGTATCATTAAGAGATAATTAAGTATGTTATAAGACATAATTATTAGTTAAGTTGATTTTACTACATGCCCCCCCCCCAGTGGCGGCTTACTCATAAGGACTCTCGGACGCCGCCCCCCCCCAATGATAATATTATTTTAATAATGTAAATACCTATATGTATTTAATTCTTTGGAGATAAATGAATTATGAATTGCCGCTATGGATTTCACCATCATTTGTAGCGGAAGTTTTACAATATAAAATATTTGACGAATGTATTCTGGAGTTCGGACGGTGGCCAGAGCGTCCCAGTTTCATTGCATTTAGTCATATGGGGCAAGCAGCAGACAGAGCTGAGGGTGCCGTGACGTCATTTACACAGCGTGTAATGGGCTTCTAGGGCAGAGTCCGAAGCTGCGCGCGCAGACATCAGTCAGTGCAGCCACCATAAATTAGATGCCGATGCCGATGCCGTTGCCGGTAATATGTCAACGGTAAACGTTGTGACAAATGATGTAAGTTTAATCATTAGTCAAGGAATTAAAAACATAGAACATAGAATTGCCTTAAAAGATTTAGGACACCCTAGGCATGACATGGTAATAAGTAAAACTCAAAATAGTTCATTTATTTTATTTTTATTTTATTAGCTATACAAACTTTGCTTTATAATCGCTATGTAGACCCCACATGTTTTTAATATGGAGTGAATAACACTTGTGTTACGCCTGCTTTCTGAACGGTAGTGTATGTTTTGATAACATGCCTTCCCTTACGTGTATAAAATTAAACAGAGCCCTCCCATTGCCCTTAACCACCGACCGCTACTGCCCCCCCCCCCCAGTGTAGAAAAGGGTTAAGAGAAAATAAAAAATGAAAACGGTTGTAAATTAATCAACTTTTAGTGTAAAACAATTTGACATAAAACATACTTGTAGTGTAGTTAATAATCATACTTGTTTTGGCTTAATCTAACTAATCTTTCAATAAAATTCTACATCTGCTCATTTTATTCATAATAATTCCACAATTAGGATACAGAACTGAAAAGGACCTCAACCTTATTAATTGTAAACAACCAACCTTGAAACTGTTTGCATTATTTTAGTTTCTTTAAATAATTTGGTAAATTATTATAAATCTTAGGTGCAACATATCCGAAAGTTTATGAAAATATATGAAATCTTAAAAGCTAAACTGCCATATTCTCCCCTCTGGACCACTGCCGAACCACTGGAAGTAGGGTGAAGGGGAGAATATGGCATTTTAGCTTTTAAGATTTCATATATTGTTAGTATTATTTCAGATCCCTCCGATGATGGTAACTTTGTTACTGAAATGTACATCAGGGAATTATAATAACATAAGGCAAATACAATCGACTCTCTTTTATCCGGCATTCTAACAACAGGCACGTTCTACTAACCAGCATTAGCCGAGCCACTCACGAGTCGGTTTTTTTCTGGTGGCTCACTGGCCTCGACTGACATTTCCCAAGTGCAGTGGGCTGCGCACGCCGTTTTCTTAATCATCCAGTGTTTGTCTGCTTCTGATGCGATACTATACTACAGTATTGTACAGTGCAGTACTGTGATGTAACTGTCAGCACAATCTTGTGCACCTAAAGTCTCGTGGAAAGAAGCTACTGATGCATTAAATACATTTATGTATTGGATTTGCTGAATCCAATAAAAGCTACAACTCCACAGAACTTATAAATTTGTGTTAAATCCGAAACGAGTTTTTGAAGAAGAAATCCGAATCACGAAAGCAACGTGACATCAGAGACACACATGTTTATTTTCGTTCTTAAGACCAGTTTACAGTACATATTGTGTACAATCTTAACTAAACATAATGTACAGTACATATGATATTTGATTTGATTTGAATTTGAAAATGTCACTATTGATCTCAGCCACTTCCAAAACTATGGATTTGATAATAATATCGGTCGTAAACGATTATAATTATTTATGATGACTATTATTTGACTAATGGATGACTAATGGATAATGACTATTATTTTTAGATGTCATCCTTTCCACCCCACTCCTAGGGATTCTAAGATTGTCTTACCAGTTACCACACAGTATTTTTTCCAGGCTGTGAGTTATATGTGTACCAAGTTTGGTTGAAATTACTCCAGGCGTTTTAGAGTTATGCTGGAACACACACACACACACACACACACACCACAAACACACTCATATATATTTATTTTTGCTTGTGTACTAATTAAACTATATTTTGGAATAAGGTGGATTATTATTTTAATTCCTTTTATTGGAGCAATATTATTATTTCAAGTTTTTCACTTTTTAATGTATAATTTGATTACTTACAATTTCTTTTGATTTTATTTATGTTATCGTAAGTTATCTTTAAATTTTTTATTCTTTCTTAACTATAAAAGTAGTTTTTTGGGACTATTTATCTGTTTAATATTGTATTGTAATAATGCATAGTGGTATTAAATAAAATCACAATATTGTTAACTTACTTCCTTGACTTTGTTATTTATTCAAAACGTCAGTTTTATTATTTTAGGCAAAGAGAAATGTTTATTAGTTATTTTACCCAAATTATAAAACTAATTTTTCACAATAATTACACATGACAAATTATAATAAGGTTAAACATTTTTAATAATGAAAATAGTGGGAGAGATTATATAAAAGTCATTGTTGTTTTCCTCAACTGTAATGTTTTGTTTGGATAAACTAAACACTTAAATAATTATAAGTCTATTACAAAGTTTTGAATTAAACCAGTATTTAAGTTGGGAAGTTCAGAATTTATTATTAAATAATGGAAATAGAAGTTTGAACTTACCGGCAACAATGATAAGAAAACAGTTGGCAAAGAAGCAAACTCTGTATCTGTCAAATTGTCCAACTCTCCATTCTCCAGACTTACTTGTATGGATTGTGGCAAATCATTGAATGTTTTCACCAAATTTAAAGGAATTTTTGATCCTGTTCAACATTAATTTATTACAAAGATAAAATAAATTGTGCAACTAATATTTTAAGTTTTTATACTTACATATAGGCTACATTATAATACTTTATACATTAATATTTTATAATATTATATTATAATATTTTAATATTTTTTAATACTTTAATGTTAAAAATAGATTTACAATATGCCTAATAATGTTTATGATGAAACTTTTTAAGATCAACTATTTACTTTCAAATTAAAAAGTAAGGAAAAAATTGTGATAGTGTAAAATTTAGATACAGTATATCATTTGTCATAGAGTTTTGTATTTTCAGCCCCTAGAAACATTTTTAAACCATTTCAGAATTACTTCGGTTTATCTGTTCATCTATAAAAAATTTGACACGCATTATCTTTAAAATGAGGAACTAACAATATTTATGATCCGTTAAATACTCAGTTTATATTTAACTATATTTTTTAGGGAAAGGTGTGTGCTTATCTCACTGTAGTTTTCACTTACGAACAGTCAAATGTTATGTAGGGAGAACCACGGACCCAATTGATTTTAATGTGTTTTTCTATGTGCTAAATTTAACATGAATCATCTTGATAAACTCCTCTGCTCTATAAAAAGCATTTCAATGACAAAAATAAAATTAAAATTGATAAAATAAAAAAAATTAGTAGTTTTAGTTACCTAAATAAATTATATCAGTTAGCCTACCTGAGCCTAAGGTCCTAAGGTATACGTATATAACATATACCTAAGGCTATATGAGGCAAAAGTTCATGAAAAGTAATTTTTGAGACTGTAGTATAGGCCTACACATGTTTTAAAAACTCTCCTGCTCCATACAGTTGGCCTTGCTTTTCTTTCAGACTTTCTTCTTCTTCTTCTTCCTTTTGAGCTAATTTTATTTTATTTCTATAATTTATGTTTTTTTTACAATTTTCCTGGCTTTTGAAAGTTGCAAGCTTGATCTGTCAAACTTTTTCGCTATTGCTGAATATTCATGGTCATACAAAATGTTTCTAATGCCCTGTGTCCCTTGCCAATTGATGAGATAGTTTTTACTATTCTGCGATTTACATCATACAATCGTTTGGTTGAGTTAGGCCTATCATTGGGTAGTGGGTTGGATGTAGCAAATATGTTTATATATCCACACGTGATGCAAGAAAGCTGAATGCTGTCAGCTAATCCCATATGATCATTAATCACTTCTGCTTCTAAAGTATCACAAAAACAATCTCTACATGGGAATGAAGTCAAAAATATTGTCAAAGATTTCAAATTAACTAGGCCATATTCTGGACCTTCGCTGTTAAGCTCTATTTTCTCATTCTACGGTGAGTACAAAGCAAATCCGGTTGGATTACCAACATTAGATAGGCCTATATCTGTAGTATTTGAGCAAGAAGGGATTGAATCATCATATGAAGGAGGATTTATAGGTGTAAGCTCACTTACTTCATCATGCTTAGGACTAGGCCTATTTTTATTATTACTGCAACTTGAGTTAGCTTCACTTTCCACATTTGTTTCCCACCTTTTAGCTATTTTCAAAGATTTCTGGCTTTCTGGCAAAGAAATACGAGAAGGAAAACTCAAAAATTATGTATTTCTTTGCCGCTTGTGATGAATATATATTTGATTTTGTAGATGGGTGAGTGAAAAAGTTAGTGCAATATGTTTTTCATTGTTGATTTAGTAAACACAATTATTGTAGGGAGCTAAATAAATATTGCCTTTAATCTAAGAGCAAAATTAGAACAATAATCTTCCTAAGTTTCAAATGATGGTTTATAGTAGGGATCATCACGCTTTAGATCGAACAAAAATTGTATGCACACTGTACTTGTTTAGCAACAACAAATGTGTACTTGGTCAGTTTTACAGTAAAGTCACAATCTACAGCTGTACTTGTTCAACAACAACAAACTTGTACTTAATCAGTTTAACAGTAAAGTCGCAAACTACAGCTGTACTTGTTCAACAACAACAAACTTGTTCTTGGCCAGTTTAACAGTAAAATCACAAACTACAGCTGTACTTGTTTAACAACAACAAACTTGTAATTGGCCAGTTTAACAGTAGAGTCACGAACTACAGCGTCACAGTATGTAAACTACAGGATTATTTAAGATTTTAATAGGAGCAACCTAATATGAAATTATTGGAACATTTTTCAAAATTATCTGAGCATCTTAATTTTACCTTCATCAGTATGACAAGGCGATGGTAGAGTATTCATGAACATACATCTGAGTCCTTGGTTAGCTCTTGTTGAAAAGTCTCCGTAAACAAAAACTGAAAATAAACAAAATATATATTTTTTAAAGTTAGAAATCCATACAAAACTTAACAGGTGCAGTGGCCAGCATATGATTTCCCAACTATTTGAATAAAAATGATAATACTTTCAACTCAGCACCAGTAAAAACCTCAAATATATTATAATAGTTTAATTTTTACCAGATAACTCGGTTTACTTTTTATTGTGGTGATTATATTTTTTAAGTTGGGCGCCATTTTGTAATATTTATTACAAAAACAAAATAAAAATAATGAAAAAGAAATACTCTTGAAGAGAGCATAGAAAATTTTTAATTGGGCCGTAAGTTCTTTAATATAGTGTATTCTGGAGAGTTTCAAATAAAAATACAGAATCCAATTTTCTGAAATGTACATTTAATTATTAAGAAAAATATTATAGATTGCATACAAGTTAAAATGTTTCCTGAAAAACGTAAATCAAATAAATAATCACATTTTTTATAACATCAAAAAATCATAAATCATCCATACTTAATTTATAATTAATTTTGTGGTTGCAACCTAATTCAAAATAAAAATCTTTCATATATAAATATACTCAAAATTTACAATATTTTTATATTACAAAACATCCTATCCAAATTTTGTTATAGCCCAACCGCTTAGAAAAAAACCTGCGCAGAACCGTGATCTCGAGAGTGGATTGCGCACTGATGCAGGGGCAATGGCGGGGAGGATATTGGAGCGATGGAGGGGATTAGTCACTGTCGCGTCGTTGGTGCCATCGTAACTTTGAAGTAAACGTTTGTGTCAGTCCGAGTCCGTGCTAATCGCTATTTACACACTTTAGTTGTATCTAGTCTTGTGAATGTCATGTCTTCTTCGTCAAAATCAGCTTGTACTTTGGGTCGTCCGTTACGTGGACAGGCTCGTGAATTAGTGTTTAATGTTTACGCGCAGGCAATATATGATAGTTAATGAGGAGTAAATAAATTAAATTACAGTGAATCTCATTTCCGATTCACTGAAATTAGCTGTGAATTCATCCAGATTGTCTACTTGTATTATTTACTGGCTTCGCCCCACGTTTTTCTGTAGAAAGGTAGAATTGTAGAAAGGTCATGCAAAATTATTTTATACTTTTTAGTCCGTTTTAAAAATGAGGTATGTTAAAAAAAAAAATTTTATTTGATTTATTATTTTCTGTTTTTTAGTCTTATGTCTGGGTGAAAGATTTCAATCGGTTTTGTATACTACACTGAAGAATATGCAAAGCACGTAAAGCAGACGCTGCTCACATCAAATATTGTTTAAACAATCTTGCAGACAAGGAACAGAGTGAATATTGCATTGTTATCCATCCTCACCCATGTTTAAAATTTCAAGTCTATATCTCATTGACCAATTTTTATTTGTTTAAACAACTATTGTTTAAATAAATGTAGAAACAAGAAACCAACTAAATATTGTATTGTCATCCAATTCTGGCATATGTTCAAAATTTCAGGTCTCTAGCTTATCGGGAAGTTAGTTTAAACTAAATTGCAAAATTCCACCCGGACAGACTGACAGACAGATATGACGGAAACCGAACTAATAAAACTGTGGTAATAACTTATTGTCTGTAAAACATCCTATCCCATAAAACACAACGTCTTGTCTCTGAGAAAACATCTATATCACTGAACATCACCTTGTCTCTCTGAAAGTACCTGTATCACTTGTGAGAAGCATGTCTTGTCTCTGAGAAAATATCTATTTCACTGAACTGTCATGCTTTGTCATTGTCCCCCCTCCCTTTTACACACAACACACAGATGTCACATTTATTAGAGTTATATGCCCATCTACACTGTTGTCATATTTCTCTTATATCTAATACTATATACGTTTTCTTATTATTAACATATTTTTTACAAAGCTCTCTGACCATTTAGTACTAATTACCTTCATTATTTATTTGTACTCTTTATTTATTATTATTATTATATTCTATAACAGAATACATTTCCTATTAACTGCCTTGAGTCAAACTATTTTTTTAGTCAGACTAAGTTTACATAACCGAAAATGTACCATATTACAATATGTTTTATAAAAAATATGTTCTGTACACAAATTTGTTTACAAATTTTAGATATATGGGAGCCAGGACTTTCTAAAGTAATGTAATATTTTAATTTAGTGCTCAAAAATCAATAAATATATGAGATAATAATATAATAACATTTCCTTAATATTGTTCATCATGTGACTATTCTTCTATAAATATCATGTTTCAAAACTCTGTTCCATCATCAGAAATATTATTGCTCACAGAGGTTGTCAAAGATTAAAGATGTGACAGATTACACAAAAGCAAGTTTTTCATATTTTTATTATACACATGGTGGCAACAAGACGGACGGTATGCCCCGAGATAAGGTGTCGATTTAAGAAATAAAGTCTTTTAACAATGGCCAATTGCCCATGATATTTTTTTACTGATAACTTAAAAAACTTATATTGGAGAGATGGCGAACAATAGACTATGTTTTGTTTGAATCCTTAAAAGTTACACTGAACAAATTTCATCAACATTAGTACCGATTTTAAGAAAATCGAAATTTTATGTGTTTTGTTTCCTTATGAACTACACCACATTTTGAGTTAGGCTATCGAAAAAATTAGAAAACTACTCAGAGACATGGCCAAATTCAGTAACGTAGCTAGGTTCTCAGGGGCCCCAGTGCAGGAGGTTTAAATGGGGCCTCTAACTACAATTGCCAAACTTGAATTCAGGAGTTTTAAATCTATATTTATATACACCTTTTAAATTATAAATTAGATTTAACCATACATAAAAACAATTATGCATACAGAATACTTGGTTTTACAAATTTAATAGTTAGGCACCCACTTATCGTTACAATCAAATCAACAGGATCAGAACAAGTGTTGTTCATGACTCACGAAATTAATTTAAAAATAGGCTTTTCAAAATAAAAAGAATTTGGCCATGCATGGATAAATTAATTAAACTTTTTATAAAATTAAAATAGCTAGATATTATTTAACTGTGATACTAGTAGGCATTATGTATTAAACGTAAAACAATTTTTAAAGGACAATTTAAAGTAATAAAAACGAAGAATAAAATTTAACAAAGTTCAAATATTCTTCATATCAGGAAAATAAATTATTTATTCAACAGTAAAAGAATTAATTAAACTTGAGGTTTAAAGACCGGTAAAGATATCAAGGTAATCTATTATGCCCTTTCTATTTCTATTGACAATAGAGAACAAACTTAAGCGTTCTTGAGTCATAGAACTTCTAAGGTAGTTTATGATCAATTTTTATTTATAAAATGATCTTTCAGCCTTAGCCATTGTAACAGGAACAGTTTTAAGTACATACTGCAAGCAGTAGCCTACATACATGAGGATAAAAGAAATCAAAGAACTAAGTTCAATCAACAAGCTGTTTTACATTAGTCATGTTTTAATCTTAGATCAGAAGGAATTTCTAACTGATAATATTTGTGATCTAAACAGAGGTTTTATGTCGTCAGAAAAGGTTTCTCCGTTATTTTCAGCTTCTTTTTTCAGTTGATCAACAGTAGGAGAAGCCAAAAGAAAGGATGAATTACCCTATAAAAGTTTACTACTGAACTCATGCCCTTGGGTTGAATAAGTTGGGTTTTGAATAAAATTACTATTTTTTATGAATTTTCTAAAAAATGAAAAATGATTTTTTTAAAAACGGTCAGAATTTGCTACAGGCAGTTAGAGGGTTTTACGACCAAATATCGAAAGTGATTATTAATTTATATTATACAGTATAATAAACCTATTAGTTAAAACAACTTTTGAGCATTAATTTTTACAAATCCGGCCCTGAGCACAAACACGACATTTAGTAAATATCGAAGTCTTGCCAACCATGTTTCGTCAGTTAGGGCATTTACGAGGCAACTTACCCCCAGACAAATTTGGTAAGTGATAATATACTCACCATACGTCGAGGAAATAAAAACAATTTTGTTCGATAACTCAAAATTTGTGGGTATAGTCACCACAGAGACCAAACTAAACTTAACATACTATTTTTTCAAATTCGAGTCTAACGAGATTGATAAAATTTTGTTTAATTGAATTTTCAACAAAACAATTCAAAACCTACTACAGTAATCAGATCCAAAATATTTCGTGTGCCCCATTAAATTAACAAGAATTACTACAATTACTACATTACTACAAAAACAAAAATATCGTCAGGGTACTGTAAATGTGCAAACATTAATACTTTTTATTTATTTATTTTATTTTTTTGAAAAATCAACAGCAAGATATTTGGCAGACAATTTTAATGAGCGCCATTTTAAAAGTTTTGTGAAAAACTCTATTTTTTACACATTTTAATCACCATGATTCAAATCTGTATAGAAGATTTAGAATGGATATCAAAATCTGTATTTTAACGGAAAAATACAGACGACTGACGCAAACAAATTTTTCCCCCACCTAACCATGTAAAGTATATTTTGGCTACATCTAAACAAAGAGTAAAGATCTACTTTGTCTCCATAGGGAGTAAAAGTTAAACATAGAACACAACTTCCAGCATGAGAGAACGTATGGGAGGGAAAATACCTAAAGATATAGGGGGACTACTAAAAAAATACCATATTCTAACTTGTACACTCGCCATTGTTTACGGTGAACATCATGCTACGCTACTCGCCAAATGGAGCAGGAAACATGGTCGACCTAAACATCAGGGGGGGGGGATGAAAAAGTTCATATATTGCAGAAGGCTACATTGGAAGAGTCCATAGCTAATAAAATAGAAATAGCCCACAAGATTTTAGGCCAGATTTCCCATGTTGTTAATACAGGACAAGGACGAATTTCCAACGTTTCAAATGGAACAATAATTAACATCAGTAGAAGATCACAACTAGCCTCAACGCCGGAAAGTGTTTTTCAAAACTGTGAAAACTGTACTATAACTATCAATAATTATGTACAAAAGTAGGCTACACAATAAAATTAGTAACTATATAAGGATTTGTTAATTAAAACCACTAGGTCTAGTATTGTAATTTCGATAAAATTGTTAAAATTATATTGTGTATTTATTTAAGAAAACTGTAGATGGGGGGGGGGTAGTATGTATTACATATTTAGAAAAGTCCTTTGTCGTCCTCGAGATAATTTCTGCCGTCGGTAAGGGTGATTTTCTCTCAGGGCGTAAAAGTGACACTTCCCGTCCTTAAATACACAAATAATTATTCCTAGATATTTTTTGAAGTGAATACTTCTTTACGCCCGGTAGGCAATTTTTTTGGTGCTGTTAAATCGATGTGGTGAAAGGAAAAATCCAAAAATCGTCACGAAAATAATAATAACAGTATAGTACAACGGTTATGCTGCGTATTTAAATAATCTACTTTTTTTCTCTCTTTTTTTTTTGTTTTACGACGTTTTCAGACAAACGTAAATCTAAGAAAAATATTGCACTAACTTTCTCAGACTCTCATATATAGTCAAACTAATAATAAATGCAGAAATATTGCCAAACTTTCTCACATAGCCATACGTAATAAAACTAAAAATCTACGAAAAATATTGCACCAAATTTCTCAGACTCCCAAACATAAAATCTATTAATTTAAAAATTTGAAATGAAACTTCTATTAGCGTGCTTATTAATATTTAAAATTTATAGTTAGAATATTCACACCTGTCTACATTCCCGCATATTTATTTATATCATCTGAACAAGTAGTCTCTCTTGAAAGTTAGGCTATATTACGTTTTTGCTCTTTTCATATGTGCAGTAGTATAGAGAAAGTTATATGAGTAAAAAAACAGGTATCAATTTTTTCCGGAAATATCCATTTTGACGGCCACTTTGAGTCAAAGAAAGAGGTTATTTCGGGAACAATGTCTGTCTGTCGACTGTACAGACCAAACATGTGGACAGTTTTTAGTCAAATTTGGTTTGTTGTATATTTTGACTCTATCTCGGAACTTTTCTTCTCAAAATTTGGGCTGTACCTGCCGTAAGACAAAATTCTGATTTTCTAAAAATCTGATCTAATGATTTAGATCAATACTGCTTAAATGTAACTCTTAGCTAAGTATCCAAATGAAACTTATCGTTCGATATCTCTGAAAAAATACCGGTTTGTAAATTATCGGTAAAATCTAAATATCGGCCACGAGTCTGTTATTTTATCAAAATCTGGTCTACCGAATTCATCAGATTTCGAAGAAATGTGAAGATTAAAAATTCAACTAGTTTGCAAAATTGTACTTAGAAAATTACAGTAAGGAATAATTTCTGAAAGCGATAACTAACCTCGACTCTTTGAATTAATTGTAATTGATTTCATTTTATAATATTTACGTTTAAGAAGAGTTTATGACACAAGTGAAGGAAGTTTTGACCTTATTTAAATATATTCAGTAGGCTAAATATTATTAAAAATAATCTACAAAATCTAAAACAACGTCCATGTTTGATTTTCACTTTTTTACCTACTACCGAACAGACTTTTAGGAAAGGAATAGTTTTGTTTATTTAGTATTTCGATTGTAATTTGAAACGTAAGAAAGTTTGTGCAACGTTTTTTCACAGTTTATTTATTTAATTAATTGTAACAATTATAAAAGACAAAACAATTTGTAATTGCATAACGTGACGGACCTGGTAGAACATGATAATAGATTTGAGCATTTTTTCTTCTCTTTAGACGTTCAATTATTTCCTAATTTTTTGTTTATCCCATAAAAATAATTTACAAGTATTATAATTAATTGATGGCTTAAAACAATTAAATTATATTACTTACTTGGCATAAGAACAAATAGTAAGCCAATATGAAATCTGTATCCCATTGTAGTATCGTTTGTGACTTCTACCTTAATAATGTGTTCTATCGTAGGCTTCAGTCATTATTCCAGTTCAAACATTGTGTTTGTTTGATTGAACTGGTTTACTTGTAAAATAAATAATGTCCCATAGATAACATCAAGTAAATGTAGACGTTTAGGAGTTTCTTGTCTTACAAAATAGGAAAGGTTAAATAATATTAAATTATTACTAAAATTTCTATAGGAAACGTGAACTTTTGCAGCAGCCACAGAACGGAAGGATTAAAAATATGCCGATACTTAACTCCTAGAACATAATTCGAGTGTTTTGAAAAAACCTTACATACAGAATGTAACAGAAATATGCAATATCAATTTTAAATAAAGTTTATATTTTGTTTCATCATTCTGTTCGTCTGTGTATATAAAATTTAATTTCCATGAAATGAATACATTGTATTAGTGGCTAAAAATATCTAGAAATAAAGTCCATAAAACAAACTATCAACGTTTATTAAAAACATTTTTGACGTGTTATTTCAAATTCATTGATTTTTTTACACACAAAATTTACAAGCCATACAAATTTAGACTATGAACAAGGTGAACGTATATTTACTTTATTACATATACGCTGTATAAAGTTATTGGATGTGTAAGAAAATCGATCTCGTTTTGAAGCCTAAAAAAGTGTTTTTTTTTAAATAATGATGTCTGACGTCAATCGTCTACAGTCCAAACGTGCGAACCGATTTCAAGAAAATTTAGTATGAGGGCATATTTTGTCTTTTCCCCATTTTATTTCCCAAATATTTCTCAGAGTTTGCAATAGTTTATCTAAATTACCTAAGCAAATTCTGAACCTATAATTAATTATCAACCTTTAAACCTGTTAAAACATTTAACTAATTTATAGAGATTATTGAAATTTAGGACTTGGAGCTTTCAAATTTAATTTTCTATAGGCCTAATAACTAATAAATATGCACAATTTACGTAACAAATATTTTTTTTTAAATAATGTTAAAAATATATTTAAAGTCATGATAATTACCTAAGTTTTCACTTTGAGTATTCAGTAAAACTACAGCAAACTATTTTTCTAACCAAAGCCCTTAACTATTAACAGCAGTGTTGGGTAGATTATATACAGTAAATTTTATGTTTCTCCATATTTTGAGCCCTAGAAGGCTTTTAGAGTATTTTCGAATTTCTTTGGCATTATTTCAAGAACGAAAGCAAAAGAGCATTATTTTCTGTTGTATGAATGATATGAAATTTTAAATTTTGATGTTGTGTAGAGGAGTTATGTTTGGTTCAAACAGCATTAGAGGTGGTGGTAAGAATAGGAATAATCCTAAAATTATGAAATGTTTTTATTCAATGTTAGTTTTTTTTAGTAAGTATGGATGTGGCAATCCAGTTACTCTATCTTCCTTCATCTAGTCTCAGGTTAGATTCCTCTTTTTTATTCTTTTCTATCACGTCTCCCTTGAACTTACTTTTTACCACGTTTTTTTTAGTTCGGTTTCCGTCATATCTGTCAGTCTGTCCTGGTGGAATTTTCCAATCGAGTTTAAACTAACTTCCCGATAAGCAAGAGACCTGAAATTTTGAATATAGGTCAGAATTGGATGACAATACAATATTCATTGCTATGAAAGTGCTATATAAAAAAGATGCTATGGAGGTGCTACAAAAGACGTAATTTCTCAAATCAGCTCTACCAATTTCATTCAAATGTTTGTCAAATAAGTAGATTAATGACCAAACCCGTGTGCAAAATAGTAAATAATAGACAATTACAGTGAAGGGATAATTAAAAAAAAAGATAATAAACCTTGACCACGAGTCATTAAAAATTATATTTGAATTAAATAGGCCTACAATTTACTCTGAGAATATATTTATGGTAAAATCGAATCAAGCTTAGCCCTATTTAAATATATAAACTATATTGTTTCAATGACAGGAATTTTGATGATTAATTAACAATAGATCAGTAAATTACCTAATGAGAATAAACATTACATTTAATTTCAAAAACATAAGTTTCTTTTAAAATATATACTAAAATAAATAGGTAATGCCTATTAAATAGGTAGGCCTAGTTTCTATCTTTTTAATTAAATAAAACCTTTTCTTTCTCAAGACCGCCCTAAATTTTTCCATGCTTCCCACATCCTTAACAACAATAGGACATTATCCACCCCAACATCCTCCCAGCCATCCTTACCAAAACATGGTCAGACATGGTGGAAACGACATCTATAGAGTATTTCATATTAAGGATATGGACATTTACCTTAACACATTGTCTGCTATGAAAAATCACCAATCTGAGCTGAAAAACTGAAAATTATTATTATTTTTTAAACTTACCATTAGTTGTAGTTGTTCCAATTAGGCTCACAAAAAGTCGATACTGGTCCAAAATGGCCTCGAAGGTGACTTCCTAATTCATGGACCAGATCCAGGTTATGCGTATCGCAGGTTTACACCACATAGTGTTTTATTGTAAAAAACCAATTTATATGAAGTCTAATTAGTCACAATATACACCCAACCATGTAAAATGTATTTATATTAAGTCTAAATAGTCACAATAATCACAAAACAATATTAATAATATGTATGGAAGAGGGCGGCAAATTTTAGGGGGAGGCAAAATTTGGGGGGATAAATAATCAAAAAGGGAGGTTTAAATCTTAAAAAATAAACGTTTAGCAAATAATTCTGAGAACGGCAAAACGGATATTTTAAATACTTTGATTAAGTATAAAATTATTTCAGAACGCATTAAAGTCAAAAGTTAATAATTTATTACACGGCTGTGCTGAGTTTTCCGTGCTGCCCTATTGTTCTGGCGGACAGTTTCGATTTGTTTACTCCGTTCGCCACTACGCAGCGGCAGCGCTAGCTGAAAGCCCATCCGAATGCCAATGTAAACAGAAACATTGTGGTGTGTAGACATTGTAGTGTGTATTTCTATTGTGATTTTTACCAAATTGTAACAGATAATCGTTAGTGAACTGTTGAATTGAATAAACGTCTCTAAGTTTGAACCATAGACTACAATCACTTTTTAATGGCTGGTAAGTCTACAACAGTACAAGTACAACTCTGTGGCTCATACAATGTATGGTCCTAAAAATAAGTCATACTGAGGACTGAGGCTTTGTTTTTTATAGGCCCCTTTTATGCACCGAGTTTTTCGCTGGGCGTATGCAAACATTCATTAGGGTGAAATAGTTCATGTAAGTTAGATCATATTGGGTTGAGATATACCTTATCCTTTGTAAGTATCTGTTTGCATGTACTTAGTTTCTACGTAGGCTAAATAAATATTTATATTTTCAGGTAACTGAAGAATTTTTTTTACTATGAGTGACGGAAGAAAACGGCTTAGCGGCAGTGAATATGCAAAGATTAGACGCAAAAAAGAAGAGAAAGGAGCAGCTGTCATAAAAAAAAAAAAAAAAATGTTAAAATTGAATCATTTTTCAAAGTCAAACCTGTTGAAACTATTAGCACAAACGAAACTTCTGAAGAAAATGTCAATCAACCAACAACATCCAAAGAAACTACTCACAACGTACTTCCTAACTTCAATGGAGGCTCATCTGATGATATTGAATTCTGCTCTGAGGGAAATCGGGAAGAATCGTCAAAATATGGAAAAGTTATAAGCAATGCTGTTGTTGATACATCTAGTACAGCCTATGTCGGCACTATGAGATCGTCGAATGACAATGGAGTAGAAGAAGTTCAAGATCTTAAAAAGTTGGATGAAACCATAAATGATTTAACCTTTGATTCTGATCCTGTTAAATGGGTAATCAATGAAGAAAGTCGGAACTATGTTACTAAATTTGGATTTAATAATAATCAAACCATGGATTTTGGAAAATCAAAAAGGGACTACTCAGAGTCAGATGGACCAAGGTATCTTCATCCGACTACATGGCAACGTGTTCTTTCTAACGGAGAAACTGTTCATAGAAATTATTTAGTATATTCTAAAAGTACGGGATGTTTATTTTGTGGAGTTTGCCTATTGTTTTCAAACAAAACATCGACCAAATTCAGCCAAGGTGGATTCAACGATTGGAAAAATGTGTCATCTTGCCTTAAAGATCACGAGAACTCAAGCGCTCACAGAAAGAGTGTTTTTATTTTTAAAGAAAGGTCAAAAATGACTAACCGTATTGATAAGATGTTGGTTGATCAACTAGAAGAGGAAATAAACTACTGGAAAAATGTTCTTCAAAGAGTTCTGGTGGCTGTAAAAGCACTAGCATCACTAGGGCTACCTCTTCGAGGGGCAGTTGAAAAGTTTGGAAATCTCCACAATGGAAATTACATGATGCTCCTCGAAGTGATATCCCAATTCGACCCATTCCTCTCTGATCATATAAAAAAATATGGACATCCTGGAAGTGGCAATACTTCATATTTATATCTTATATATATATATATATATATATATATATATATATATATATATATATATATAAGTTTCTCCTACTAAACTTTAAAACATCATCTTGGTGTGAAAGTTCAACCACTTGTATCTCGTTGAAAGCTTCGCACAACACTGGCACGAGCAGACGGGGACAAACACGAACTAATAATAACTCATTCCCATCCAAAAACGAAGGATCAGTATCACTCTCACTGTCACTAGCACTTTCTAATAATAACCTATCAGTTCCGATAAAAGTAAGTTGTCACCCATCTCGCCAACAAAACATAACAGACCGGCGGCAAACTGACAGTATAATAAAAAGTAGGCATTCGCAAACAATATGTTGGATTTTTCTTGAAACACATCATTAGGTATCCGCACACAATCTATTAGAGATAATTTAAAACACTATCTAGCAGAGTTATCATGAATCACAACTGTTAGTTGACAACGCAAAATAATTGAACGTGACATAGACGTCTTTTGGAGTTTGGTCCACCTAAGGCGAGGACGTGAACGTCACATCTTTCACCCGCAATGGGTTAAGGTTAGATCAGATTAATTTGTATGTGCCAGAAGGTTATAAAATTAGAAATATGTTTTTTAGGTATGTTTCAATTCATGGAGGTGTTGTCATTTTTGTTAGGAGAGCAATCATGTTTGAGGCAATTGATTTTGGTGATGTTGTCGAGGAAATTATATTTGAAATTACAGTCATGAAAATTGATACAAAATGTATTTTAATTAGTTTGTACAGATCTCCTGATAGAGATCTTAATGTTTTATCTGAAACTTGAAAACGTTGTGAGGAGGTTGCTTAAATCAAATTCAAGCTGTAGTATAGTAAATAATAGGGTTAAAAGAAGCGACGTGATTGGATCTATAGGATATAGGTCAAAGATCCTGATTAGTTCTTAGCGTATGCTAGTGTGGTAAAATTAATTAAAGAAAGCCGTAAACTATTAGTAAAAGACGTCCAAGAAAACAATTTTGTATAATAAATAATCTTAATATGAATTTATAATAAATGTTTTAATGGAAAATGATGTAAATGTGTAAATGAATAATTAATTATAAATTGATGTGTCAAGGAGTTTTTGGAGGAATAGCGGGAGAAAGAATCTCGTGGGTTTTTCAGTCTTAGTAGAAGTGTTGAGGAGGTGAGATGTGTTATAGTCAGTATTAGCCTGGGATCTGACGAGATCAGACCTATGGAAGGTTGTATAAAAGGTTTTATCTAATACAGTGAAAAATTGTTAAAAGAGATGTAAGGAGTGTTTCAAGGGATAATGTCGTGTTAGCAAAGAACTAAAAACTCAGTGTGCACGATAGACAGACGTAGTGAGACAATTGGTATATTTGTTAATGACAGGACAATAGATACAAATATTTTAATGAACACTGGTGTTTGTAAGATTAATAATAAAAAAGGACAAAGAAATATTAACTACATGGTCGTACCCAGCGAGGGGCAGGGGGGGCGGCTGCCCCCCTGGAAGCAAAAAATAAATCTTTATTATACATTTTGTTGCTGGAATTTAGTACAATTCTTGAAATAACTATTTTAATAATCAATTGTATATTGAATGACCATGGCTTGCCCCCCCCCCTAGTTTTGATCCTGGGTACGCCCTTGATTAACTATAAAAGCTGACATATTAGTAACAAGACTAGACGCGACTTTGAAACAGATCGTGTTCCGCGTGGTGAAAATTTTTATAGACAAACATTCTTTAAAAAACCATAAACACGCTATGAACTATTTTAAGAAAACATTTCTAGAGGACTGTGGAACTACATGTGACATGAACGTTCCTAAAAGCAGCGATCGCAGAATACTACAAGTTACTGGACGTCAGAATTTCCTAACTTCAGACATTTTTTATATAATTGGTGTCGTGGTATAGACGCCCTATGTTAATTTTTAGATTAAGGATTTGTATTATGTTTTAAACTAATTGTTATATTTGTTTGTTCATTTTAATCTTTTTGAGATTATTTCAAAGGAAATAAATAAATAGAATGAAACTTTCAATATTAAATTAAATCTTCTTCAGAAAACCTATAAAGTCACTCAAATTTTATGAACTAATTTCTTGTTGCAACATTTCTTAAAAAAGAAAGTTTAAAAAATATAAAGTTTCAGTTGATTCAAAATTATAAAGAAGTATAAAATAAAGATTTTCTTATTAAATTTAGATAATAAATTTTACTTATAACATATGATTTTGTTGATGATAAATGTAGGATGTTTTATGACTAATAAATACTTATGTACAATTTCAGCAATAAAAGACTCAGAATCTTTCTTTAATCGCCTATGCCAAGTACTTCTTAAAAAGAACTTTAGACCTCGAGAGTTTATAATTTAATAGTAAATTCATTTTTCTAAATTGATAGTAATACATCTGGCGAACTAATTGTCGAGCAATTGTTAACTTATATAAATAATAACTTCATTTTTAAAAAATAAAATCAATTAATAAAACATCGTTTCTTTATATCATTTCAAAGCATATTCATTTGTATGGATTATTAGGATTGGGTTCTTTGCAATCAGTGGTTCAGTTTATGAGTTAATAAATGCTTTTCTTTACATTCTCTTACATTTATAGCATACAATGTAAGTTTAAACTATATAACATGTTTCCCTGATCCATTCAA
Source organism: Aphrophora alni (assembly GCA_963513935.1). Taxonomy (NCBI): domain Eukaryota; kingdom Metazoa; phylum Arthropoda; class Insecta; order Hemiptera; family Aphrophoridae; genus Aphrophora; species Aphrophora alni. The sequence continues at coordinate 77,844,860 of OY740772.1, forward strand.
ATATTAAGATAACAATTAAAATCTATATTGCATATATTTAAAAGATGAACCCAGAATAGTTCCAGCTATTTAAAGAAAATGAATTTAATATAATTATATATATATATATATATATATATATATATATATATATATATATAATTATATATTGATGACTACAAGCTTTTATTAAGTTATCTATTTGCTCACCCTTTCTGTAATTTGTAAAGCCGCTACTACAGCTTGACACTCTTGAGTTTATTGGTAGCTCCAACTCGCCAATAGAACCTTCGCGCCCTTGTCTGACCGCTTCAACGCCTGATCCTCGCTCCGGCCTCGAACGTTCCCTCTGACGTGCTCGCTCCCGCAGTTGATCGATTGATCCCCCCTTCTCTTGACTCGCCGCTTATATCTCTTTGACCTGCCTTGCGAAGTAGGTTGCCCATGCAAGGCAAGCATTTCATCATTTTCTTATTTCTTTCACAATACTTGTCACTATTCTGGGTTTCATGTATAGCTTCTACTTAAATATTTTCCTAATTATTATATTTTTATTCTAATATGTATCTAATCCTAACAACTCCGCCGCCCTCGAGACATCGTCCCGATGTCAAAAAAAAACTTAAAAAGAAGGGTAGTCCCTGTCGGGTACCCGTATAATTCTTTGTTTTGACATTATATACATCTTTATGCATAAACAAAATATAATAAGTGTTAAAATTGATATCCATATTATTATTGTGATGTGTATTAAAGGCGTAGTGTCTATCACATCTGACCAATGTTTTGGTAGGGATACAGTACTTATTTCATCCCCTAGTATGTTGTTGTGGATGAACATTACTGGGGTTGATAGAGACCAATTTTTGTTTAAGATTGTTGATAGGTTGAGGAATCTAGGAGGGTCATGATGTGCGAAGGGTTTTAATATCAATGAATGGAGGGTCGTCCATGAGACAGGTACTACATGGCGCAGGGTAGGATCCAAGGATGTCCTGCTGTCGCATGGAAATTGTCTGTCTACCAGGATGTGTGTGCCCTCGTGTAACGAGCAATGGCACGGCAAGGTTACCTCGACTGTGCCTGGGAGATTGTATGGGATAGCTGTCTTTTCGTGTGTATCACTGCATTGTAGGTTACTGTTTGGAGTTGGATTGGTTAGAGTAAAGGTGTCCCCTGTGATCTCTGTGATTAGTATTCCATTTTCGCTCGGACTACAATGGAAGGTACATTTTTCTGCCATGCTCTCAATGTCACCACCTGCAATCAGCTGGGCCGCACAACCTCTTGATAGTGTACCTGTTGAATGTTGTCGTGGCAGGAAACATAACCCTGTCTTCCTAAATTGACACTCGTCCAATGGTTTGCGCGTCAGTGTCCTGATGGATGTCCCATTTGTAGCCACTATTGTAGGTTCCATGGATATGGTGCAGGTGTGATTTTCCCATCGAAGCGGTACAGGCATGTATTCATATAGTCTCCATCTTGTTGAGCGTCGCTGAATTGGAATACCAATAGTGGAGATTACAGAGGAGGGTGTTATTTTACAGGATGTAATGGGATAGTGGTAGTATAGGTGCGTGTCTTCTTTTGGAATGACTAAGGACCAATGTTTTGTATTTAGACGTGACTCAAGTTGTTTCAAGTCTTTGTACAGTTGTTGAGGGGGTATAGTCGTGTGTGTAGACACTCGGTCTCTACAGCTATTGCGAATCTGATCTCAAACTAATAACATTGAATTAAAATAAGATTGTCTTTGTTCTCTTAATAAATTAAACATAATTGTCTCATAAACATCTGCTGCTGTAATGTCTTCCTTTCTTGACATGGCGTCTTGGAATTCCATCATTGCCCTGTGTACTTGTTGTAGAACACTGGACACGTTTGCTGCGTAGCCGTCTAATGTTGATGCTGTGTTGACCAGGTCAGCATGATCTCCTCTGATGAGGTTCTGTACACTGTTGAGGTGGGTATTGACTCTCTCCTCGTTCGCTGTCAACACGTGCAGTTCTTCGTCTGTATCTGTTCCACCACAACACCAATGAAAGACGTCCCCAATGCTGCTAATCACCCTTGGTGCTCTAGCTTGTTCATGGCACCCTTTTTCGTGTTCCGTGATTGATGCTCGTAGGATGTCTTCAGTATTGGCCATTAGTTTCTCCAGTGCGTTCGCTGTTTGGCATCCTGTTGAGTTTTCAGCTCCTAGACATAAGTGAGATTGGGCAATGGTGACTGGGAAATGTTGTATGGGAAATAAGGGAAATATGTAGGTTAATGGGATAGTTGCTTCGTATACATGTTCAGCTTGGAGTGGTTGGAAATGTGCTCCATTTGAAATTATTACTGGAATCTTTTGATGGGAAGTAAGGGTAATGGTTAGGGGAAGGATGATGATCCACATGCATTTTTGTAACATTTTTGGTTCTCTTCTTTTGATCTAGGTTGCCTGTAACTGAGCAAACATTCTCATATCAATACACCTGTAATCATCTTAAGATTTTCCTTTCCCCACTTAACTCCCCTTTAGTTGGAATTATTCTGGATTTGTTCCCTAAGTTTTAAGTATATTTATAAAATTTCCTAGTTATATTTAACACATTTTTTTACGTCTTACCTCATAGTCAAATTTATCTACAACATTTTATTTCTTAATCTATCTATGTATGAGTTCCATAAGCTTTAGTTAGTTTCGCTGTACAGCCTTAATCTCGACACGTGGACTATGTCCCCTATCCATCTGCCTAGTCTGACTATTTGTTTGTCCTTGAATACGTTTTGCTCTATAATCGTCATTAATCTGTCTAGATGCAGTTATATGTCTATGTTCACGGTATTCCTGCGTGTTGTTTTTTGTTTTTGATAATCATAAGTTTCAATACGTCTATCAGGTCTCCTATCACGCCTGTCCCAATTTTCGTGTTTTAATCTCTTGTTTTCCATTTTTAATTCATTAATTTGTTCCATTATTGTTTGTAAGTCGTCTCGTGTAACCTTTTCTTTAGATTTTGCTGCCTCTCCATCATCAATGCCTAATCTTTTTCTTAGCATGTAGGAAGCTTTTTCGGCAATAAACATATTCTCATTTAGTTTCTGTAAACTTGTGTTATCAAGCATTGCAATTTGTTGCAATAGCGCTGGATTGAGCCCCTTAAGTATGTGACTACATAGTCTATCTTCGCTCATGTCTGGCTCATAATGTGCACATAGTAATTCCACCTCAGTCCTGTATTGCATCAAGGACTCTCCCGGCAATTGGACTCTATTGTTTAATTTCATGAGCAACATTTCTTTTTCGTGTTTTGGAGCAAACGCCTTCATGAACTAGTTTTTTATTTCTACCCATGTTAGTTGTTTTTGTTTTATTTCAAAAATTTCATAGTAATCGCTTGCCATGCCCTCTAAATACCAGGGGAAATAGATACTTTTTTTTTATCACTCCATCCGTTCGCTGTGGCTGCCCTTTCAAATTTTGCTATGTGTTTGGAAACATCCTCTCCCGCGTCCCCACTAAATTTGCTTGGTTCGAACAACGGTAGCCTTTCATTCATTGTGATATCCTGTCTAGAGGTGTTATCGTCTGGAATTGGGTCTTTGTTGTTTCCCGAATAACCCTCGACCGCATCGTAAATATTAGTTTCTTTATTTGTTTGTTTAGGCCAATTTGTGTATTGATTGTCTAACTCGCCTTGGCTCATTTCCGAAGTGGTATGAATTTTCCACAACCGAATATATGACCTTAGGAACTCTAGATCGGCTTGTTTCGGAATGTCCCACTCAAGGTCTTTCCAAATATTAATGGCTTGAGTTTTATTTAGTGCCTTTATATCTGCCAAGGTTAGATTCATTAATTTGTTATAATTTTTTTATGTAACTGTAAAAGTACCGTAAATTAATCCCTATTCAAAGAAAGAATAACTCATTACCCGATTCTCATTGATATTCGTTTCAGTTACTTAATTCACCAAAATCAAAATAAAAATCTGAATCAAGTATGCATGAGGTATGTTCCCGGGAAGACTTATTAAGTAAGCAAGAAGTAGCAATGTAGGACAACAATATCTAAACAAACTGTCGTCAGCATTCCGTGGTGTAATTACTTTCGACCTTGCGTAACAAAACCCCTGACGCGTGTGATTTGCTAAATACTCTATTTTAATGTCGACAGTATTCCCAAACTCATACAAATATGCTAACAATATGCATGCAAAAATAATCTTAAACTATAGTTAGAACCAAAATCGTCCGTTACCTGTTGATTATCTGTTAATCACACATGCCTCAAATTTAAATCGTTCGCATATAACACTAATAAATTTTAATACATATATCAAAATCTCTTAAATATGTATATCTCTATAGATAAAGCACCTTAATAACATACAAATTTATTACTTTTTTTTAAATTTCAAAAATAATTATCAGATCATTCCATTTCCTTTTTTTAAAAAAATTCAAAAATAACACTTCAAATACAGTTTTATAAATATATTGCTGATTAAAGAACCACAAAATAATTACTGTAATAAAAAAAATCTTAATTTTTAGTAATAAACTAAAAGAAAGGCCGTTCTGACTATTTATTACATAAAAATTACAAAAACATAATTCTTTCCATATAGTAATAAATTTTAGTAAAAACTAAAAACACGGCCGATGCACCATTTATTAGGATTGGGTTCTTTGCAATCAGTGGTTCAGTTTATGAGTTAATAAATGCTTTTCTTTATATTCTCTTACATTTATACCATACAATGTAAGTTTAAACTATATAACATGTTTCCCTGATCCATTCAAATATAAAGATAACAATTAAAATCTATATTGCATATATTTAAAAGATGAACCCAGAATAGTTCCAGCTATTTAAAGAAAATGAATTTAATATAATTATATATATATATATATATATATATATATATATATATATATATATATATATATATATATATTGATGACTACAAGCTTTTATTAAGTTATCTATTTGCTCACCCTTTCTGTAATTTGTAAAGCCGCTACTACAGCTTGACACTCTTGAGTTTATTGGTAGCTCCAACTCGCCAATAGAACCTTCGCGCCCTTGTCTGACCGCTTCAACGGCTGATCCTCGCTCTGGCCTCGAACGTTCCCTCTGATGTGCTCGCTCTCGCAGTTGATCGATTGATCCCCCCTTCTCTTGACTCGCCGCTTATATCTCTTTGACCTGCCTTGCGAAGTAGGTTGCCCATGCAAAGCAAGCATTTCATCATTTTCTTATTTCTTTCACAATACTTGTGACTATTCTGGGTTTCATGTATATCTTCTACTTAAATATTTTCCTAATTATTATATTTTTATTCTAATATGTATTTAATCCTAATAGGATATAAATGTTGATATTCTTATGGATGATCAAATAGGTAATAATTGTTTGAGTGTTTTGAACTCACTCAACCTTCATTGTACAAATTTTGGTCCTAAGGTCTAGAGCAGCGGTTCCCAAACTTTTTTGATGGCGTACCACCTAATATGAAGTCCTCCTTTCATGTACCACCAGTATAAAAATGATTAATCATCATTCCATTGCCAACATAGTAAAGTTTGTAAATAATAATTAAAAAATAACATTTAGCCTTTTAAGTACTTTACTTTAAAACAATGTTTATTTAGTTCTTTGCAGTTAGTTGTAAATAAATTAGTTAAAATTAAACTTTTCATAGTTATAACCAATGCTTATTTTGAAATAAAAATTAGGATGAAAGAATATAAATAAACTTTAAGGTGTAGAACAAAACTGTATTTGTAAAACAATACAACAAATTCAAACATAAGTACACACAAGTTAATGAGAAGGATGAGCTTGTAGCGATTTGCTTAAAGTTGCAATGTCTGGTTTTATTGGGCTTAGCTTCAAACGCAAGTCATTTTCAACACAAGCCAGCCTATTTCTGTATTTGTTTTTAAGGTAACAAAGAGAAGAAAACGCAGCTTCACATAAGTAGGATGTTGAAAATGGGAGTAAAAACTTGACTGCTCGGTTGGCGATTTCACCGTAGTCTTGGCGTCGTTGAATCCAAAAGTCAATCAGGGTAGCTTTATCAAAAACTTCCTTCAAATCTGAGTCACAATTTAATTCGAACAGTTGATCTTTTTCGGCTAATGAGAGATTCTCTGGGATTGTCATTTTCTTAATGTCACTAAACGGGGTTTTCATCCACAAATGTTCTTTATAGTTTTCTGGGAAGTAAATGCTCAAGTTTTCCTTCAAAATGTTACAATGGTCACTGATATCACTAAGAACTGTCTTACTAAGTGAAAGCTCATTTTCTTCAACAAAAGTGCTGAGAGAAGGAAAAAACGAAACCTTGCTTTTCTTGGCTTCATCATCTGCAAAGGTGATTTTTTGTTTCAAGGCATTAATTTTGTCACACACTCGAAACGGGGTATTAGAAGTACCTTGAAAACTCATGTTCACATCATTGAGTTTTGAAAAAATGTCTGCTAAGTAAGCCAGTCGACACAGCCATAGTTCATCAGTAAAACGACTTCGTAGCTCAAAATCAGAATCTGTTAAAAAAATCAATATCTCGTGACGTAACTCAAAAACGCGAGTCAGCATCTTTCCTCTTGAAAGCCACCTAACTTCTGTGTGGAGCAGTAGTTGTTTATGAATACTGTCCATTTCTTGACATAAGTTGCGAAAAAGGCGTGAATTCAAGGCTCTGCTCTTAATAAAATTCACTGTCTTTACAGCCTCGTTCAAAACAGTTTTTAGTTGTGCTGGACAGCGTTTTGTTACATGCGCTTCTATGTGAAGGCTGCAGTGAATATGTTGTGCCTCCGGAGCTTCTTTTTTTATTTTAGTTACCAATCCACTATGAGCTCCTGTCATGGCTCTCGCACCATCCGTGCATATACCAACACATTTCTTCCAATCCATTCCATTCCTGAGCACAAATTCATTTACTTTATAAAATATGTCTTCTCCAGTAGTATGAGCTGAAAGAGTTTCACAAAATAACATATCTTCACCAACTGAGTATTTTTCTTCATAGCGAACATAACATAACAGTTGAGCCAAATTTGCGACATCTGTTGTTTCGTCCACTTGTATCGCAAAGTATTTACTACTGTTCACTTTCTTGAGTAAAATGTCTTTTACATTTAAAGCCATATTAGATATTCTTCTTGAAACAGTATTATCAGACAAGGAAACCACATCGAGCTGTTTTCCCTCTTTATCACCTATAATTGTGGAAACAAGGTCTTTAGCTGCTGGCAAAATTAGAGTCTCTCCAATAGTATGAGGTTTTAGTTCTTGTGCTATTCTCAGACTAACCTTGTATGAAGCTTCAACAGCCCTAGTGTTTAACCCCGTAAATGAAGTGATTGCTCCTTTATTCACTTTTAACTCAGACTCCTTCCGTTTAAAAAACTCTAATGGCTTGTTTATGAGATTGATATGCTTTGTATTAAAATGACGCAATAAAAGTGATGGTTTCATCGAATGATTTGACAAAGTTTCTAAACAAATGACACATTGTGGAACAGGTTCACTGAAATTTCCAGTATAAGTAAAACCAAACGATAAATACTTCTCATCATATTTACGTTTACCTGATTTCTTTTTGTTTTCACAAGTTCGTAACAAAGGCGTAGAAGTAGAGGAACAGCTTGGTTGCTCAGCATCTGTTCCTGCTGCAATAGGCTTTTCTTGTTCCGGTGACAAAGTTCTTTGCTTTTTAGAACTACTACACGTAGATCTTACCAAAAACTTATCCATTTCAATTCGACAGCTAACACTTACCAACAATGTTATTCTCACTGACTGATAGACACAAACTCTATATAAACAACAACACGTCAAACTGCAGGTTAGGTTTTCTACGGAGCTACGTAGTAGATAGTGCTCGCTGAGATGACAGACAGGCGACTGGGACTGGCTGACTGGCATCTGGCACAACACAATAACAAAGCGCGCGGCCTTGAACGGCGCTACTCCCCTCCACGCCCTCACAATCTTTCCCACTCCGACTGTCACCCCTCCATCCGCTGCTCGCTCACCCTCACGCTACTAGTAGAGTATACCAATTTTCGAACTTCACTCGCGTACCACCAGCAACGTTCCCGCGTACCACCAGTGGTACGCGTACCACAGTTTGGGAACCGCTGGTCTAGAGCATGTCTTGATAATATTATTGTCAATTTGTCTCAAAACCTATATTCGTCATCAACTGATCTTGCCAATATATTATCTGATCATGAGTTTGTAGTGTTGATGATACTTAAAAAAAACTCATTTAAATTTAACAAACAAAATAAAATAAAGACGTCAAAATTTAGATCACAAAATGATGTACAAGTTGAAAAGTTTATTGACTTGCTTAAGAGTGTCAATTGGGGCATGTCTGGTAATATTCATAATGAATCTGATTTAGAACTACAGTTTGTTGTATTTTTGAACAAATAATTAATTAGAATACTGGTACATGTGTTCACATTTAAAAACAAAAAAATCTGGTAGATCAACTAAGAAAAAATGTACAATGGAAATCTCAAAGAAATTAAGGAAAACATTCTAGCTAAGTATAATGTTTATAATGTATAATGTTAATAGGAGCACTGATGATTCAGTTAATATGCCTATGACAATTACTTACAAAGTAAAAGGTATTAAAGGAAATGATAAAATCTAAAAAAAACAAGCTTATATATATGCTAATTACATTGATGGGGCCCTGAATAAGTGTAAGGCAGCCTGGACACTCGTATCTAGGGAAGCAGGCAATTGGCAATTCCAATCAAAAATATAACACAATAGCTTTTGACTCTGAGACTCTCAATAATTATTTTCTTGATTCGGTCGATGATTTGCAATCTTAAATACATATAGGTCAACACCTGATGAACTATATTCAACAATGAATGGTCAAGCTTCTCACTTTTATTGGAAGTGGGTTAGTGAAAATGACCATGCTAAAATCGTCTCAACACTCACTAACTCAAAAAGTATAGATGTTTACTGATTTAAAATCATTTACTAAAACAAACTATACTATACATAAAATAACATTACTTGAACTATTTAGCTATTTCCAAGCAAGTGCTTGGAAATTGGTTCCTTTCCAGATTGCTTTAAAGTAGCCAAGATCATTCCATTGTTTAAAAAGGAGATAAATCCAAACTTCAGAATAGACCAATCTCAGTTTTTCCTATTTTTTCCCAAATTTATCACCAAATGAGCAGTTACTTTGAAACTAATAATCTGTTTACAAATGTTCAGTTTGGGTAAATCAACTGTGATGGCGGTTGATCAAAAATGCTGGAAGGGTTTGAGAATAAATCAAAAATTGCTTTTGGTGCTTTGTGATTTGAGCAAAGTTTTTGACAAAGTGCAGTTTGGGCATATTCTGAAGAAATTGAAAATATATGGGTTAAGAGATAACTCTCTAAAATTAATGCATTCTTATTTTAAAAATAGAAAGCAGTTTGTATTTTTGGGTGATGATATCTCAAGTGATAGAGAAGTAACGTTTGTTATACCTCAGGATTCTACATTAGGAACATTTTTATTCCTAATTTCTATAAATGATCTGCCTAACATTCTAAATTCTCATAATTTTTCCTCTGTATTGTATGCTGATGATACTACCCTTCTGGTAGTAGATAAAGCTCTAATCAGTCGTAGAAACAAAATTCACACGGCTCAGGCCATAGCACATGATTGGTTTTCAGTAAATAACCTTTTATTGAATCAAGAAAAAACCCAAAGAATTTTATTTTATTTAGGAAATTTACAAAGTGAAGAGATATCCATTGGTTTACATTTGGATAATAAACTTGATTGGAAGCACCACTTAGCAGAGTTAAATAAAAAGTGGTCTAGAATATTGTATTTGCTGTATAAAATTAAGCCACTTATTTCCTCTCATTATCTATGTAATACACACTTTGGTCTCTTTCAGTCGCATATTCAATATGGTTTATTACTATGGGGTCATGTAACTAATGATGTCTTTAAAATGCAGAAAAAAACAAATACGAATTATGTGTAGTGCAGGTCCCTCAGAGCACTGCAAGCCACTATCTTAAGATTTCAAGTATATACAATTTATACATTCTGATGGTCCTAAGATACACATAATTAAATCTGGATAACTTTCCCCTTAGAAGTGACTACCATTCATATAATACTAGGAATAAAAACAAAATAAATGCTCCTCAGTTTCGATTAATAATTAACTCAATTAGGAGCTACAGATTTAATTGTGTGTCATTTTTTAATAAATTGCTTAAGGCTGCCTGATTCACTACATTTAAAAAGTTTGATCAGGTGATTTTGGGGTGGCTCGTTGAACACCCATATTATTCTTTATGAATTCCTTACAGATGATTTAAAAAACTTGAATTTTGGTTAGACACAGTGATTTATATCAATGTTTTTATTATTAGGTAAATATTTATTGTTATTGTGTTTAGTTCTGTTACAATGCTTTGTTGATATATATCTTTTTATTAAACGATTTTAATGTAACAACTTTAATTGAATATAACATTTTGACTATGTCTATTCCAATATGTTTGGTCTATGACAAATAAACATATGATTATAAGTATTTCTTATAAAGTAATTTGTTTAAAGTGAAAAATGTGTTTAATATTGTCTGAATTTCATAGTAAAAATATTGTTTTTAATCTGTGCAATATCAAAATAAAATAAATAAAAAAGTTTAATAATAGTTCTGCTTTTTGGACTTATAATTGATTGAATTTTAGTTATATTTTCTATGTAAAATAGATTTTTTTAAATATGGAAATTATTAAAAATTAAAGGTTGACAAATTTAAAAATGGAAACAGTTTAAAACAGTTTTATAATTCCATTCATTATATATGAAGGTCCTATATTCTATGCAGCTTGACAATCTGTCTATATTAAGTATCAACAATCTGTGCAATGACTATATAGACTTTATTGATTTAGTAAAAATGATATTCACATTCATTCCATCACTTCAACTGTTTGGCAAGTGTTTATGTAGTTTTTCCTATATGATATAAAAGTAAGACAAAATTATATATAATAATAAATAATACATGTCACAACTAATTAATAATCAGCTAATAGGCCCGTTGACAGAATCATAATCACTGCCACTATCTCCAGAAAAATTGTTTGGATAGTGTCTACCACCTCTCCTTTTTCCTAGTCTATTACGAAGAGAATGTTGATCGTGACATAGTGGACGTGACAGAGAGGGACATTGATTTTTAGGTTTCTTAAATAATCTGAAACAAAGATATGCATTTAAGTTATAGGCAGCTAAAACAGTTATAGTTAGCTATATAAACAGTATATAATGGCCTTGAAAACATTGTTTTGTTAATGTTAAATATAAAATTTAAAAAAAAAATTAAAAATTAAATTAAAATCTCTCTCTCTCTTTCTCTCTGTATACAGTATTTAAATTATGTTGAAATTTGCATAAGAAAATGAGATATTGCAGAAACCCTCCCTTGTAGTAAGATCCAGATCCCAGAATTGTGGAATGTGTACCAATCTTGACATCTAAGGTACAAGGGTACGTTTCAAGTAGTTTTAATATTAATGTAGATGTCTAACTGTATAGGTTCTCTAGCAGTTACAAATTTTGTCCAATTTTATTAAATATGTTCTATTGGTTGATTTTATCATCTTGGACAAAGTTCATTAAACTTGTTTTAAACTAATTTCAAAATAACGGTTCTGGTTTTAAAATAACTCAACTAAAAATACCATTAATTACGGTTTGTAAAAAAGTATAGATAGTTATTCTGCACTTATGATAAAACACCCAACTTTCTATGGTAAATAAAAATAGCAAAGTTAGAGACAAATTATAAATAACAGACCTCAAAAGTCTCTAATTTTTAACTTGAACTATGATTATCTACAATACTTGAAAACCAATACTTTTGTTAGTAAATATTAAAGGATTATATAACATAATAACCATATTTGTGTCATGATAATGGGCTGAGATTTATTTCTATTGCCATAATTTTTTATTTTTATTTTTTTTAAAGGAAATTTATGTATTTTGTGTCAAGATAAGTAGCAAGATTGTCTTCTAATTGTTTTATTTCATGAGTCAGTTTCTTATATGACTCATTGTAATAGTATACATTTTTGAATTTTGAAAAGAGCGGGAGGATCTTGAGCTTACAAGAGATTGGTTAGGAAGGGTGTGTTCTAAAAAAGTAACAACGTAATATAAATTTGTTTTCTTTGAATAACTTAAAAAGGACTAAATTTGAAAATAAAGTGAGTAATAGCGAATGATCAGAGAAATTTGTTCTATGTATTGAGATAATTAGAATTATTATAAACTTTGTAAGTAAAAAAGTGAATTATAAACATTTTGTAGACAAATAACAGAAGTGTAACTCTAACCGAGGGAAGGGATTTCAATTATTCTGGAAAAATCCTTTGAGGTGACAACGTCGGCCGGGACGGCCCTGTCACTTTTCTGGACAATGGAAAAATGATCTAACAGTGTTTTTCTTTAGTAATACGTAACAAGTATGAACTAAATGGTTACAAAGTGATATGTAAATAGAATTTGAGTATTTTTAATACGTAGAAGTGAATATTTTAACTTGTAGAACGTTTGAGATATATAGTCAGAGTTTATGTACACGTGTTGTTTATAACACAAAGACAAAATATTAAAGGTGTGTTTTATGGCGAGTATGGACTATTTTAATTATGAAACAATGCAATAAAGTTTTAATTATGTATAGACGTTAGAGTGAGATAATTTGAACATTAAACTTTGCTTACTTAACAAAAAGTGATGCAATTTAGAGAACTATTGCTATAAAGACTAGGTTTAATTTTGTGTTTCAATTTAAAAATAGAACAATTTGAACATTGATGTGTGCTATTTATAATATGAACAATAAATGTGCTTTTGTAAAACATGAAGCATGGACTTATGATGCAACGGTTAGAGCGATTGTGATTAATCATAATGCAGATGCATAGGACGGAACGAGTGGCTTCAAATAAAAAGTTTCTTTTAAAAAGAAAACGTGTCTTGGAATAGCAAGTATAAACTTTTATTATGTAAAATAAAATATGTATTTGTAGTAATTTATAAATTTTTCAGTGTTATAAGTTTGAATTTGTTACATGATGTTTTTTGATTAATAAGACGCAATGACTTATATTTTAGAGTAAAATTAATATGTGAAAGTCTTTTTTAAGAGACTAGCTATTTTGAGATTCATTTGTTTTCTGTAAAGAATATACTTTTAAAATAATGGAATTCTTTTTATGAGAAGCAAAATTAAATTCTTTTCATTTTTAATTAATAAGTTGCAACTGAAAATTAAATTTAATAAAACTTAATTTTCTTTCTTTGTGTTGAGTCTTGAATATAATAGAAGAACTTTGTAGGATGCATTAACATAAGATATTTTACAGGAACTTAATTTTTTACATTTACTCTTATTTTTCTTTGTTTTGTATAAATAAATAACATGTACATTTCAGCATAAAAAGGACTTCTATTCTTTCTATCTAGTATTCCATTCAGTACACTGTTTCAAAAGAACTTATGACCCTAGAGATTTTAGTATTCATTTTTAAAATTTTTATTGTTATTTATTTTTGTAATTATTAAATTACAAATGGCGCCCAACTAGATTAGAACATAGCATTTGTATAAAGTAAAAACAAAACCCTCATTTTGTATATTGTTACAATTGTCGCACAAAGTGTGGCATTTGTATAAAATAAAGTCAATAAACCCTTTATATTTCATATAATTACATCATGTATGTCCTAAGAATATACTTGCTTTTCTTTCTCTAACAAAAACTAAATTATGTTTATTTTATAGCTTTGAAGAACCTAGGTTTGCTAACAACTTTTTAGAAGGGAAATATTTGGTTAGCATATCAAATTCCTATCACCGTTGTTCTAGCATTCTCAACCAAAGTTCATTGCCAATTTCCGCTTCCCAATTTTCCTCTTGATCCTGGGTCAAAAGGTAAATATTTAATTGAAACCAAAACCTCTCACTCATGAAGCAAGAGCACTAACCATAAGACCTGCCATGATGGGCTTTTCTTTTTCTACTTCATGAAATTACTTTAAAATCAAATAACTTACTAAAAGAATAAAACTCTAAATTTTATAATCTAAATTAATATATACAAACCTTGATAATTGGTATTTAACGTAGGGAAATATGCAAAAACTTTCCATAACCCAAAGGAGCAGTATAAAAGCAATTATTGCAGCCAGATAATGCCCAGACTTATCCAACCAAGCTGCAACGGAGTTCAAAAATTCAAGGTTCAGGATCTTGTTCAATTTCCCCACCTGAAAAATATAGACAGTTAAATTAGAGAAGCTTGGAAGTTAAAACTTCAACTTATTCACTGTAATTGTTAGTAACTGAATTTTGAGTAACATTTTACTTCCTCAAAATTTGGAAGAAATATTGAAAAATTTGTAAATACTCATTTTAAGTGACTCTGAGCTCCAAAAGGTAATTTTTTTCAAAATAACTTACTGCTATAACTATTCACAGTTATTATTTCTCAGGAACACTATTACCAATTTTGTTTTTGAGGCACCTAATTATCCACTTATAATACAATCAGTCATCCACAGTAATATAAATTTGGGGCTATCTCCTAAACATAATTATTTCAAAAATGCTGTTAAATTTTGATTTAATTTTGTTCAAAACCACTTTAGTTTTCAAACAAATCATATGGATTTAGGAATGATCTGTGTATGAGGGTGCACAATAAGCTTCATAGCTGAGAGGCAAAACCAATACTGGAATTTTGGCATTGTAATAATTCAAAATTATCATAATCATTCAAATAAAACAAATAATGCAAGAAAACGATCGCTCCTGACATCTATTGGCGAGAATACGAAGCTCAAACATAGATGACGTCACTCGGCCTACGAACGACTGAATAAAACAATTTTTACAGACAACTGAGACAAGTAAACAAATATCCTACATCTACCAAATCTAGGCCAGACTAAAAATGATCCACAACTTAACATGCAATGCTATATTAAAAAACTCAAATTATAATTCGACCGTAAACGAAAGATATCCAATATTGAAACCCATAATATATCAGTTTCTGTTCACAAAGAAACCTCAACATAGCCTCGGCTTATCGGAAATTACAAATCAACGAGACCACTAGGAGAAATTTGAGAAGTACCGTCAGATTCCCAACTAAATTTCCTAGAGAAATGCTTAACTCGAATATAATAGAAAAATCGGCAACAATTTGTTTTGATCGTTTGAAAGTGGGCAATGTCGACCGTAATTACAATATAATCCATTATCAGACGAGACGTCACTCCAACACGCCCGCCTGCTCATTACTGATTGGTTAACGATAAAAATATTGTAAAAGCTAGTTCAAATACTTATATCTCACTGACCAACATATAAATGCAATTTAAATAAATATTTCAAATTTTTAAAAAAATATAAAAGAAGTTTAAATCTGATAAGAATTAAAGTATTCAAAAATTATCATTAGACAGAAATAACGTTTAAGTCCAAATTCAGCATTTTTCATTTATCATTATAAACACCATCTTTCATGAACTAAATCAGTGAAAGTGCAGTGAAAAGTGAAATTGTCAAGGCAGTGTCGTCAGGATCCTATACCGAGATGATGCTGGTTTTTAAGATAACGATTGTTAGAAGTGTTGTTACCAGGCGATTTGTTTTTATAAAGAATTAAGAATTATTGGAACCAGATTGGTAACATGTTTAAAAATGAAGGAAACAATTTCTAAACAGTGCTGAAATTTATTAACCCGTAAAAAAAAATTGACCATTCACAAAAGTAAATATCAGCCAACAATTAACCAATTAGCAAATACTTATTAATAAACAAGTTTTTCTTTAAAAAAAAAATTTACATGCCCTTAATAAAAGTTACAATTACTTTGATCTTTCCCCCCCATACAACTGTTACAAATGAAATTTTTAAAAGTAATATAAATTTGTTAAAAAAAAAAATTTAATTATTGACAATAAATTTAACTTCAAAGTGTATATTAATTCTAACAAATATTCATTATCAAATTGCTTATAAATTATTACAATTTATATTATTAAATTTCTTAAAACTAAGTTGATCAACTAATAATATATATTATATATAAAAATTAGTTTATTATATAAAAGGAAAATTAAATTTTATTTTATTTTATTGACATCAATATTTATTTTAATTTGGAAAAATAACCCCTTTGGGGTCGTGGAGGCCAAAATTTTGCATGCAGTCCCATCCAAAAATTAATTTAAAGTTTGTACATATTGTTCCACAAAGAATAGTCACCAAGATGAAGTCACTTTATTACACCATATTTTTATTATTAAGTTTTGTTTAAGAAACACAGCTAAAGTTCCTCTAGTTAACATGAGGCATATTTCAAAAAAGATTTTTCTTTGTAAGTTGAGCTGTTATGAACTAGGAAGTGCTGAGTTGTGTTTCAACTTGCTTTTTTACTCCTGACCTTGAACCAGCATTTTGCTGGAGTTGTGTTTCAAAAAGCTTACGAGCTTTTGGCGTCAAGGTAAATCATCGAGGCAAACCACTCAGCGAGATTCGCAATATACACTAACGAGCCTTAATCGTGCATGAGTAGTCTAAATTTTAAAAGGAATTTTGAAACAGAAGCCAAAGTAATTTTAATTAGAAGTATTAACTTTAAGTTTTACATTATTTTTCTATTGAGAAGCGACTAGCCTGCGTTGGAGGTAAGAACTGACTAACTTAATCAAGATTGACTAAGGTCAGAGTCTAATTGGCAGGTTGGCCGATATCGCTTTCAAAGCCGCTCACCAGGTGGTAGCATTATGCAGGGAAGATTTACAAGGTAATTTAATTTAAACCGTCTTATTGGCAAGTAAGTATTTTACAATTATTTAGCGGCCGTTACAGTTCTCCCCCCCCCAAAAAACGGAGTTGGGGTGGAGTCAGAAAGGGGCCAGAAGGGCCTCCCACAAAATTTTGAGCAACAGGGGCACCTAATAGAAACAACGCTTCATAGTACTTTTAATCACCACTCTAGGGTGTAGCCTCCTTCGGCGCTTACTTATTAAGTTTTGAAATTTCTAAAACGTCACAGCTCTACTCCCATAGGAGGATCGGGACTACGCCCACGGGGGAGAGAGCTGAAGATTGACGTAAAAATTGTCGACTTTGCCCTGCATCAATTGCCATTGTACCACTAGGGTATGGGAGGATGGAGGGGGGGTAAAGGGGAGGAGTAGCACCTCGGGCACACATGGGAGGTGACTACTCCTGGGGAAGGCAAGGGGAGGAAAAGGTGTTATACACCAAAAGCTATCAGGAGACCGGACTCAGAGGGGGGGGGACTAGTCCCCTGAACCGACTCCTGAAGCTGCAGGTCAAATCATGCACAGCGTCGTTATTTAAACTTCTCTTCTCCCATACGAAGAAAAATTTTAACTATTCACGGCTCTTAACAATTTCCTTGATTTAAAAAAAATTTAGAAGGGCCAAAACCAAGAAAAATTAATTCCAAAATAAACAAAGAAGCAATATGAAACGTTGAAGACAGTCGAATTGTTCTATAGTACAAGCCAGGACATGTAATAGTTATGACTTAAGGTCTTATGTATATGTAATCATGTGCCCCAAAAAAAAAATTTTTAATTTAAATAAAAAAAAATTATGTTAAAAAAAAATTTCATTAAAATTAGTCTAGGTGTTTTTAAAAAAAAGGTATGCAAAAGAAAGTTGTGTCCAATATAAAGGTGTATTAAACTGTGACCCATGACTGAAAACCAACTCCGGTTTTCTCATCCCTAACAACAATATTGAATGAACGAAGCAACCATGTTGACTTGCTAACAACAAAATAACTCAAGAGGAAATCAAACAAGTCAACCATGTGTTCTTATACAAAATCTGGGCACCTATATTAGAACAACGAATGTTTTTTTACACACAAAGATTTCAACAATTTAACAAAATTTAAAATTATAAATGGCTCAACAAAGGCAACATCAAAAGGCAAAACTGAAAACGACATCGCCCGACATTGAGTCCTCAATACTTGACTTTGCGCTAGTCAGTGATTTACAAAATAATATTGAAAGCAAGATTTTATTTAAATTATAATGGTACTGAAGTGTAGAGTAAAATGTTGTATGTATATTTATATATAAAAAATTTTTAACCCAAGTTCAAACAAGCAAAAGTTTTTTTTTTTTTTTTATATAAGTTTTTATCTATTTTTGGATTTTTATTATTTAATTTTTTTTGTATTTTTGATAAAGCCTTGCTTGTCTGAATTAAGTCAAGTAACTTACTAATGTATATAAAAAAAAATTATGAAGAAAAAAAATTTTTTATCAAAATCTGTCTAGGTGTTTTTGAGAAAAGTGTTTATGTAATTTACTTAAAGACGTATGAATTTATTTTTAAAAAAAAATTTTGTCTGATCAACAATTGTTGTTGTGTTTATGAAATAAGCTGTAATTAAAAAAAAGGTAGAGTTTGTCCAGCACAAAATCAATTTAAATGTATCAAATTTTTATGGTTCCAAAAGCAAAATTTTACAAACCACGCTCTGCTACCAAAAACATGTTATCAGGCGATTTGTTTTTATAAAGAATTAAGAATTATTGGAACCAGATTGGTAACATGTTTAAAAATGAAGGAAACAATTTCTAAACAGTGCTGAAATTTATTAACCCGTAAAAAAATATTGACCATTCACAAAAGTAAATATCAGCCAACAATTAACCAATTAGCAAATACTTATTAATAAACAAGTTTTTCTTTAAAAAAAAAATACATGCCCTTAATAAAAGTTACAATTACTTTGATCTTCCCCCCCCCATACAACTGTTACAAATGAAATTTTTAAAAGTAATATAAATTTGTTTAAAAAAAAAATTTAATTATTGACAATAAATTTAACTTCAAAGTGTATATTAATTCTAACAAATATTCATTATCAAATTGCTTATAAATTATTACAATTTATATTATTAAATTTCTTAAAACTAAGTTGATCAACTAATAATATATATTATATATAAAAATTAGTTTATTATATAAAAGGAAAATTAAATTTTATTTTATTTTATTGACTTCAATATTTATTTTAATTTGGAAAAATAACCCCTTTGGGGTCGTGGAGGCCGAAATGTTGCATGCAGTCCCATCCAAAAATTAATTTAAAATATGTACATATTGTTCCACAAGGAATAGTCACCAAGATGAAGTCACTTTATTACACCATATTTTTATTATTAAGTTTTGTTTAAGAAACGCAGCTAAAGTTCCTCTAGTTAACATGAGGCATATTTCAAAAAAGATTTTTCTTTGTAAGTTGAGCTGTTATGAACTAGGAAGTGCTGAGTTGTGTTTCAACTTGCTTTTACTCCTGACCTTGAACCAGCATTTTGCTGGAGTTGTGTTTCAAAAAGCTTACGAGCTTTTGGCGTCAAGGTAAATCATCGAGGAAAACCACTCAGCGAGATTCGCAATATACACTAACGAGCCTTAATCGTGCATGAGTAGTCTAAATTTTAAAAGGAATTTTCAAAACAGAAGCCAAAGTAATTTTAATTAGAAGTATTAACTTTAAGTTGCCTGCGTTGGAGGTAAGAACTGACTCACTTAATCAAGATTGACTGAGTTCAGAGTCTAATTGGCAGGTCGGCCGATATCGCTTTCAAAGCCGCTCACCAGGTGATAGCATTATGCAGGGAAGATTTACAAGGTAATTTAATTTAAACCGTCTTATTGGCAAGTAAGTATTTTACAATTATTTAGTGGCCGTTACAGTGTGGAAGCATCCAGACGTATAATAAACAATCCGGAAAATATTCAGCAGAAAGGCGAGTTATTTTGGAACCCGATAAAATGAATCTATAAAAATAACCAAAACTGACCTTTTACAAGGGAAGATTGAAGATCTCTAACCAATATTACCCGAAACCTAATTCAATAATCCTACCAATTGGTGAGACCAATCCAATACTATCTTTTACCATAAGCCTAGCTTAAGCAATTTAACCAGTTCCTACTATGAACTTGAACTATACATACACAGATATAATCTTGTTGACAAATAAACTGAATAAGACATAGTGCAAAGATAAATATAAACTTAGTAATCAATAAATTCAATAAGACATTATTTAGTGAATCATAACGTTCATCCGAATGATGAATTTCACATGTCCTCATTCCATTTTCATTATTTAAATAACCTAAGACATTTAGTTGAACTTCAACAAATTGATTTTTAAATATTTATAAACTGTGAACATTATAATTAAGAATCATATCATATGATTATTTTAGTGGCCGTGGAAAGTGCCGGCACACTTAATCCCCTCCCCGAGATAAGACAATAAAGTTAACCTATGTATATACAATCAAAGACTATTAACTCATCATTGAATGTTATCTATTGTATTCATATTATACTTAGTAAATAAAGTAAAAAATCCTGTTATTTGATTTCACAATGATTAAAAGTATTTAACTCAATATCTCTGATAAAAAATATAATATTAATATAATCTCAGTTTGTTTACGAGTAGAGCTTAAAAAAAAGAGTAATTGTAATTTTGATAAAAAATTTATACTAAATTTGTTCACATAAAATATTTAAGAGTTGAATCGTAAAATAAGATTTCATTGATTTATTTTGACTTAAAGTTTTATTTAAGAATTTGATTGTTTATCAATTACATTTTTCTATTTTCAGAATTATTCAACTGTCTGAGGTCCCAGGTGGAGATCTTCTAACAATGGTGACTTTAACGTCAACAGAAATAGGTACAGAATGTTCAGATATTTATTTATTTGCCGTCTTTCTTATTTTCATGGGTCAAAAATATTTTGATAAATCATTACAAAATTTATCTTAACATTTTCTAACACAAAATCATTCGAAAAAGTTTAATTGCGAATAAGATTTCATTGTTTTATTTAAACTCAAATTATTAGAGTTATTTGTATCAATTATTACATAATATTTACGCATTTTTCTATTTTCAGAATTGTTGCAGCCGACCGACCCTACGAGTGACAATATGGTGACTTTCTCAACACCGATAGAAATAGGTAAACAAAATTCAGATATTAATTTACCATCAATTGTAATTTTTGAAAATAATTTTCATTTTTTTCTTGGGATAAAAATCTTTATGCTAACATTATATTTTTTTCTAACAAAATCATTTGAAAACAATAAATTGGATTCTGAATAAGATTTCATCGTTTTATTTAGACTTCAAATTTCCAGAATTGTTATTTTCATAAATATCACATAATATTTACACTTTTTTTCCTTTTCTTTTGTTTCAGAGTTATTCCAGCCGAGTGAGTTTGCAGATGAAAGTTTGTTGACCCTTTCTTCAACCCAGACAAAAGTAGGTACACAAGTTAGACGACAAAGGCGTACGAGACAAAGACTAACGGTACCCCAAGACCCCATTTACAGTTTTTCGGCAGATAGACCATCCCTTGACGACATCCCTTTCACTCAGAACCCTGGGTTAAATCAACCACCAACTGTCAAATAACCTGTTTAATATTTCAACATGTTCTTCACTGACGAACTAAAAACTATAATTGTTAACGAGACCAACGACTTCACCGAAACAAAAAAATCTGGTGCGAGTATCCATGCCCGAATAAGAAGGTGGAAAACCCCAACCATAGAGGAATTCACTCTGTGGTTAGGGTTACTTATTCAGATGGGAAACATGGTACCGGTACTCCCCAGAATTTCAGACTACTGTACTACGGACAAACTATTCAACTTGCCTTTTGTCCGAAGTGTGATGAGTAGAGACAGATTTATGAATATTCTAAACTGTCTCCACTTTCATACCAATCCCCTTTCGCAAACAGAGACTGACCGACTATACAAAATTAGGCCCCTTATCTAGTTTTTCCATGATATTATGGAAAAACTTGTGACTCCGACTAGACGACTCTGTATTGACGAATCCATGATCCTCTGGAGAGGGCGATGGGTTTTTCGAGTTTACCTGAAGGGAAAGAGGCATAAGTATGGTATAAAACTATACACGCTCACCGAACCTTCGGGTTTGTCCTAAGGTTTATAGTATACTTGGGTTCTGGTGATCAAGAAGTTGGTGGGCAAGGTCATGTTGATATGGTTGTCCATAAACTGATGGAAGGTCAATTAGATTTTGGTCATTCATTGTTTATGGACAATGTTATTATGCGTACGACTTGCTCATGAACTCCTTGAGCGCAAAACCTTTGTAACTGGGACCTTACGGAAAAACCGAAAAAACAACCCCCCTCAGTTTGTTTCCAAGAAGTTGAAAAAATCTGAAAACACCTCCCTATTTTCCGATTCAGGCTTTTGCGTTCTCAAATGGAATGATCGACAAGAAGTGCTGATGATAAGCTCAGAGTTCAGTCCAGACCTGGTCGATGTCACCGATCGACGAGGATGTGTAGTTCAAAAACCAGAAATGGTCGCTGAATACAATAAGTCGATGGGTGGAATCGATCACATGGATCAACTCTTGGCTTATTATCCGATAGAGCGTAAATGCGAAAATGACATGGTATAGGAAGGTGGCCATTCACATTTTTCATCTGATCCTTACCAATTCCTATATCCTGTTCAGAAGGGATAATCCTAATTCCAAAATGTCCCTTTATGATTTCCGCTTAAATTTGGTAAAGTCCCTCACAGCTCCTGCTTTTCCTCCTCCATCTGCTCCTTCCAACATTCCCCCTGTTCTTTCCAACCCTCCCTCTGTTCCTTCCCCCGGCCCTTCCTCACAGACAACCACGGTTCTTCATGCTCCCCGACAAAGACCGCTGAACGACAATAACAAACGACTTTTTTGACGATGTGTGGTATGCTTGAAGTCTGGGAAAAGAAAGGAGTCGTCATACTACTGCCCAGACTGCCCCAAAGAGCCACATTTATGTGTGCCATGTTTTCGGCCATATCACGAAAAATAAATAATAAGTGCAACATTTATATAAAAAAAAATGGTTTAATTTAGTTTTATATAGTAAAAAATAGCGTAGGTAGTTTAGTGTTAGATACGTTTAGCAAAATTTTAAAAAAAATTGTTTGCATTGTAAATATAAAAATTTGTAATTTCTTTTTGTAATTTTAATTGTATATTTAATATTTTCAACTAGTTGTAATTAATTAGTTTAGTAATTCAGTTTCTTTTTTCAATTGTAAATAGATGTAAATATAAAAAATTATCATTTTTGTAATTTTAATTGTATGTTTAGAATTTAGTTTCGTAGTTTATTTATTTTGTTTTTAAATATTGAATCAACAAATATAACCGAAAACATTGTTTTATTTTCTCCCCATATGAAGTTCCAATAAAATATATTTAGAAAAACGAAAATGTATTATATAATATTATTATTATTTTTTTTTTTTTTAAACTGGGCTGTGATAGCCTCCATCAGAGGCCTCACCGGCGTCGACCTAAAGGTCTTTTGCCGCCCCAATTTCCTTCCTACACCCATTCAGTAATACCCGTCATCCTTATGAAGGAACAGATACTACCGATAGGGTTGTCTAGGATGGTTTCCATCTCTTTCCCCGGAGGGCCTAGAGAGTACAGCCTGGCTCGTCCTAGCGCCTCACACTCTAAAAGAATGTGTTCTGCAGACTCTTCAGCCAAACCACATTTCCTGCATGTATTATCTGCAGCAATTCCTATCCTGTGTAGGTGTTTTCTGAGGTGACAGTGGCTCGTTAAGAGACCAACCACCCACCTCAAGTTATCCCTTCTGAGAGAGATGAGTTGTTCCGCATGTTTCTTGCTTGGTCTAATTAACCTTTTAGCAAGTCTACTAGTGGTTGAATTCGTCCAGACCCTGTTCATCCCCTCCCGCATCCACGTATCAACCACTGCCCTGGCATGTCCATAAGAGATTCCGAGCACCGGTTCCGGGCCCGCGAAAGGGGATTCAGAGCCTGACCTGGCTAGTTCATCTGCTCTCTCATTACCATCAATACCTGAGTGGCCAGGAACCCAGCCAACAGTGACCGTGTTCATCTGACTAAGCTTTATCAATGATGAGATGCAGTCCCATACCTGCTTCGACTTTACCTTAGTCGTGTTAAGAGCCTTAATGGCAGCTTGACTATCTGTGAAAATCAGAATGTTCTTACCAATGTATTTCATTCTTTGATTCTCCTTGATGCATTCAGAGATAGCACCTACTTCTGCTTGGAAAACAGTAGCATGCTTACCTAGGCTCAGTACGATGGACCTCTCTGGGTTGAGCCCATTAATGCCACCGCCTGTACCCATCTCTGTTTTCGAGCCATCTGTGAACCAGACTATATCTTGCTCGTTGTATAACCTACTTCCAGACTCCCATTCTTCCCTAGAGAAGATCTTCGTCTTAAAAGGCTTGTCTAATGAAACCTTAGGTATCATGTGATCTGAGGGCATGTCTAACACTTCCCTGTTGACCACCTGATTTATCCTGCAATGCCCAATTGCAGGCCACCTCTTTCTCCAGCACCCCGTTTGCTGTAGTCTATATGCACTCATCCTGGCCTGTCCCTGAATATATACCCCTAGGGGAGGGAGATCCAGAAGTGCATTCAAGGTAACAGTTGGTGTAGACCCCATGGCCCCCGTGATAGCCAAACAGGCCACCCTTTGGAGACCATCCATTCTACTTCCAACCCCACCTTGTAGCGTCTTAGTCCACCAAACCACCGCAGCATAGGAGATTAGTGGTCTAATAATCATGGTGTAAATCCACATAACCACCTTGGGTTGCAGACCCCATTGTTTTCCAACATCCCTCTTGCATGCAAACATAAGACACTTGGCTCTGGTTACTACCCGTTCTATCTGTGGGTTCCAGGTGAGTCTTTTATCTAACACAGTACCTAGGTACTTCACCTGGTTCTCCAACGCAACCTCCTGCCCAAAGAGCTTAGGTAGCGACCTCACTCCCAGATTCCTTTTTCTTGTGAAGGGAATGAGAGAAGTTTTTGCAGGATTCACAGATAACTGTTCCTCCTGACACCACCTTTCCACCTGGTTAAAGGCAGCCTGCATAAGGTCACAAACAACACTCATGTCTCTACCTCTAACCACGATGGCCACATCATCAGCGTATCCCTGTGAGTAGAATCCTTGTTCGTTTAAACGCCTAAGGATCTTATCCACTACCAGGTTCCATAACAGGGGGGATAAGACTCCGCCCTGAGCACATCCACGTCTAGCTCTGACCGTGATGATTTCATCATACAGAGTAGCCTGGATTGACCTGTTGTTATAATAGTAAGGTAGAGTGACATAAAAAATGAAAGTTTGTCTCATTGTTAGCGTGATCATTTAAGGATTGAATTATGTAGCTAAAAAGTAGTTAGCAAATGAATAACAAACAGGACATAATTTCTGTCATGCCACCCACCATATCTCCCTTTATAATAAATACATGAATAAAATAACAATCAATAATAATTATCATTTCAATATTGATTGTTATTTTTGAATAAATTAATAAATTCCTATTACGAACATTGTACTTTGCCTTTGTTAATTCGAAATTAGATTATGCTTTGACCTTATGGGGAGGCACTTATAATACTACAATGAAAGCAATTGTTGTTCAACAAAACTCATTTATTCGTATTATAGATAATAAATCAAAATTAGAACACGCTTTACCTATTTATAGAAAACTTGAGATTCTACCTATAAAGAATTTGTATATTTACAAGGCATTAAAAGTTTATTATAATAAGAGTAACAAACAAAGAGAAGATATTCGAAATCCTACTGTAATCCTTAGAAATAGATTGAATGCGTATGTTCCAAGACCTAGACTTACCTTATATAAAAGGTTTTTCACCTATCTTGCTCCGAAATTTTATAATTACTTGCCCCATCAAATTAAAATTGTTAAAAAGTTAAGTAAATTCTTAAGAGTGTTAAAAACATAATCTTCTGTTTCATGATAATATTTCTATGTTTTATGACTGTTTAGAAGAAGATAT
Source organism: Aphrophora alni (assembly GCA_963513935.1). Lineage (NCBI taxonomy): Eukaryota > Metazoa > Arthropoda > Insecta > Hemiptera > Aphrophoridae > Aphrophora > Aphrophora alni. Next base: position 77,870,897 of record OY740772.1, read on the forward strand.
GACTTATAAGGAATATTTTTTGTGTTGTTTTATTGTTAGGTTTAAGAATACTTAATTAATTGTTTAGGGTAAGATTTTTTTTTTTTTTTGTGTTAACTAAGATATATATTTTCTATTTTGGCATAATTAATATTATTTATAAAAAAAAAAAATTGTTTGTCCTGTATAAATAATAAGTAGCCTTTGTCTTTTGTTGTTTCTTCCATGTTGAGAGATGAACATATTTTAACAAAGTTCGGTGAATCATCAAATGTAACCGATCAACCGCAACCTCTATCTCTAGCTCTTGTCTTATAGATTCTAAGTTTCATGTGTATCACCCCAAACAGGTTTTTTTTATAAACCTCGGGGTCAGATTTTATTAGTCTTAAGTTTGTAAAGTTTTGTAATCTGAACATGTATATGTATATAGTTGACTAATAAAGATATTTCATTTCAAATTATAGGTATTTGTGTTTTATGTACAAACAATTTTTACTATTCCGAAAATGTTAATTTCACACTAAAACATGTAAAAATTATTACCGAAAAATTAAAAATTTAAGAAAAATGAATTTTATTATGAGAAGAATAAATTAAAAAATATGCAGTAATAGCCGCGTTGAATCATAGACTAGAACAGGGCAGTGAACTACCTTCCCTATGGCGCACGCGGCTAATACCGCAACCGGATGCCGCCATATTGTAGTCAGACATGATAGTACCCCTCACAAGGCTAAGCACTCAAAGTGTTAAGGAAGTTAAGGAACATTCATAAATATAGCCGATAGTTAAGTTGGGTATAGTTAGTTGGGTAAGTAGAAGTCTGGCATCTATCCTCAGGTTAGATTAAAAACTAGAGGTAAGTGTAACTGTCTAACAGTATTCAAGCTAGGGAGTGAAATAAGCCCATGGTGGCTGATATATATTAGGAATGTACAATTCCGCCAGGGCTGGATTTAGCATTTTGGCGCCCCTAGGCCCAATAATTTTTTCCGCCCCCTATTCTTGTTAAAGTTACTTCCCCAAAAACGTTTATTAAAAAATTATATCAGGCTTATGTTGTAACGAAGTTGATGCGTAATGTTGAAAAATAGTTTAACTTTACCAACAATTATTTGTTCCAATGAACTTCAAAATCAGAATGATTTTTTTGTAATCAATTAAAAAAATATGTTAAGTTATGGCTATTTATTTTTATTTCTAGATATTTTTTAAATATTTTTTTTCTCTTGGCCGAGCGCCCCCTGGGAGCTTGCGCCCATAGGCCCGGGCCTATTGGGAAATCTGGCCCTGAATTCCGCCATTAAAAAAATAATAATAAAAACATTTATGAAGGATGCAAGGGTTGATTTTGACAAGAACTTTATGAAGGGCAGCTTAATTTATTAACATTATCAAGTATTAAAGTATTCCTATTCTTGTATTTTCGTAGGAATGAGTATGTTTGTGACATTTAAAAATTAAAATCTTTGTAACTAAAGAGTGATAATATATATTTTTTTAATAATATACTCACCAAATCAGCAAGAAATTTAACTGTGAAATCACTAAATTTGTTTACTTGAGTCCAAAATAGCTTTATGGCAATGTTCGTCAAAAATATTGTGGCAAATGTCTAAAAAAACAAACATAATTAAATTTATATATCATTAGGAAGTAAAAAAATTATAACATACAGAGTTGAGAAAAATAAATTTTGAACATAAACTCATCTTTGTTTAGCTTTTCAAAGTTTGTAGATTACTTTTTTTTTTTTTTTAAAGCTTGATAAATATGTTTTAGACCTTTCCAAGAACAAATAATATAAATAGAATTAGATGATGTAATTAAAAGATGATGTAGCTGTTTAAACATTATTTTAAAGTTAGATCCAAGTTACTCAAAATCAAAGACATAATCATGTTAAATATCCTAAAACAGCGGAAAACAGTTTATTTTTCTTTAATATTAATAGTTGCATTAACTGCAAATTTTGTAATTTTATTGCCACTTTGCTGTAACTGTTCCACTTAAACATAAACCATGAAGGTGATGAAAAATGTATAACTTCTATTTAAATCAATATTAATTTATACAGTACTTATAAATGTTAACTTAAAACACAAAAAAGTTAAAATTTTAAAATGGAGATTTGTAGCAACACAAAAGGCTACTTAAATGAAATTGAAAATACCATAGAAATATCTTTAGCCTTCTTGTCCCTTTTTCAACTACACTTTTTCTAACTCCCCTTCTTTTAAAGCCTAAATAAAAAACTGAATTTCACAACCCAGAGCCTAATAGACAACTAGAACATAGAAGAGATTAGGGGAAATAGCATGAAAATTTGTTTACATTTTTGAACTGCAGACACGTCCACTTGTAAAAACGATAGTAACCACATCTAAAAAGGATAAGGACTTTCAAAGAAATCAATTGCACTGTTATAATGGACTGAATTAAATTTCATGTGGTTCTCACTTTAAACGGATCATTCATGTACTATGAAACTCTAGTTTAAATAAGAAATTTGAGCTATTGCAGTATCCCTTATACTGTGACCCAGTAGTGTGAATAATCTAATCTTGACCTTAGAACATAATTTTTCAGACTTAAAAAATTGTATAAATACATATAATATGTCTCAGTGGATATATTAATTATATATATATATGTGAATTACAATAACAGGAATTTAATGTCCTGACCATGCACACCACCTGATTAAAAAAGTTGTCTAGTAGGCCTAGGCCCAACAAGGGCTGTATACAGATATACATACTTCTCTCTCTCTCTCTCTCTCTCTCTCTCTCTCTCTCTCTCTCTCTCTCTCTCTCTCTCTCTCTCTCTCTCTCTCCTTCTCTCTGTGTGTATATATATATATATATATATATATATATATATATATATATATATATATATATATATATATATATACTGTATATACATTTATATAATTTTGTATAAAATATGCAAGCACTTGTTGACACATGGCAGAAGTTTGCCACCCATTGAACTAATCCACAACTGATTTTTTTCATTTCACCTTCATTTACCATTCACTTTCCTCCCAAAATTTTTTTCAGCTTTGGAAAAATATGGAAGTCTGAAAGCTCAAGATCAGGACTAGAGTTCAGGGGGAGAAGTACCGGTATCAAGTTTTCCCCATCTAAACTTATCAGTAATAATTGTATCAGTAGTGCAGTGTGTGTGGCCTAGCATTGTTATGAGACAGACACCAATTGTGAGTAGGCCTTACCAGCAATTTTGGATTTGCTTATTGAGCTTTGTCAGTGTCCCACAATTCACATCTCTATTTATTGTCACTCCTGAAGGCAGGCTTTAAAAAAAGACACCTTTTCTCTCTCCCAGAACACGGTAACATTTATTCTTTTTAGTTAAAGTATTCTGCTTGAATTTATTTGCTTTTGTCAGAGATTTGGGATGATGCCATTTTCTGAATTGCCTCTTTGCCTTAGGTAAGTAACAAGAGATCCCAGTTTCATCCCTGGTACTTGTTTTCATGAAATATGCTTATTGACTTTGTTTGTCAAATTCTCATTGATGCCAGTTGATCTCCAGGATCATGATTCATTAGTTCTTTCTTCATTTAAACAGCCTTAACCATTATTTATGCACATTTCCATTGAGATACACATTTCTCCTTCCAGATACACATCCACAAGTTATTAATAATTTCCAGAAAGATGAATATTTTTGTGTTTTAAAATCAAATTACGGAGAGCACTTCACAATCAGTAGGATAAGTGATCAACATAATGTTTTACAATGTAGCTTGAACAAACAACTAACACATCAAACACACTGACAACATCATGAGATGACTGATCTTGTCTGTGACTTGGGCACTTTTAAAAATGACTCCAATATGTAAATATGTTAAGACATGTGAATTTGGAACTCTATAAGTTGTAATTTTGCTACAAAGATGGTTTTTAGTATTATTTTGGACAAATTCACTATCCAGAAAAATTGTTTAGTTTAAAAATTAAGTTTAAAGTATATTTGCTCTAATTTTACAATAATTCAACAATAATTATGTTAATGATCATGACAACCCCAAATTTTCTACGATAAAAAGATAACAATGTTGTAGACAAAATAAAAAATTTGGACCTTGAGCTAATGAATAATGAGTACTGCTAAAAGAAGGTAAAATTTTGTAAAAACACAAATTCCTTATGTTTTTAGTTTTAAAATTTTATGTTACCGGTACTATACAAATTAAATAAGTAAATAACTGAAGTCGTTTCAGTGCTATGCGTAGGTCTATTATTTCTTTAAACTGCCCTCCCCCCCCCTCCAAAAGAGAACCCCTTACAAAATTGATCAAATTGTAAGGAAGCCAAGAGGGAGGATTTTTGTTATTAAAAAAAAAAAAAAATTATTACCAAGACACAATTAAAACAAAAAACAATTAAAAAAAAGAAGAAAACTTTGGTTTTAATAACCTACTTACATAAGATTACTTTATAAACTGATGATTGCTGAATTGACAAACTGATATCGAATTATTAACTTCCTGACTTTGTTAAGAGTTTGGTTACAATTTTTGCCCAAAGGCAAGTTTGTTAGCCAAAAAATCAATTTAAAAAATCTATAAGTCCACAATGCTAATTTTGTACTATCCGAGTCCGAGACAAAATAGGAAGAGCTATTGCCAAAATTAGTAAGAAATATGTTAAAAACCAAAATGTTTTGTACACCCATAAGATCTTATACCCGAGACAAGTACCACATATCCTTGTACATAAATCCTTGCTTCACTGCAACCTTACAAATAAAAATAAAGTAAGAAATAATGTTCAACCCAAATTTTGACTGTAATTGATGTATAATCATATATTCGTTATACTGTAATAAATACTTACGTCAAAAATTAATAACACAAATCGAGGTGCTTTAAATCCAAATTCTCTTAATGTAAATACAGAAAACAAAAGTGCTGAAGTTATCATAAAAATATATATGTCTCCATGTTCTAAGAGTGTACTTAGAATTGTATTTGAACTGGATTCGGTGCCAGAGTCATCCTCCATGAGAAGATTGCCAAAACATAAATATAAGGCAACACATATTATAAATTTAAACAATTCTTTCTTGCCCATAACAGTTGGAGGTGGTTTAGGTGAAACTATTAAATTGTGTTTCCCAGTAGGATCATGAAATGAACTCATTTTAAATTAATGTAATTACTGAAATTTTTTGCCATGTAAATCAAAACATTTCTTACAATATGTTTCCATGGTAATTGTATGATTGTTTAATTGAGTTTTGCTTGTAACATATAAGTTTATCTGATAAAATAAAAATTATTGTTATTTCTTTACTTTTGAATACTATAAAAACCAGTGACAGATGGTAGGTATTTTAATAAGGGGTGCTGTGGTAAAATTAACAATAATAAAAATTCATTTGTCTTACTGAATAACCGATGTATTATATATAATTACATTATTATACAAATAACAAATTTAACAGAATACTATAAAAAATATTTTTTTAAAATAAATATTATTCTTTTATTTTTGTATTGACAAAAATTTTCAATAAGTAACCTTTTCATTAATGTTTGTTATTTGTGAAACCATGCTGTTAGGATTGGTTCCTTTAACTGCCTGGGTTCTTTATTTTCAATATAATCAAATCAGTGATTCAGTACTCAATTAATCTTTATTATCAATTATTTTTAAGAATGACTATCTCCTATCTTATTACAATACTACAATATCCTTCTTACTACTATTAATGCAGAATGACTCTAATTGTTGTGACTCACAGACCTGATTCTACGTTATAGTTTATAATGACTTGTCTCTGAAATAATTATAAAGTTTATACACAAAGTTTGCTCACCCTGCTTGCCACTCTGCTTGCTCGTCTGAAGTCTCAATTCTCCTAGGTAGCTCTTACTTACTAAGTCTGTATGGCTATCTTCAAGAATTATACTCCCAGGAAGCTCATACTGGCCAAGTCCGTCTGGCTATCTTTAAGAATTCTTCCAGAACCTTCCCTTGATCAATCTTGGCCCATTGACCAAGTTTCCACCCACCCATGGGTTCATATCATTGTAGTATTTTCGACATCTGCCTTGCTTGCAAAGTAAGCAATTTTGTCAGTTTTCCAGATCTGGCACAATAATGGTTGTCTTTCTGGTTTCTTAAAAAGAACTTAGACTATATTTCTAATTCCCAACAATGCTTTTTTTAGTTGATATCATATACAGCCCTATTAACTTCTCCTTGTTCATTACATTCATTAAATACTATTTCAGTCTTTTTAGTGTTGAAAAACATCATTTTGGTTCTGCCGTTGTCATTGGAATTGTTACTAATATTTCAATACGTTTAATGGTTTCGCTAAACACACACGCAAGGTTTCTTCATTGAATTCAATTAAAAATGAAATCAAACTGTTAAAGTTGTGAAAGTCATTTCTGGAGTAAAAACTTATAATTCTGTTTTGAATTTCTCTTGAATAGGAAATGGATAAACTTTACACGTTTCTTTTATTTCAAATGATGGTAGACATTCATGAAAATACCCAAAATTTTCTTTTTAAAAGAGTTTAGCAGCTATTAAATGATTTATAAATGCAATTTTTTTAAATCTTCTACCCAAATAGAGTGACATACTTTTTCACTTTCCATAACTTTAGACATAAGTTACTCCTAGTTCACAAATTCCTGAATGCCAGATTTGAGAAATGCTTTACTCAAATTATTTAATGTTCTTTGGATCTTATTAGCATCCACACTCTTTTGTTCCATTTGATTTATAATATTTCTACTTGAGGTATTATTTTATGGAACAGTTTTAACCTAAATAAAAATATTTCGTTTTAACAATACTAAGAATGATTTCCATTATTAGATTGTTTTATCAGAAGACAATAAGGGCCAAAATAGTTTTTCGCCTTAAAACTAAAAAACAAACAAAAAAAAAAATATCCGTAGACCTCAATGATTGCAATTCTTCGAAACATTTAAGAAGATGCTCCTTATTTTCAAACACTGCATTAAATGTTCTAATTAATTATTTTTGAATGATTTAATTTATTTTTAATTCCCCATATAATTGATTGATTTTTAGCAAAATATTCTCTGTGCTATTAGGAAATAATACAATTAATTTATTGAATAATTTTATTTAACAAAGTTTGTGGTACTAGAAAGATATAAAAATAAACATCTCAATAAGTCAAAGTAAATAAAAAGTAAGTTTTAATATGGTTTACTTGTGAATTTCATATCACAAGTTTTTAAAACAGTCCTTGCAAAGGAATGGCTTCACTGGACATACTTCACAAAATGTAGTGGCTTTTTATAGGGTTTTGGCTTCCTGACGGCATCTCAAACTTACGGCTTTCTGGTAGCATATTTTGCAAATTTTTCTGGTCCTCCTTTTGTTTTTTCCTTCACAAACAAATACAGATGCTTCAGATAAGTAGTGATGACTGATTAACTTCACAGGCTCACAATCTCTTCCTGCATACCTAGGAGTGCATACACAATTTTTTCTCTAAAAGTAGTGATGAAATAAACATTTTTTCTTCACTATGATGTTGTGTTGATATTATTTTCACTTCTATTTTATTCATCCATCTTGAATAAACAATGCCATTAGGATATTCAAGATAAAAATTTCTTTTTTTCTAAAATTAGCTGTTCTCCATTGCAGATATGTATGGTTGTTTGTATGTGGAAACCACGCTCAGTTACTAATTGCAGTGTTGAAAAGGTGGGTGTTTCTGTCCAGAAAATTTTAGTGTTAGGATTAAGAAAATAATAATAGCTGTACCACCATTCTGACATCATCATCACTTTTAGCAAAGTCCGGTATGTGAAATTATTCAATAAAATATAGGGAGTTTGTTTTGATTTTTAATTTGACTTTGAAACATAAAGAATTTAAGAATTTGCTCAGCTAAGGGCGCCAGGAAGCTTAAAGCTTACCAATTTTGAAAAAAGTAAAGAAATTTTAATTTACAGTCTCTCGAGGTCAAAGGTTCTTTTTAAGAGGTACTTTGCAATAGGTGATGATTAAGAGATTCAAAGTCTTATTCTGCTGAAATTGTACATAAAATATTTATTAAAATGATATTTCATATTACAAATAAAATCAGAAATATAAATGATAATATATATTCTACTATTGGTTCAAAAAATCTTTTATCTAACTCGACTTCTTTATATTGATAACAAAAAGTTACTTTTTACGTATTTCTTACTTTGCATTTTAATGTTGCAACAAAAAGAATTTAAATTATTGAAAAAAAAAAAAATTCTGTGTCTCTAAAGGAGACTTATTTATATTAAAATAAATAATTATTTTGAATTTATCTTGACAAATATAAAAACACAAATACATCTAGCAAAATCATACTCTATTCATAATACACATAATTAAAATGATAAATTGTTTATGATGTCTATACCACGACATCTATATAAAAAAATATATTCGTAGAGATGAATCCTGGTGTCCTTAGATTCCATGGATGTCCCCAAACCGCAGTTCCTCCAATGCTCGCGCTCGTGCAGTCTCCAACTTCTGATACACAATGACATGAAAATCCTTTATAAGGATTTGACAAAATGTTCTTTATATTTTAAAACAGTTCTGCATTGTTCATTTACAAAATCATAAAAAACTTGGACATAACACTTCTCTCATTGTTCTGATCAAAACACTTTTTATATTGACTCGCACAATATGTCTTACTTATTTCAAAAGTTCTCTGTCCGCTCTGATTAATGTCCGAAAGCAAAAGTATTTATTTTAATAAGTTTATACACTCAGTTGAACATTCCTGACCAACTCTTTCAAACACATGTTTAAAGTTTTAATCGCATCACTTACATCCTATCAGGTTAAACGTTCCTCACCAACTCTATTAAACACATCTGTTCACTTCAAAGGTTCTCTTCCAACTGAACTCCTTCCTTGCATTTCAAAGTTCAAACTAAGCGTCTATTTACAAATCTACTAACACAGCATATTTCAATTAATTAAGTTCATACACGCACTTATATAATAATATACCAAAACATTGATTATAAATTCATTCTAAAACTATTTATTTTATAATATTATCTTCTTGAATGTTTTTAGTTACAAATTTACAGCATTTCCCCCAAGCTCCAACAACCAATCAAAATCTTTAACCTATTTGTTCTTGGTCCAATCACATATCTTCTTTAAAACTATACAATACTCAAATCTTCCACATATTACATATGTCATTTGTGTCCTCCATATCACTATTTACTTTACTGCCCCATCTACCATCACCATCACTTACTTCCATATTATCAAGTTCACTAGACATAGGGAGGTAAATAATTCTAAATATTTCATCATCATTTAAGGTGCAAATTATTGTTACTTAACCTTAGAGATAAAAACACAACTGATATAACCACTATTTTGCGTGTGAGAATCTGATGCAATGTGTAAAACTGGGAGAGCAACAAACTACCACATGGCAGGATGTAAAAGTGGGAGGAGGAGTGAAGAAGTAGAGGCGGGAACAGCTACAGTAGTGATGTCAAATAAGTTACTATGTTTTCGTGTTTGCCTACTTAGTACAATGAAATATGCCATAAAACTATACAATACAGTTTTCTATCTGATCGGGTCGGCATTCTTTTTATAGCTCATTTTGTTGAAAAAAAAAAAGATCGGTCAGAAATTACCCCATAAATTTGGTCAGTTATTTGTTATAAATTGTCTTATGGGCTTATTATTAATGCACCAAAACAGATACAACTTTAAAATGGTACACAGTTAAAAGTTGGCAATACAACTAAGACACAAAAATAACCCATGACAGTTAACCTGTTAAAGGAAGTTATACTGAAAAGGAGTGATTTTTTTGAAAACTTACCACCCTATTATTTATAAGATGGAAAGAGATAAGCATAATCTGTTTTCAGGACAGTTATTGACCTTTAGGGGAGAACTTGGAATACCTAGTTACAAAATCCAACCCCCCCTCTCAAAAATGTGTAATGGACACTTATTTCTTACGATACCTCAAATTCAAGTCCTTTAAAACCATGAATTTCTGTTAAAAGAAAAGAAAAATCGGCCAACACATTCATTCGTTATGCTAACAAAAATTATTTTACAAGTTATTTTCTAGAATTTTATATATAAAGAAGTTATTGCACTTAAAAAATAACTTAGTTGATGGCATTAAGGAAAACTGACATTTTATCATTAACTAACTGTAATGAAACTTTCTCATAAAAATAAAATTGCTATAAAGTTCTGACACCTTTAATCAATTATTGTTGGGGTGGTACAAGAAATAATATTTAGGTTAATTGTTAGAAATGGAAGTTTGGACTAAATCAAAAGTCATCCTCAAAAATCAAGGAAAGATGACACGAAAATATTGTAGACTTACTACCTAAATTTGTCTTCATTCCAGTTTTACTATCAAGAAAGCAATAAAACTTGTCCATTGCATGCTGTTGACCTTGTCCAATCTTAAATATTGAAGTTTGCAATAAATACTATTTTCATAGTACGATAACCAATTTTTTTTTAAATTCTGAAAATAACTTACAAAAAACATTTTTGAGTGTAGGAAATGTATATTAGGCAGTGAAATAAATAACTTTAAATCATAAACATGTATTTCCATTAGTCAACACAGTATATTTATTACGCTTTGAATATTGTAAGCTAAAAAAAAATAAAATCCAGAAGTTAAAATGTTCTACGTGTTCAACATGATCTGTTTCCCTTTTGAGATTTACAATTTTAAGACCACCAAGTCTAATGAAGTGGTTTTTCAAAAAAAGACTGAACACCAAGTTTCAGTATAACTGTTTGACCAATTTTTGTTTGTTTTCATACTTTAGGCATGTCTTTAGGTTTTTGGTTATAATTTTTTTATCCAACTCAATTAATTCTCACAAATGGTGTGGTAAAACTTCAATTTTTGTCCTTCCATTCATTCATAAAGGTACATGATGATCAATTAACACAAATTATTGGGAAATTTGACTCAAATATGGCATTAAACCTATTGAGACTCAATATAAATTTAATTAATGTGTTGTGCCACTGGTATATTTTATAATATTATAGTGTTTATAAAATTCTTATTCTTATAATTTAATAATGATTTACTGTTCACAACTGATTTCTTCACCAGAAACTTATCACAAAATTTGTTTTTTACAACAGAACACAGCCCGGAAAGTTACCTTACACACATTTTTGAAGTGTTGTCCAATCATGTGTGAACATTAATATTTTTATTTATGAATAAATTTTACTAGAACACTTACAACAAGCAACAATGTTTGTTAATTTTCTTAATATGGTTGACTGGATAGGAAAATTGAGCATTTTAAAATTCCTATAAGAACATGGGGGACCTTTTTGTATTATCTTTGTCAGCTATCTTTAGTGCCATATATGAGGATAGACATTAAATGTTTTCAAAAAATGTTGGGCTGAACAATTTTTGGTATAATTTGGAAATACTGTGGTTGTTGATATATTTAGGTGCACTATGTCAAAATACAATTATTTTTATGTGAAACAAAAATTTCAACATTCTTTCATTTTGATACCCATTTTTGAAAGAAAACAAAAATTTATTTACTGTTATTTACTTAGGGGGCTCTTATTGGTCACCAATTTTTGGATTTTCTATATTATTGGACATAATACTGCATTCTGTTTTAGTCTAATTAACTTTCTTTTTTTTTGTTAGGTAGAAGAAGTAACAATTATATTTTTTTGAAAACCACAAGTAATTTTTTTAAGTACTGTATTTATATAAATGATGTATCTAACGTGTTACCCACATTATTCAAGCTTCATTTATATGCTGATGACTTTTTATATGTTTTACATTCACTTCAAAATTTCATTAAGGATGATGCTATTACAAAAATAAATGCTGATATTAGTTCTATTGAAAATTGGGTTTACATAAAACCATAATAAAACCAAATCCATAATATTATGTATATGTTACTCCAGACTTATTAATAATATTAAACTTAGTACTTGACCTAAGCTTATGCTGAACAAAAATGAAGTATTTTATTATGATTATGTAAAAAATATTTGTTGAACTATAAATAACACCCTAAGCTGGACAGACCAGCACTTGCAATAAAGTTTTTGCTGGCATGTAGACTCTGAAAAAGTAAAAGACTTCTTCCTGTTTACTCTCAGAGTGCAACTGGTAGTAGCTTTAGTTTTTCTATACTTTATTATTTTGACATAGTAATTAATGATATGGTGGTAGCTAACAAACTACAGTGTGCTAGAAATGATTTTTTACATTTTATTTTTGACTTGAATGGAGATGTTCATATTTCTCAATATTATGTTCTTACTTAATGACCTCAGCAGATAGTTTTGCTTTTAGCTCTAATATAAACACACTGCGAGGGTTGATTTTATAAGTTATTCCAAACCACAGGAATGGCATATTCAATAAATCATTTTCTGTAACAGCTTTTAGGATTTGGAACTCGCCTGAAAATATAAAAAGCATCAATGATCGTACTCAGTTCAAGAAAGCATTGGATTTACAATTGTTTTGGATAGTCTGGGTGGTTTGCGAGGTAGGCTTGGATGTGAAAGTATAAATTTAGGTGTTCTATTTCAATTAGTATTTAAATAATTTGTTTAAATTTTTCATTTATTTTAAATCGTATTTAGCATTAAGTGTTTTTGTTTAAAACTTGTTTGTTGTATTGAAAGTTTTTCAGTTCTTTTTTTATATAAAATTGTTATTTTTCTTATTTCCTATATATTTTTTTGTAATTTATTTTACTTTGATGAGATTAAGTGGAAGAGAGGACCTTGTGGTCTTAACTTTTTTTCTAAAAAAAGATAATGAATAAAATAATAAGTTTTTAATATGTTACTTTTAATGAAATGTATAATTATAAAATTTTTAATTTTCCATCTTTGGTATTACCAGCAGGGTTTATTAATACGGTTTGTAGTAGAAGATAGTCTTACACGATAGTTCCACGTGGAACACACAATAGTATGTTTCATATTTAAAATATAAATATAGTAAAAAAAATTATCATTTGTAATAAGGCCAGGTCTAATTTGTTATATGCTAAATGTTTGATATCGGAAGCTTTGAATATTTTACTTTTAGTGGTGTTCATTATAATAATACAAAGTTAATTGTATGTTGATTTAATTCCATTGCATATGCTTGTTACTTGCTCCAGATTGGTTCGTAATTATGATGCACTTATCAGTTTCTACCTGTTGGTCATGAAGGTAGATAACCTTCGAAATTACTTTTTAACAATGGAGTGTCATGTCAACAAAATCTAAAATACATTTTTTGTTACTTTTAAACAAAGCACTTGCTACCTACTGTAAATTATTATTCCAAATTTGAATTTTAAAAACAATTATGGTTTTTCAAACATTTGTTATAAATACTAATGTTTAAGCATTAAAATACAAATACTTCCTATTTCAACTCGCTTTAGTCTATAACAAAAAAAAATACAGTACAATTTGGAATTGTTATAGAAAAAAGTTGTTCCCTTGAAAAGAAGTAATTTTAAATTTTTATGTACAAAATGCTGTATAATATATATTTTTGGTTTAAGAATTCTAAAAACACTCATTTAAAGTTGGACTACTTTCATTTTTTAAATCAATAAATATTGATGCATCATAAACAAAATAACAAGATCTGAATATGATAAATTTCCTTTCATTAGTTTTTTTACTTATGTAGAAAAAAATTACAGCCAATTTTGTTAGACAAAATATAGGCTAGTTTTTGTATTCTCTAAAAATAAGTCATTTTTGAACATGAATACATTTTTTAGCCAGGACAGATACTCAATATGGTTTCTATAGGATTGTACTGTAAGTATAACCTTCATCTTCAAACCATTTCAAAACAAATTATTTTTGAAATGTGGTTTAAACAGAATTAATTTTTTTTTTATCGAGTAAGAGTTCAACCAGGTGAAATTGCAGACCACTAACTGTTTAAGTAATTAAGTGGATCTAGAGTTGTTCAAAGTGTTGTATTTTTTTAAGTGTAAGAAGTAATACAAGGATAGTTGTCAGTTATAAAATTTTCCATTATCATCTTTATTCTTTAAATGGTTTTACAACAGTGTATTTTAAACTAACTCGAAATATTATTTAGAACGACAAGTTTTGAAGGAATGTCGACCAAAATTAAAGGAGGGATCCCTTCAATGGTACACTGATGGATCCAGAATGAAAGGTAAGGTAGGAGTGGAGATAAAAGGCCCAAATTTTAGCCTTAGTAAATCCCTAGATCCATATTTCAAACTGAGATACACACAATAGAGCTCTGCTTTAGAGAAGATTTCAAAAAAAGTCTCAAAGGCGCAGATATCTATATCATGTCAGTAGGTCTGGTAGCTATTAAGGCTCTAAGTTCTTATACTTTTGAGTCAAGATTTGTCTGAAAATGTCTACAAGTAATCAATCAACTGTCAACAAAAAGTCTCCTTACTTTGGGTCCAGGACATGAAGGAATACCAGGAAGTGAAGAAGCAGATCTCCTTGGCAAGGAGGGCGCAGAGGCTGATTTTGTTGGGTCTGAACCATTCTTTGGGGTGCCGCTTAAAACATATCTTCATAATATTATGGAAACCTGGGAACAAGATCAAAAGATCAAGTACTGGACCACCCACCCTGGTCTAAGACAAGCCATAAAATTTATAGCCTACTCTAGGACAAAGGCTAAAAAATTACTGGAACTCAGTAGAAGGGAACTTAGGCTGATTATTGGTGTAATGTCCGGACACTGCCCAGTGAATTACCATCTAAAACATATATGAGGAAGGATGCAGTGGATGCATGCCGCCTCTGCCTGACACAATAAAACAGCTGAACATCAGATGTGTGAGTGTGGATCTCTAACCTTAAAAAGGCTACTTTACCTCACCATTTCATTCCCCACCACTACAGAAGTACCAATCATATTGCCCAGAACCATTTTAAGATTCTTAAATTTTGGCTGGGTTCAAAAAATAAAATTAGTTGGGTAGTCATAAAAGAACCATTTGGGTCGCAGTGGCAAGAGGCTGAATAGCCTCGGATCCCTAAATCACTAACAGTGAATTAATGGTTCAGCAGGATAGATCTGGGATTTCAACAATTAACAAATAATTGTTTTAATTATTTCAACTGATGTTAAAGCCCCTTATAATGTCAAAAGACTTAAATGCATTTTGTCATCCAAGGGACATTAAACAAGCCTATAGTTTTTGACCTTTTTAAAGGACATATCTCTTAGAGATATAAAATAATTTTTAAAAAAGAGTATTATTTTTCTAAAGCAATTTTAGAAAATAAATCTAGGAAAGGTTTTGGGTCCTAACTTAACCAATTTTTATTCTCACGTAAAAACAATTGTAAGGTAAACTTAAAATTGATATACAATAATTTTTTCATATAAGAAGCGACAATTTTTTTATTTTAGAAAAAGAGAAGGGGGGAAAATACCAAAATTTCTATCTAGCTTCATTTTAGTCCAAATTTTGCCAAAAACAGTTTTATGCTCAAATATTGGGAATTAAAAGATCTAAAATTTGTTATACTTGATAATTTTTAAAATATTAAGCATTTTGTGAGAAAAATCAGACTTCACCTTTTTTAAGGGTGGATTTGGGATGAAGTGCATAATATTTTTGCTGAAACTTTTAAACAAAGTTCATTTATGAATAAGAAATAACACAGGACACTTCACCATCTAAGTCTCAAAAAAGATGGTTTTACTTTTGCTATAATGACTCAATTACATTGTAAAATAAATTTTATATTAAAATGTGGAAAAGGAACAAAAACCAACAATGACCTATCCATGATAAAACTTTGTATTGAGCCATAGTATCTCCACATATTATTCTTGAGCATACAGTATTCCCAAATGAAAATTTTTTCTTTATACGTTTACTTGTAAAGCATACCACTAGGGTTTACATGTTGCATTTACCCAAATTGGTTGAGGAAACCCTAAAATTGTCACGGCTGCCTGTGTGGACATCAATATTTTCTTTAGTCAATAATAATAATATTATTACTTAGTTTTCATTATACAATTTGATATCTACAAATTGTTGACATCTGTAACAGATTTGGCGTGTTGGAGTTTCACTTAATGAATCTTGTTAAGATCAAAATTTGCAAAATAAAAAGGTTCTACCTTATATTTTCACCTGGAACTTACCTGACACCAACTATTAAATACTACAATAAAGTGATATCATTAATAAATAATTAGGGATTATATCCCAAACTAAAAAAGGTACTAACAATTTGTACTTTAATTAATTGGATTCAGTATGTTAACAGTCCCAATCACAGAGATTTTAAACCTCGAAACTGTGGCTTTACTCATATTTAATATCTCCCGACTAGGTTTCAAATACCAGTTAGACCTCATTGCATTCCAAAACAATTTCTGCATACAAAATATTAGACCTAAACTTAATTAAACTTTTTAGTCAACATCAAATATGAGCATAGCGATAATTAAACAATAAAGCTACAATGACAAAGGAAAGTGACACCATTATTACAGTATTTATTTACAAAGAGAGTTAGAGATATTTTTGCGATTGTAAAAAAAATCATGTTCTACATACCTTATTTCTCAATAATAAAATAAGTTTTCAACGTGGAACTAACTTTTTTACTGAAAAATCACAATTTCAAAACAAAATAGAATTCAATGCATTTATAGATCACCGAAATCAAGCAACATTGGGAACGGTTAGTACTTGGATAGGTCACCACTTGGGAACACCACGTGCTGTTGGCACAATTTTTTTTTAAAATTTCAGTTGAGTTTAGATAACGATTTGATTATATATGGCCACCTGGCCAGACCTATTGTTATTGTGCAAATACATTTTTCGGTGAAAAAGTTAGCTCCGTGTTACATTAATTTTATTATTAAGAAATAAGGGTAATTATGCATTGAAGTTCACTTTATTTATTAGTCGCTAAAAATTATGCAAATTATTATCCAAAATCCATTAATATTGAAGAAATTAACAATTTTAGACATATGGAATCTAGGCTTTTTCGGGTTATGACAAATGTGTACAATGATGTGAGTCAAGTTTGTGACTTCATTACCAATCTATGTTTGTAATACTCTGTATGTTACATTAGTGTAAATTAAAGGAGATAGGTTTAGGAAGGTATATATATATATATATATATATGCCTTTATAATTACCTTCCCAGACCTTTGTAAACATAGACTTGTCATGCAGTCACAAACTTGACTCATGTTGTCATTGTACATATTCGTTATAACCCAAATAAGCATTAATTCCTTGTATAAAAAAGTGTTAGTTTCTTCAATATTAATGGATTTTTACACTTGAAAAATGTTTCACATTGTTAAAAAATATCTGATTAATGACAAAGAAGGTAAATAGTTTGTTTGCATGATTTTTAGCGACTAAAATCTAGGATGAACTTAAATGCATAATTACCGAAATAAGATGCAACAAAAATAATAAAAAAAAAAAATTAGCAAAAATAGGCTACCTGTAACTTTCTCTGTAAATAATTACCCACAATAATAAATTAGATTAGGTTTGTGAATATAAATACTATTTATTAAAATAAAAAATAGGAGCCTGCACAAAAAACCATAGTATTTCAATATTAAAATGACAATAAAAGTGTGACACAACTGCTTTGTAGATGTAAGATTTAAAAACTACACTTGCTGGATTGTCTTAGATTGGTTTAATCTTGAAATGAAGTCCAATTAAAGAGAATACTAAACATTTAAGATCTTGTACCAAGTAGTAAAAGCACCTCAGTCCTTCAGGATCTCTTGAATGATTTACATCAACAAGTGAACCTGTTTTAGAAGTCGTGAAAGAAATGTGTTCATCGCCAATTACTATTTCAAGTTCTTGTCGACCCACTCGGTCCGGTTGCGGCCACAATGAATCGTCCTCTTGCATAATTTCTGAATCATGGATTACTCGTTTCAGTTCTTCCATCACACAATTGTGAACATAAGCTTCTTTTCTAATCATTGTATCATTTTTGTAGTTTGAATTATTTGCATACCTTAGCTTTCCATCAGGGCGAAACTCAAATTCCAAAAATTCATGACCGAATTTTCCCTTGTGCCCAACATAATATCGAATGTAAAAATCTGTAGACATTATTCAAACAGGAATTTCGTATGAACTTTCAAAACACAATACAAATGAACGTCCAAATGCGAAATATCAGTCACTAAAACAAATTGTTTTCACGTTTTTCTCAATAAATTATCCAGTTTGGTTACTTTTTTTTATTTCACTGTTTACTCATCGAGTCTTCGTAGTTCGTTGACTTTAGCTCTTGCTCTTTGGTTCTTGGTCATGTCATGAGCAATATGGGCATAGATTGGGATATACTGATGCGTTATAGATAAAAGGAGTGAAAGCTTGTGATGGTTGAATAAAACCAAAACAATACGATGTTAAGATTAGAGTTAATTTTTAATAGGAACCAAGATTGATCAATGATTTGAAAAACTACTATATACCAAGTTGGTAAAAATATTTATAGCGTGTCAGTTCGTTTATATCGCTAATGTGTATTGACTTGTGTATTTAAGATCTTTACAAACTAACTGAAATTGTATTTGTCAATTTTCAGTGCAACAGCTCTATTTAAACATCTTAATATAGCAGTTGTCTTTAACCTAAGCCAATAACGGAAAGAAACTTGGGTTTTACTAATTTTATATCTGTTTATGATAGAAATAAAATAAAAAATAAATTCCATTCATGTTTGGTTAACCAAATTTTATTTATGAGTAGAATGGTAAATCTCGCATGTAATCAGAAATACGCTTGAGATGTTTTTATAATTAAATCGTATTATCAGGTAAAAAGCAACTGACGTATGGATTTTTGTATGTTGGTTCTATGGCTTTATTGGCATTCGCAAAAAGTTTTGCGAATAAACATTGTCACTCATATATAAAATTTAAATAATAAGTTTTACAAATAGTCACCAAAAATATAATACAGAGGCTCGGATTTTCAATTATTACGAAAAAAATTGTAGCATTTCATCCAGTTTTCTATTAATCATCTCTATCATTACGTATGTTTTATTAATTAGTTAATGTATATACTGCCCAAACAGTTTGGGAAATTCCAAAGGTTATAGTAGTCATCAGAAATTCTTTTGAAATCATCTTCATCTGGAATTTTCATGTGTAGTTTTGTAAGTAAATCCCATATAGTAAATCCTCCATATAACTTTAACAACTTCATTAACAATTTTTGATAGGGTTGACGCTCCCATTCGAAAGGAAAATGCCAAGCTTCTAAACGACTGTCCAGTAGATAAATATCTGAGAAATAACTTATATTACTATTAATTAATTTTTTTTTTTTTTTACAGAAAATGCAGTTAACCTTTTGATGCCCGACTTATGATCAGTATAATACAAGCTCCAGCCCGGGTATTTTTCGCAAATTTGCAGACATTATTATGAAAATTCATATAAAATCTAAATATGAAGCAAACCTATCAATGTAATATTTTTTTTGTTCAGAAAGAACAGGGGAATATGAAAATGGTATAAAAAGTTACATTATCTAGGCCAAATTATTATTATTTTTTACTTTATTTTTATTTTTTTAAATTTTATATTGAAATTTCAAAAGTAAAGTTATAGTAAAACTATAATTTTTTTTATTGTAAAATCGTTACATACATTTTGTAGGAAATTTAATTCCCTACACAAAAATGTATATATATAGACATATATCATAAAAAATATTATAAGTTATATGCAAAAATGTAAACAAACGTAAAAGTAAAAAATGCAGATTTTCACACTGTTTATTGTAGATTTTACATTAAATTAAAAAAGAACAAAATATACAAGCTATATATGTTTTTGGTACATGATTTTCAGTACTCTTATATTTATTACAATTATATATTTCACTATTTACAACACTTGGGCCGGGAATTGAATTGTCATATAGGTTAGAATGCGTCGGTGCATCGCCTGAAGGTCCAGGAACATTTTCAACTACACGATTTGAACACGTCACTACACTACGTATTATCTCGTCATTATAACTGTCTAAAAAATCACTAAAATCATCACGAGATAAATACTCCGATATTTCACGTTCACGCAAATTAGACATTTTATTTGTTTATCAAGACACAACAACAACAAAAGAAGCTACCACAGCTATACAGTGACAGCTGACGAAATAACGAAAGTGAACCGGATATTGCAGTGATGCAGACTAAGACACACTAAAACAAAAATTACCTCTCATTTCCCTGCATTCTGCTGAACAGTTCAATACCAAATACGTCATAGCAGTATAACCGCTAACACGCAAAAAAACGAGATATAAAACAGCTGACGCCAACTCGCATATATGCGGGCGTGGGCTGCTGGCAGGGCAGTCGTCTGCTCGCATATATACGGGCGTGGGCATCAAGAGGTTAAAAGCAAGTGGAAAACGTTACGTGACAAGTTCCGAACTGTCTTGGTATCTATTCCAAAGCCGAAATCTGGTTATGCTCAGGACTGTGTGGACTACACGGGGGAATGGAAATACTACAAAAGTCTCCTATATTTTAAATGATCAGTTCACCCCTAAGCAATCAAGTGGAAACTTTGGCGTGACAACTCCTGAACCTTCGCTTCAAAGTTGGCTGAAGAAGATATTGAATTTGAAGAAGATTTGGGCGAGCCTTCAGAACTGTTTAGTGTACCATCTACGGGAAATTCCGTAATTAGCATTGCATCTTAATCAGTAAAACCAAAAACTTCCGTGATACAAAAGCAGAAACAAAAAGAAAATATTGGCGATAAACTTCTACAAGTAGAAAGGGAGAAACTGAAATATTTACAAAACAAAAAAACCAAAAAACGAGGAGGACGTTGAAGATCTTAATTTTTTGAAAAGCTTACTGCTCCACATATTCCGCCTTTGGAAAAACTGGAATACCGTAAGAAAGTAATGAAAATAACACAAGATTTCGTTAGATCTGCAACCTCCACGAGTTTTTCACATACCAATGTTCCGACCACTCACAACACGGTCAGTCAGTCAAGTGCTACAAACTTTTTTTTATGAAAATGTTAATAATTAGATGTAAGTGAAGATGAAAACCCATTATATATAATTTCCAACATTTGGTTTGATTTATAAGGAAATGTTTTGTTAACATGTCTTGTGACATTTTCATTCATTTATTACAAGAATTTTTTATTTTGTTATTTGTTTACTTATATAAATTCATTATATAACTTTCAAAAGTTTGTTTGATTTGTTTGAAAAAGTATTGTTAACATGTGACGTTTTTATTCCTTTATTAGATAAATTTAGATTTTATTAAAAAATGTAGCCTTTTGTCTATGATAATAATAAAACCTACTTACCAATAATGTTACCATTAATCGTTCCTCTGCCATTATAGGTCTCATGTGATAATTAATAATTATTCCAGTCCTTCTGGAGGTTATCGGAAATTCTCGACAATATGTAGTCGATAGTTTGTATTTTCATCCTCATGTAGTTAGCAAATTTTCTGGGGTGCTGTCTTAAATCGTTATACAAAAGATGGTACTCCTCAAATACATTCCTCTCCACATTGATAGGATGTACATAATATTCACGTTTTTTTGCATCCTAGTAAATAATACTTTACTGCATTTGATGCTAAAATTAAATCTTCTTCTTCAGAATCACTCATCACAAACTCGTTTTTACAAAACACGAACTCACGAATCAACCTTTAAGCGCGATTGTCGCGGCTCAGACATGAACAGCCGATAGAAGAAGAGCGCTACTAATTTATTACTAGCATCGCTCAATCGCTGCTCTCATCGTTGCTACAATCGTTCATCGCAGCTCCGACATGAACATATGTCCTAGGACATAAAAACATCAGGTCGAGGTCATCAGCTGTTACTTCGTTTATACAAATTAAGGAACGATTGTAAAGCATCTATAAAAACAACAGATATTATAGTTTGTGAGTAACCGTTGAAACAGCTGTTACATCGATTTGAAGGCAAATAGGTTATAACATTTGAGTTTTTGTGAAATTATTTTCTTATATTACCTATTTGCAGTATAACGAAAAATATAATTCATCACTTGGACCAAAAGAAGCTTTTCGATCCTCATTAGTATTCTGGCCTCGGCCATTGAACTTGAGCTTGTATTGAAAAACTTCACTTTTGGTCTAGTAATGAAATATCCTATTGTTTGAAGTTGAAAGTATGTTATTGAATTTTTAAAAAAAAATAGTTGTTGAGGGAAGGATAAATTGAACTTAGTTAAAGAATTTGTTACAAAAGTAAAACACAAAAGAACAGTATAATTTGTAGGTTTTCAAATATATTTATGATTGTAAATACATATATCTGTTACAGTAGAGGTCGTTTGTTATGTAGTGGCGCTTGACCTTAATCTTGAAATCAGTTCCCGTCACTTTTAGTGGTGGGTGGGGGGGGGGGGGAGCGAGTTAGTGTTCTGGAGTAACCATTTATCTCATCTACTATAAGGGTGGCCACAGATCTTGACCGATGAATCGGCGCTACTAGCCATTCTGAAACAGCGAACCAGCGCCAGTGGTCCGCGCATCACGCTATAATAAGGCAAAACGGAGTAATACAGAGCGGTGAGCGCGTTATCGTTTACACGTTTCAAGACATCTTGAGAATAATAAAACTACAATGAAACTTATATGTGCCTTTTCTGCATGAATTTCCGCTTACAACGGTATAAATATATTTTAGTTTTAAAATTATGTGCAATTTTTAATAATGAAAAATATTAGAAAGTTGAAACAAAATGACATGAAAAAGTCAGTAAGCGAGAACTTTTATTATTTTTGTGATAGAAACAAACTTCCAGCGAGAAAGTTGTAGCAAATTAGTTGATCTTAAAAATGTATTCGAAAATATTTTTGTTGGAACTTCTAGTTTGTCCAATACTCCGATGCAAATAACCACTATGTTCAGCACCGCAACAAATGTTTTTAGGAAAGTACCCGCACTCCTCCCCTCGCCTAACCCAGCGCTTGCCAAATCATCAGTCAAGATCCGTGGCGACCCGTATCCTTATATACTACTACACACTACACTACTACTAGAAAGAGTAGAAAGCAAATGGCACCTTCATGGTACTATGTTTTGTGATGTACCACAATTGAGTATTATAACCTAAAAAAAAACAATAATCGTTGATCGAAATTATAACCTGGTAAAACGTGTTTTAGTAATAGTAATAAAACCTATTTATTCTTAATTTTACGTGATTAGTATCATGTCTTAATAGTTTAAACCACATTTTAGGTAATTATTATTTATTAACATTTTTACAGAAAACATAAAATCAACATAACCTATAAGAAATTGATAATTGGAAAAATGACAATTGTTTACTGTAACACCTCAATTTTAATATTTTTTAAAGTTATTTTTGTACTATATACTTCTCTTATATACTATATAAGAATAGTAACATTTTTTGGTGAGCAAGAATGTTTTACACTTCGAAATTGACATTTTCAATGACATATTTGTAGGTTAATTTTGAATGGCAAACAGAATGTTTGGACTGATCAGCGAAGTCAAGCAACATTAAGTGTGGTTATTACTTTGATGGGTTATTACTACGTGTTCATGGGATTAGTGTTGTTCAAACCATTCAACTGTCAACATGGAGTGTGAGATTTGTGAATTACGTTTGTTCCATGTCAGTAATTTCAATGATTAAGACTTATTAAGTTCAAGACTTTTATGTTCGTCACAATATTGTAAAAAGAAAATAAGTGCTACAGGTTTAATGCTTAGGGTTTATATTGATTTATTTATGAGTAGGTGAAACATATTTTAAAATGTAATTTACTTAATGGACCCTAACCTAAACAACTTGAAATTATGTTTTTGGTCATTATTTTCTGTAACTGCAACCGGTCTTTTTAGCAATAATAAAAAAAAAATCATGTTCTACATACCTTATTTATTAATAATGAAATAAGTTTTCACCGCGGAACTAACTTTTTCAAGAAAAAAACAACAACATAATTTCAACTCTTCTAGGTTTTTACCCTACAAGGAATCTTTACCTTACAGGGTTGAAACAAAGTCTTAGAGAAAAAAAGGCTGAAGTTTTAACTGTTGAAAACGAAGGAATTATGACACGTTCAAAGGTTAGAAAATTAAAGGATAAGATGCTGTAGGCGTTAAATACAATTTTCTTAACTCCCCCCTCCCAGTTGGCAGATTGTTTCATGACGGTTAGTTGTTCTGTGACTGTGGTTGTGAACAGACCTATTTTGGTTAGTATTTGTCAACTGCTGTGTACTCTGACCATGATCTCCTTTGACTTGTGGTTTCTTGATCACATGTAAGTTTATTTTTAGTTTTTGACTGCTCAGAGTTTTTCCTGGGTGTTTTTCATTAGGTTTAGTTTCTGAACATAGGCCTAGACATCTAGGCATGTGTTCTGTCTGCATGTTTTAGTTTGTAAGTTAGGCACTTGATAACAGGTGTTGATTTATACTCTCGAAACATTGTGTATTGTTTCTTATACACAAATGATGGCAAATGTCCGAACAAACAATAATATTAATACAATTAATTTTATTGTTTATTTCCTAATGAACCTGCCTCCTATTTAATTTTGTTATCATAATATGGAGGTTGTTTTATTGGTAAATATAGTTTGTACATGGTAATGGGATTTTGTTATTAAAAATTAGGAAATCGTTATTGATTTACCTTGTATTCAAACAATCAGATCATATTTGTGGTTGGAAGACACAATTTAAGTCACAAAATACAATAATTTAGTAGAAAATAAGAAATATTGATAATTATTTACTGTAGCACACCAATTTAGATTTAAAAAAATGTTTAAGTTATTTTAGTACTACATACTAGTGGTGGGCGTTAACACTATCAATGGTCAACATCAACACCATTTAACGTTGAGTGTGATTAACTTTTGAAAAAAAACTGCTGACGTTAACCTACCAGACTGAACAGAAGACCAAGCGTCTTTGGTTGTTCAGTGTGCAGGTGTGCAGTGCACTTGTTTAGTGAGAAGTGAGAAGGCTCTAGTCATCAATCGACTGTCGCCTGTTTCTTATAATCACCTTTTTTATCACGCATTGGAATTATTGTAATAATTGATTATAATAACTGATTAATTAACTGATTATTTACAGAGGAATAAGTTTTTGAGTTATTTGTATTACTATTTACTACCATAAGCTATATTCTAATATTTCTGTTACAACAATAAGTTTAAAATTTAGTATTTGATCGTTTCAAAGGATAGCAAAAAACCCATACAAATAAATATGAAAAATATTTTTACCAATAGATGGTTGTAAAGTTGGTAGTAAAAAATATCAGCTAAAACTAAATTTATTTACATCACACTATTTTCGTATTATCCAGTCGTCGTTTTATACAGTTTTAGATTTAGTAAAAAACAAACAGTAGGCTACAGCAGAAACATACGTTGATGAATAATTGTTGACGTTAATTGATTCGCTTTAGTTGCTCAACTAAACTAACAGACGACTGAGAGGCGTACGTGTAGCTGGGTGCGCGCGCATCGAGTGGGTCGCTGTCGCTAACAAACAACCACTGATGCGTCACTGCAAGCACTAAGCAAATGATCAACGTTAGCAGTTAATACACTTCTATGTCAACTGCGTTGATCGTTGACGATGGTCACCGTTGACGGTTAGCTGTTACCCGTTAACGGGCACAGCCCTACTATATACCTGTTTTCATAAGAATAATAAGAGTCTTTGGTGAGCATCAAAGTTTTTTACTTTGAATTTGACATATTTCAATGATCTATTTGTAGGGCAAACACAATGTTTTTATTGTTTGATTAGTATTGTTAAAACAAACTTAAGCATGGAGTGTGTAATTTCAATGATTTAGTAATTCCAGACTTTTATGTTCGTCACAATATTTAAAAAAGAAAAAATCAGATAGCCACTGGTCAGAACTGTATCAGATTACCGAATTGAAGCAAGATTGGGCGTGGTTAGTACTTGGATGGGAGACCACTTGGGTACACCACGTTCTATTGACACAATTTCTTCTTTTTTTAAAAAATTCAGTTGGGGTTATAATTATATCGTACATAGGTATATTTATGCGTAGGTCAGGTAAGGTGGATATATATATATATATATATATATAGCCACCTTATTTGACCTTGTAAGGTAATAGCAATTTGCGTACAAACCTATTTTAATACGTAATTCACTTTTGACTTAGAAAAGTTGAAATTAAGTTTTTTTTCTGTGAAAACTTTGATGCTCACAAAAAAATATTATTATGCTTATGAAGACATGTATGTAGGCTAGTACAAAAATAATGAAAAAAAAAAAAAAAAAATCTAAATTGGGGCACTAAAATCAATATTTTTTTTGAAATATCAAAATACAAAATCCAGCTTAGGTTAGGACTGCCTACGTTAGTCAGATCAGTTAATGTGTGATTTCTTGTTTCATTAGGTTTGGCTAGGTGATATATATGATTCATTTGGATGTTGCAGCTTAATGTTATGACTGTATTGTTTGAAGTCATGAGAAATATGTTTGAGCAGGTGGCAATATATATAGTCACCTAGCCTGACCTAAAAAAACAACATTTTTTACGATGAGAAATATATGTTTTAATAATAAACATCGAGCAATAACACTTGACAAACATAGTCATAAATATTAAAGTAGGCTCTCATAATCAGAGCTGGATTTAACCTAACATCAGCTGGATTCCCTTATATTCTATGTGTGTTATTTGACAGTGAAGAAATGCATTTTGTTACTTGTATAAATAAAATAATGGCTAAATGTGGTGTTATGATAGGGTATTATTATTATCTTTCTTATGGGATGTAAAGAAGATTGTAAATAACATATACATACTCTCAGGGGCCGACTTTATTATTTTATTTATTTTAGCACATTACAGCACACAATTACAGGAAATTTCCCAGGGGGAGAGTCAAAATATTCAAGTCTAGTGTAGAATAATATTCTAGACTTAAATTTAAACACATTAATTTAACAACTAACAATTTTTAGCTTAGGCCTATACTAATCATAAACTGTGTATATTCATCTATAAAATAAAAAAGTGAGTCGATGATTTCAAGGGACCTAGCAGGATCTACACTTTTTTCATGTTTCTTGGGTTATGTTCCTCTCTTTCATTTTCCTGTTAGGTCTAGACCAATTTATGTTCTCTGACTTTAGTGAGTACAGAGTAGCTCCAGCCATCCTTTTGTAACAGACGTGACAAGCAGATGACTTTTTGGTGTTAAAAAAATTGACATGAGGGGTACTTTATAAAAGAATATCTGTGAACCAACATCTTTTTCATATATCTTGGGTTAGATTCCTCTTTCATCTTTCCTTTCAGAACTCTCTTGACCATCTCATGTTCTTTTTCGACCCTGACACTATTAGAGTATTCGAGGGCTAGTTTAGGAGTTTTTATTTTATATTCTTTACTTCTTTCTTTTTTATAAGGGAATGATGACCAAGATGTTAAGGAAAATATATGTATTTAGTAGGTAATTCGACATAATTGGTGCTGAGGTCACATTAAATTATATATAGTGTTATAAGGTTATTGTTAACAAATTATTTAAGGTTAAATAATAATACAGTGCTTATTTAGGCTAACATTGCTAAAATAAATTGATTTTTAAAAATTATCCATTATCTTTTGTTTTAAAATAGAGCCTCAGTGTAGGTTCTGCTTGAGATAATGCAATGCCACATCTAACACTGCCAAACCTTCAATGTGAGTCATCACTGGTACAATCTCTCCAGATACATCTTAAGTATCAGCTATCATACCAGTCAAGCTGACACTAGCTTCCATATTTTTAGCTGGCTCGAATACGATTCTAAGAAATGTGAGTGGGATACTAAGAAAGAGTATCATGAACAAAGCAGCGCCAGCTGTGTATGTAAACTTACACTGTGAGCCATGATGTGTCAAGTTTTCTCTCTTGCTAATTTTTAATTTGAAAATTTTTTGGGGTTCATTGGGTCGAATCAATTGGAACTATGACCTACCTTGGCTCAAATTACCAGGAATTACTATGTGTGTGTATATATATATATATATATATATATATATACTATGTGTATATATATATATATATATATATATATAATAATAATAATAATAATACTAATCATCGTATATGGGTTAAGGGAGACAGTTAAAGAAAAGCCAAGATATGCTAAGGCTACTATCTTATTTTCCACTGTTAAATGTGAAGTTATTGCAGAAATAATATTTATTTCACTCTTTTAATGTTAAACAATTAATAATGTATTGGTAGTAGTTACTAAAATGTGAAGACGCACCCAAATCAATTTAATATTAGCCCGTTGTTTAAACTACTTTATGTTTGTTAGAATAATGAAGGTGATAGAATAGTGTAACACACGTAAAACCCAATGCCAACACCTCATTTTGCACCTGTGTACCTAGTGATAACAGCTAGACGTACCCTACTTAAATGCACCTCACTTCTCTCAATGGTACCATAAGACGGAATAAAAATCAGAAATAGCAGATCTTAATGCCATATTTATTAAAATGTTATTAATTACAGCTAACCTTGATGTGTTAAGTAACCTAAAATGGATTTTACAACTTCATTTTTTAAATACTTTTTATGATGTTCCAGACTTTACAGCTTCAATAATGGCTGATGATGACTTTAAAATGTCGAATTCTGTAGCTAAACGACTTCCTCAAAAGAAATATTATAGACAAAGAGCACATTCCAATCCAATTGCTGATCATTGTATTGACTAGTAAGTAATTTTTCCTACTTTAAACTACTAAATTTTAGTCTGATTTGTACTTAAATATACTTATTTTCTTTTTTACCTTTTAGTTTAATGCTATTAGTTGTTACTGTATATTATTATTTAGTCAATGTAATTAATGTAGTAATACAGTACAAATTACCATTAAAAGTGGTATAAGCTATATATAAATTTAGTAACATCTCTTTGAAACACTTGTAAATAATTATTTACTTTTTGTATTTTCAAGAGTCATGAACCATAATCAAAAGTCAAGATTGAGTGTGTGATAATTAAACTTGTGGTAGAGATTAAGTTGCCTTTATAATTATAAAGAAGAGTTGGTCATGAGAGATGTGATATGAAAGATAAAAGAGAGGAGTTTAAGTTAAGACTAGATGAAGAAAGATATAAACCTATCTATGATACATCAGATTTCCACATACCACATATTGATGCATACTTAGTATAAGTCAACTCATGAGAAGATTGTGGCCAAGACCAGGAAAGCACTCAGAGAGAGGAGCAATGCAGCTGTGAAAAGAGATAGGACAGTGGGACTCTTTTCAGAGACTTGGACTTGTTTCACAGAAAACAGAAAGTGTAGTTATGAGTGGCTGGAGGAAACTGAATGTGAAAAACCTTTGAAGTCTGTGGCACAATGGTGAATAAAAAATTTAAGTTGAACTACTTGGGTATCTCGGGGAGATATGAGTAGGTGGGGAACGGAAAACAAGAAAGCTGTTTTGTTGTGATTGTACCAGACATGGCATGTGGAGGAGTACATTGATGCAAGAGAAACCTGGACAAGAAAACTAATATTGGTAGTGAGAGAATGGGTGGAAAGGAAGCCCTGGGAAACAAACTTTATCCTCAAACAGTTTCTTAAAGAACTTGGCTGTTTTTTGCAGTCTCTTGAGGAGGAGTGGTACAAGTTTAGTATGTATAATGTTCAGAGATAGATATCTTGGCCCACACTATTTTTGAGTATTAGCGATAGGAGAGCAGTTCTTTTGAAGAAGGGTGATACCTCTAACACCAACTTGGTGATTTGTAAGATTCTAGCAGCAAGACATTTTAGGATTCAGTAAGTGTCTGCAACATCATTAGGACCAAGATGCAGGGGGACTAGCATAACATAGGGAGTAGAATAAACTTGAGGATAAAGTAATACATAAGCAGTTCCATCCTCGAGGACAGAAGAAAGAGAGGGCTATTTTAGTGGGTGCAAGCCTCATATATCCAATAACATGGGAAACAGAAATCCAAGCAAATATTTCCTTATTAAAGGATAATTTTATAATATTAAATTACCATTTTTAAAGATTATAAAATGGTCCAATTCTTTACGCTTCTTTCCTATAGCCTAGAAACACATACATGGAAACTTATTTGGTATAATTTGAAATAGTACATTTAATCAAACAAGTCCAGTGATCTTATTTTTTAAGGTTATGATAAGAGAATTTGAGTGTATGAATATAATTATAGAATTTTAATAGGGTTAAATTTGATTTATTAAACTATTTAAAATTTGTATCTCTATTTTGGTGTAAATCAATGGTAAAATACAGTACATTGATGGAATTTTAAATAGTAATGAATTCCTTTTAAAATGATGCAAAATAATAATTATTGCAAGAAACTGTTATTTTTGTTATTAAAAAAAAACATTAAATAAGTTAACTAATATATTGATTTGAGTTTTTTTTTTCTAGACAGATTGTACGAAAATTTGATTGAACCTTTATAACTCAAATCTTAAGGGGATTACTAATGAGTACTTCAAGTTATCTAATAATTCGAAATAGCAAGGTTTGAGTTACTGTGGCAAAAAATCAGAAACTTCGAGTTATAGTCTCTTTGCACTTTCACTTTTCTTTTTCATGTCTTTATTTACAGTTTTTAATAGGTTTAGTTTTACCTCTACACTCAATGTCTTACATTTTCATTGACTTACTACAGCACTTTAATAAAAAGTAAAACTTTAATAAAATATAGAACTTTAGGCACACATGTACACATGATTTGAACAATAGAGCTGTTCTCAGTCTAACTGTGGGAAAATGAAAGGACTTGGGAGAGGGAGAAGTTCATGTCTTAACATGAAAATTTGATCACCTCAAACAGTACGGCAACCCTAAGCTTTGACTATCAAAGGTCCACTGGGTAAAACTTCCAGTCAGAGAAGTGATTTTATTAAAACTTTGACTTGTAGAGGTTTTTGAGAATCTACCATCGAATTATAGAGGTTTGCGGAGAAACCAACAACATTCGTCTTATTTAGGTTCTTTCTTTAAAATATTCAACTTATAGAGGGAATATTATCATTGGGGAAGTTGAAAGGGAATGGAAAAACTTCAAAATATCAAAGAATTTAAGCTATCAAGATTCGAGTTGTCATGGTTCTCCTGTATATTGTTATATTTGTGTAGTATTTGTAAATTATTATTTTTACTAACTTTTGTATTGTTATCAGTATCAATTATTAAAATATGTAATTATTATTGTTATTATTTATTAACACATTCGCTGCTGTAAACAAGTAACATTACACCCTCTAAAATGCTATTTTTTAAAATTTTTATTACTTACCAGAAAATGATGTCCAGGTGTCCAAAATGTGGATTGCAGATGTTTACGCATCCATCGAAGAAGGAATTGAGGACGTCATTTCCGGTACTACAAAATTGTAGTATACCGCGACTGGTGCCAGTCCGTGTACCGTCGCCGTTTACTTTTTTGGTCGCACGACCCCACTGACACGCGTACAATTGTTCTTATCACGTACAAAATCATAAAAATATACCTATGTATGGAAAAAATATATTTACACCCCCCCCAAACTGTTCCCCTAGTGTAAAAAATTTTCAAAATTTTAAAAATGTCTAATAACAAATTATATATGAAAGCAGGAAAAATATAAAGTGCATGAGATAATACTAAAATAACTTACACTACAAAAAAAAAAATATATATATATATATATATACATCCCCTCCCGCCACCATTTTTTTCTTCATTAATTAATTTCCAACTTCTTCATGGTACTTATCGAAACACCGAAGTTCGCAAAGTCCAGGTTCGTCTGGGCATACGCCGCAAATGTAAACCGTTTGTTTACGTTTTCCTTCTTTGGATCAAACACGGCAAAGTTTGGCGACTCTGGTACCATTTGCCCTTCTTTTTTCATTCTTTGATAGTTTATGTAGACTATTCCGTGTTGGTGTCACTATCAATGGGGCTTGTTTGGGGGGCAGGAGTGCTTCCAACACCTTCAGTCGAAAATCATAAAGGCTGAGTTTCTGAACCGGATTGTGCATGTTATGTAGGAAATATGCATTTACCATACACACTTGAAGGAAGTGCACGAACATCTTCTTGTGCCAGCGAAGGGTTTTGCGTTCGCAAGGGTAGTAGGTCAACATTTGGTCTAGACGGTCGACACCTTTCATGTGTGCATTGTATTGCATCACAGGCTTATTAAGCGTTTTTTCTTGTTTCCGTTTATTGGTGACTTTCACCATCTCATTGTCAAATTGAGAGGATATATAAGTGACTGTTCGTTTGTCCCTCCATTTGCCCACCATTACACTTTCAGCATAGTTTGTTACTGTTCCACCTTTTGCCAAATGGGTCGACATCACAGCCTGTGGTGTGAACTTCCTGTCACTACGCAACGTGCCTGTTGAGTAAGTGAGCCACCGTAAAAGCTTAGAGGTGAGCGAATAACTATTATAAAAGTTGTCATTTACACTGCCGAGGTACTACAATTATAGTAGCCCGCAGCGAACGTGTTAATACATATTTTAACTTATTTCTGTATATATTAATGATTTATTAAAGTATAACCTTAATAAATAAAATAACCAGATGTTAATGGACTGAACATTGAGTTGGCCTCAATAGCATTGCATATATTTATGGTAGAGTTTTGTTTTTTTCATTTTATTTAATTAATTTCTGATATATAAATATGCCAAACTATTATATATATAATGCCAAATTATAATTATATAATGGTTTATTATATATATATAATGCCAAAATACAGATTCATGGGAAATTTTCTCAGCTTTACGGTGCAGCTTCATTTTTATTCTGAAGATCCCCAAATTATGGTTAATAACTAACTTTTAAAATACAACTATTTTTCTTAATTCAAAAATTGTTAAATTTTAACTTAGATTTAACATTATAAACTTACTGCAAGATTAACTATTTGTTGCAGTACCTGTTTCCAATAGTTGGTAATTTATTGATAACAAATAATCATTTTCTTAACAACTATTTCAAGAAGAGGTATTATGATTTATATTTTGAAAATTTTAAGATATTTTATCTATGCAATCATTTTTTAAAGTCACATTACTATCTTTGTTAAAGTTTATTAATTGATTTGTAGTCCGAGATCGCCTGATGCAATGGATTGGTCTTCATTATATCCACATTTCTTTCAAAGTGATACCAGCAAAGACCATAATTCTAATAAAGTTGAGTTTGCTGATATAGGCTGTGGCTATGGAGGGTTATTGGGTGAGCTGTTATGTATTAATGTTAACAATATTATCACAATAATCTATGTTATAAATATTTTAATTACTTGTTAATTAAGTACTTTGTACTGTCTGGGCGAAAAGCCAAATAAATAAATTTTGCTTGAATCCATCTTTGTAACAGACTGCTCCAAGGCAGGTTTAAAAATACAGTAAAACCTCCGACAACCGAAATAGCGTTTATCTGGAACGACCAACAAAGAAAAAAAAATTTGTGTTTTTTTATTTATCATTAAATACCGATATACAGTAATAATAATTAAAAAATAAAATAAATAAATGCTGTTCATATGTGCAGTACATCAATAAAAAGAAAGGGAATGATATGATATGTACGATGGATCCGAGTAATCAGTGATCATTTGCATTGCTTTTAGACGTGAATAAAACCATGTCAAAAAGGGGCTCGCCAGAGAGGAGAGTTGTTGGCCTTGACAGGTCTTCCCTTCCCTACTGCATCATGGTCTTTAGTGTGTTTGGCCGATACATACAGTATTCTAGTTTTCATTTTCGTTGCTGAATCCACCCTAATTGTTAAACACTCTGAATGCTGAATAATGAACACTCTGTGTTCAATGTTTTGAATATTTAGTTTTATTGACCTGTGCTGTATGTACTGTGTATTTTGTATTAGTGCATTATGTTAATGAAACGTAAAAGGGTTGTTATAACAGTCGAACAAAAATTAGAGCTGGTACAGAGAATTAGAAATAATGAGATTTTTTGAATGGTTGCACCTGATTTTGATGTTGGTGTTTCCACAGTTTCTGATTGGGTCAAGAAGAAATATATGTTTTTGAAGAGCATGCTTCGAAGATGCCTAAAAGAAAACTAAGAAAACGTGCCTAAATGAAAAATAAATGAGGCTGTATTTTTATGGTTTACGCAACAGAGGAAAAAAGGAAGTGGCGCTGATGGGACCAATAATTCAAGAAAAAGCCAAGCTGTTATCGGAAATGATGGGAAAGGCAGGTGAAGGATTTAAAGCAAGTGGTAGATGGCATGAAAAATGGAAAAATAGGTACTGTGTATATCAAATAAATAAATCAGCCGATTTTGATGCAGTAGATGTTTTCAACAAAGCTAAAAGAATTTTTATAAGTTTTCACTAAAGATCAAACCGTCAATGCAGATGAAACTGGTTTAAATTAAAAAATTTTGCTAAAAAAGTCACTTGTTTCAAACTATGAAAAGAGTGCTTGCTCCTGGGCATAAAATGAACAAACAAAGGGTAACTTTTTTTTTTTTTTTTTTTTTTTTTTTTTTTTTTTTTTTTTTTTTTTTTTTTTTTGCATCAATGCATCAAGAACACATATTGTCTTCAGTTTATGTGCATAAACAAGTCTAAAAAACCAAGGGCTTTGAAACATTGCAGAAAATGCACTTCTTGTATACTACCAAAACCAGAAAAGTCAAGGCTATCTTTCGAGCTGTTTACTGAAAAATAAATTCGTACCCAATGTAATAATTTTTAAAAAACAAGAAATCTCCCCAAAAAGGCAATTCTGATTGATAATGGTCCAACACATCCTCAGAATCTGCAAGACGGAGATATAATTGTGAAGTTTTTGCTCACAAATGTGACAATTTTAATTTAGCCTTTAAACTAAGGGGTCATTGCGAACTTCAAAATCACTATCAAGGTTTTTTTCTGAGATTCTTGTTACTACACAAACAAATCAATGACTGTGCCCGAAATTTTAAAAACGATTAACATGAAGCATGTAGTGTACTGGTGTGCTAAATCTTGGAAGAAAATAAAATCCTCAACACTCTAAAAATGTTGGAATAAACTGTTTAGCAGGGTATTAATTGAAAACATACCAGTATGTGAAGAATCAATCATGATGAAATAACCGAATAGATAACTGATGATGAGTCAGAACTTGATTTCTCAGACAAGTTATTGTTGACATGGTGTTGCCCCAACCAACAGACATTGAGAACAAGGATGTAGCAGAGACCAGCCATGACATTGCCGACAAAATATTTAATGCGTTAGAGGTAGGTATATTAAGGTTAGATATTTTTGTAGGCTATTTACCTCTAAATATTTGATTGTTTTAATTCACTGTAGTATGTAAGTTTTGTATCAGTTGGATTTTAAATTACTGAAACTGTTTAGGTAAAAAATTACCGTATACTATACTAAAGTAGGGTAGATATATTTAAGTTGGCTTATGGTTTGTAGAAAGATCAGAAGAAAGAAGGCTTGCAGACCTTTACTCATGAAGAGATGGTGAGATATTGCCGCTAGAAAGCGTTGAGAGAAGAAAAAACAATAAAAGATACAAGATTTTTTTTTTCAAAAACTGTAGTGTAATAAATTCATTTGTTTCTAATGTAAATTGCAAAACTTGACAGTACTGCACTATCATTTATACTGTGTAATTAATTTATGAATAAATTTTATTAAAATTTAACACTGCTTTCATGTTTTTACCCGAGACTTTAAAAAATTACGTTCTAGTTTTTATCCGAAATCACATACGGCCCCTTTATTTCGGTTAACAGAGGTTCTACTGTAAAATAATACTGTTATCATCACATCATATAATCACACGTATATACTACACAATCGGTTAAAAAAAAGAAAATGAACCTGAACTTATTTTTTTCTTGCACTCCATTTTGGTTGAAAAATATTTTTTGTGAAAGTATTTCACATGTTTTAAAAATAATTCTTTTGACATATATATATATTTTAAATGTACAACATTATCTTATGTTTTAATACCCCATATATAATGGGATGTACTTTACTATCTCCATGATCATTAGATTAGTTAATAGTAGTTAGTAAATAAATAAATACTTATTTTGTTACAGTAACATTGTCTGAAATGTTTCCTGAGAAGTTGATCCTAGGAATGGAAATCCGCGTTAAAGTGTCTGATTATGTTATGGACAGAATTGCTGCACTACGTTCACAGCATCCTGCTCAATATCAGAACATCGCTTGTGTACGATCTAACGCAATGAAATATCTTCCCAACTATTTTTATAAATCTCAGGTAAGATTATATATTTTAAGTTATGTTTTATATTAGTGCTCTGTTACAGGAAATCCTGTAAAATAAAATTCTTTTAATACATTTAGATACATTATAAATATATTAAACGGGAGTGTAATTTAAGAATTAAGGATGTGGTTAAATTTCCCAGTAGATGTAAAAAAAGAAGAAAATGTGTGGTAAATATTTGTTCAGAGTGTCAATAAATTTGTATAAAATTATGTAACAAAATCAACCTACCAATTTAAAGCAGCATCTAAGGATTCTTTTATCTTCTAAACTGTTTGATTGCCAAAAAATATTAAATAAAAAAATCTTAAGTTTACGCAAGAAGTGACAACGAGTTGGAATTCAATCTGTTTTATGATATAATGTTTAGTAGGAGTAAAATTGTTGTAAGATTAAAACCAATATGCCTGTTGTACTATAAAAACTTTGATAATACAGTAGACAGTTGTGAATAAATACCATTGTTGAATTTATTTCAACTTTATTGACCTATACGTATTAAAGTAATGTGTTTTATTATACAGTAGGTTAATATAACATATAATTTAGGTCACCATTTAAATTTTCTGAATGTGTTCAATATCATTACAAGATGTTATTCTGGCGGTTTATCATGCATTATCAGGCGACCTATAATCAATCTATATTGATAGCGGACATTTTATGTGGTCCGAGCAGTGTCCGTTATTTGGAAGTTTCACTGCATTTATAAATTAACCTGTATCGGGATTATTTAAATGCTGATACAAGTTAATTTTTAAATATATATATATATGTTATGTTGGAGAAGTTATACTGTAGGAAATAGCAATACAAATAAACCTTAGCAGGGTTTTTAAATTGTTAACTTGTTTGAACTTAATCATTTATATAGTATTTTGTTATAACCAGGGGCGGCTGGTACATTGGCACTGTGGAACTACAGCACCCCCAAAGATAAATGAATTAAATAGAAAAATAAAATTTTGTGTAATTATATATTTTGCATTTTATAATATTAGGTACAATACAGGGCTGTGTAATAATTTTTTTAAATGATTAAGACGGGTTGTTAAATAGACAATTGTAACTTCTGTGTTGTTCAACACAGTGCATGAATTCTTGTATTCCGTTAGACTCGCCAAAACTTGCTAGGACTCATTTGCCTCGGGGTGTGTCAGTGAATAGGCAGAGGCAGCACTATAAATTCTCCAGTTCCTTTCAATTATGTGTGAAGTGAAGTAATTGAAATTGTCAATTTAGTGTCCTATTTTGTGTTGAATGTGACTTTATGTTATTTGAATTGTCTTCTCATAATCTTTTCATTTATATATTTGACTTATATTTGTTGTTCTTATTTACAATTAAAATATTTTTAAATGATAAGCAAAACTCTTGAACAATTAAAAAATATCATTTATTGAAAAAATTTAAATAAAAAATATAGGACAACCTATCCCAGAAGTTGCTATTAATCCGGAAGAATAAGTAAAAAATAAAAATACAAAATTAGTTTAATATAGAATGGTAAAAAAATTAAGTGGTTGTGCGATTGTGAAAGTATAAATGCTCTTTTTTTGCTTTTATTGCCTCCTTTATGGCAACGAGACTGTAAAGACTCAAAAGGGGTTTCAAAATCTACAACAAAATTAAAGAAAAATGTGAAAAACATCAAAACTCTCGAAAACATATGGACAATGTTACTTTGTTTTCTTTACTAAGACAAATTAATATTTCCGAACAATTTAGTGAAGCTTACAGGACATCAAAGCTGAAACATAATGAACAAGTTACAAAAAATCGAGAAATATAAAAAATATACGACCCTCTAAAATTTTTTAGAATTTTTTTGAATTATCACACAAGGTCATAAGGGTATTTAAGGGGTTGATTAATTTTATTCCTACTTTTAATCCATCTTTCCAAAAACATTTAGAGAGCAATTCAGTTTTTAAGAATACATAAAAAACAATACAAAATGAATTAATTACAGTGTATGCTAGAAATTTGTCGATCACCAGAAATCAGTGAATCATCGTAGGTTGCTGTCATGGCCGATGACTTACAGATATTTTTGAACATACATGTTTTGAGGTTTATTTACTCTAGAAAATACAACAGCGGAAGGTTTATTGAAATGTTTACTTAATGAAATAAGCAAAGTACTAAAAAGTGATCCGAATAAGTCAATAGTCCAAACATATGATGGGGCTAATGTTATGAAAGGTGAAGAGGGGGGTTCAGTGCAAAATACAACAAGTTTTCAAATATGCAAATTTCGTTCATTGTTAAGCACATCAACTAAATCTCATAATGAAGCATACAAATTCATCAATTAAATCGGTGCGTTTATTTTTGCAAATCTCTCAGAGATAGCTGCATTTTTTTTTTTTTTTTTTTTTTTTTTAACAATCTCCATAGAGATTAGCAGTGTTAGGAAAATATGTTAATTTACATATTCCAAAATTTTCACAATTTCGAATTTAATATAAGAACAGTTAATCCAGTGTTTGAAAATAAGGGGAATCTTCTTAAATGTTTCGAACAGTTGCAATCTTTGAGGTCTTCTGAAAAAACAACCCCAAAATCAACATCATTCATAGGATTATTAAAAAGTGAAACATTTTTACTTGACTAGAACTATTCCATAAAATAATGCCTCATGTGGACAAATTATATAATCAAATGGAAATTAGGAATGTGGATGCTGATAAGATCCAAAGAGCATTAAATAATTTTTATAAAACACTTTCTCAAATCCGTAAATCCAGGAACTTGTGAACTTACGAGTATGTCTAAAATTATGGAAAATAAAGCAGTATGTGACTGTATTTGAGGAGAAGCTAAAGAAATATTTGCATTTACAAACCATTTAATAGCTGCTAAATTTTTTTACTAAGGATTTTGGACGTTTTCATGAAAGACTACCATCATATGAAATAAAAGAAACATGACATGTAAAGTTTATCCAATTCTTATTCAAGAAAAATTAGAAACAAAATTACCAGTTTTTACTTCAGAAATGAATTTTACAACATTAATGGTTTAATTTCATAGTTAAGTGAATTGAATGAAGAAAACCTTGCATGTGTGTTTAGCGAAACCATTAAAGTTATTAAAATATTAGTTACAATTTCAATGACAACGGTAGAACCAGAACGAAATTTTTCTACTCTAAAAAGAATGAAATCATATTTAAGGAATGCAATGAACCAGAAGAGTTTAACAGGGCAGT
The DNA here is from genome assembly GCA_963513935.1 of Aphrophora alni. Classification (NCBI taxonomy): domain Eukaryota; kingdom Metazoa; phylum Arthropoda; class Insecta; order Hemiptera; family Aphrophoridae; genus Aphrophora; species Aphrophora alni. Next base: position 77,910,561 of record OY740772.1, read on the forward strand.
GTATGGTATCAATTAAAAGAAGCATCATTTCAGAAATAACAAACTAATGAAAAAAATACAATCAACTCAAAAATAGAAGAATGGAATTTATTTTTAAATAACATGTTTTATAATATTCTGTTAAATTTGTTATTTGTATAATAGATAATATATATAAATAATATTATAACTGTTATTATAATATTTGTATAATATTATGATAAATACATCAGTTGTTTAGGAGGAATAAAAAATTTAATTTTTGTTATTGTTAATTCTACACAGCACTCCTCATTAAAATACCCACCAGCCACGACTGGTTGTAAATAATGTTTGAATATTATACGTGATAATATTGAACTAATGGTAGATCATTTATTCATTTGAACCCGATGATGTATTCCTATCACAAATACATCCAGAATTAGTGGTAATGCCACAATATTGGACTCAAGATTTAAGAAATGCATTTTTGAATTACCAGAAATGCAACAAACACAGTAAATGAGCTAACTGCTGACCTGATTTAAAGCTCAGAAGAAGATGGTACCATAATTTTAGCAGGAGTAGTAAAACCGACAGAAGGGTGTAAAAAGAAAAGAAAAATCTGGAACTCTTTATACAAGAGAACAAAAAGATCGAAATAATGCTGCAAGAGAAAACGAGCCTGTGTTAAACATTAAAGACGACATGAGGTTGTATTAACAGACATACAAAATACAGATCCATTCTCTTATTGGAGGAAATAACCCCCTGTTCAAAAAGTATCCAACCCTAATTTTTATTGGTAAGACAAATGAAGCTATGAGAGCTGGGTTTGGAGTATGTTTGTAGACATGCCTAATGATCATGCTCCATATTTTGTTTGTCTGCACAATCAATCAGTTGCCAGTAGACTGTTCATGACTGAGCAAGTATAAGTACTGTCGGATTTTTTGTGAAATTTACGGTTGTTCATTGTTAGTAGTATTGGGAGGTTGCTACGTTTAAAATTATAACATGGCTTCCATATTTTTAAGTCACTATAACAAGGTATTTATTCTTCATCTAAGTTTATAACTATATTGTAAATTTTAATTTTATTGCAAGTGTTGGGTGTTATGTACTGTACATTATTTAAATTTATAATCTTATACTGGAAAATTATATAATGTAAATTCTGATCTAATCGTAAAGCCTGGCTTATTCAGGTATACATTATTTCAATTTATGGTCTTACAGTGAAAATTGCATAATATAAATTTTAATCTAATTCTATAAATTAGACAAAAACTTAAAATTTCAATCTTCTCAAAAATTGTCTCAAATAATTTTTATTAAATGTAGCTTAGGAAAAATAAATATGTTTCCCAAAAGAAACATATTGGTCGTCATCTCTCAAAAAATGCTGCTTTGTGAGTTATCTCTAAAAACAAAAAATCTGCCATGGAACTATTATAAAAGGATTTAATTTCTCAAAATCAGTTTAACTGATTTCAAATTTTGTGAAGTGTGAAGATTACTGACCCAAACGAGTGTATAAAATTCTAAATAATAAAAAATTACCATTAAGGAATAATTTTCAAAAAACTAAAACAAACATTGATAGCCAATATTTAAACTTGATTTCATTTTATGCTTAAAAGAAGCTAATGATGCAAGTTTCAACCTTATATATATATATATATATATATATATATATATATATATATATATATATATATATATATATATATAGTGTTAAAAATAATGCATGAAGTTGAAAACGGTTTTTGTACAGTTTATTTGTGTGCACTTATGATTAAAGCTTTAACCGAAAGATCGGTCTGACAGGCACCTTGGGGATATTTGTTTGTGTGGTGTTGCAACACCGGATGGCCGAGCTGTCTGAAGGTCACAATAGCCTCCCCTCTACTCTTCCTTTGTATACCTATTATATTATTGGGATGTTTTTTTTCACAGTGCAAAGTGACAGGTGCATTGTGAAACTCTAGGCAGTCCTACAGACCGCGTCTTTCGGTTAGCGTCACAGTGAACATGCTTCTCAGACCGGGTCTTTCTGTTTATGCACATTAGTTTTTTCATAGTTATAGTGTTATTTATTTATATTGTTGTATAAATATATGTATATTTACAATGGATAAGGCATCTACTTCTGGTTTGAACTTACTACCTCTACAATGCATATATATATATATATATATATATATATATATATATATATATATATTCAGGTGCAGGTTCTGATGGCCATGGGCTAACAGAAAAAGAAAATGAAATGATGAAACCAACTCAAAGTTTGATCAAACTTTGTAAACCCATTCAGCGTTCAAACAAGAACATTACTGCAGACAATTACTTTTCATCCATTGAAGCTGTGGATGAACTTGGAAGACGTGGATTGACGTTTGTAGGAATTATGCGGAAGGACAAACTCATAATTTCTGCAGAGTTTCTACCTCACTCTAAAAGACCTGTGGGCTCTGCTGACCACGCATTCAATGATAAAACCACTCTTGTTTCCTATGTTCCGAAAAAAAATAAATTGGCGATCTTGATCTCATCGATGCACCACACAGTAGGTATGGATGAAAACAAAAAAAAACCAGAAATCATTTGCTTCTATAATCAGATCAAATGTGGTGTCGATCTGATCGACATGAAATGCGCTGTCTATAATTCAAATAGGAGGACAAGGCGATGGCCGTTGGCTGTTTTTTACCGAATGGTAAATATCGGTAGCGTCAACTCTTACATCATCTATCTCAGCTATCGAAATTCACCAGTGATCAGCCGACATGAGTTCATCAAGAAGTTAGTGCGATATTTGGTTGAACCGTTGTGGATAGAGCACCTTGCTATAGCAAACCTCCCTCGGGAAGTAAAGGCCGTCATCAAAAAAGAGCTCGGAGAAGATCAAGAACGGCCTGCGGGGTTCCTCACCGACAAAATGAACAAAAGGAAGACATGCAGTAAGTGTCCTTGGGAGAAGAAGAGGACAGTACGAAATATACCCAGTACGCATGCGTCAAATGTTCTCAACCAATTTGTCTGGAATGCAGCAAAAAGATGTGCATTGACTGTGCCACCGACTGTGTCCAGTGACTTTACTGTGTTGGACTCATTCTCATGAATAAATCCTCATAATACATGTAAATTATGTATTCTGGTTCACTTTTTTCATGTAAGTAAATATTTTGAATTTAGTATGATCGTTTTATTTTTCCCTAAATATGATTCATAAAGAAAAATTATACAAAAGTCAATTTAGCAAACACTAAGAACCCATAAAAAATTTAAATAAGAATATACAATAAAAAACAAAACAAATACAAAATCCCCGGTCTGTGAGACCGGGTCTCTCGGTAAGTGTTACAAATTTTGTCTTTCGGTTGAAGTATTAACAACAAATATCAGCAAAATAAAAATGTTAGTTAAGAGATCGAGATATCTCTCAACCAACCTGGCATAGTTTTGTTTTTAGTTTTCATGATCAGAAAGATGCGTAAGTAGCCTTTTACAAATGCATTATTTAATAAAAAAATTTATTGATTTTTTGAGTTATTTGTGTAGAAAATTAAATGTATTATCTCTATTGCCGTGTTTTAATGTGGAAGTTGTTAACCCATGGAAACAAATTATGCTTAGGTATTTAAGCTATATTGTAACAGATTTTTGTAACTAATGTTACACTTCTAATTGACATTTATTTAGTGAATGAATCTTGATGTTCTAATCCAATCTTGTGCTGTAACCCAATCTTTATTTCTTTTTTTTTATGTTCTGATATGTCTGTCCCCTTATTCTAAAACATTATTTTTATGTTGGTTTCAGTTGAAGAAAATGTTTTTCTTGTATCCAGACCCTCATTTCAAGAAAGCCAAGCATAAATGGAGAATTATCAATACAACATTGCTGGCTGAGTACGCTTATATTTTAGCAGAGAATGTATGTATGTTTTAAATCTTATTTTTATGAATATACAGTACTACCTCGTTTATCCCGGACCTCATTCAACCGGATGTCCGGATTATCCGGATCGATCCGGAACAAAAAATAAAAAATTTAATCAAGGATAAAATAAAGCAAAAGCTTAAAGTTTCAAAATATTTTAATAATTACTGTATTTTGAATAATATTTTAAATAATATTTATAATATTTTGAAACTTTAAGCTTTTGCTTTATTTTATCCTTGAATATGGAGTTTCAACAAGAAATATCTGCTATTACATTAATGTTGATAAAAACATGATTTCCTCAACACTACAGTGTCGCCTCGAGGTATTAGGGCAGGTTGTTGATGCACTGGGAAGAGAAAGTGGAGGAGCAATGACCTCTGCGTCACCATCCCCCTACCCCGATGCGGCATGACAGTGACCTTGTCTATTGTCTATGCCGGCGGGTAGTCTATCACGTGCTAGCGACCGGAATACATCATTACCATATCGTGCTGTGCCGTGTTTAGTTTCTTTACATTTTTGATTGGATATGGTTAATAGTATTTCAGGGTGTCTAGCGCCCGGGAAAAGTCAGGGAATATGAATTTTCTGGAAAAGTCAGGGAATTTTTTAAAAAACCGGGAAAAAAATAAAGAATGCCTGATATTTTAGAAAGTGTAATACAATGACGATGCCTGTAACGGTCCTTAAAGAAAATGTACAACTGTGAAATAAATACAAACCAGGTGCATGTTTACAACGCATCATAAACCATCTTGTCATTTTTACAACTTTATTGTTGTCGGGTTGCTAAGACTCAAGGGTGTAAATCAGTAAATGTGAACATTTTGTCACATCTTAAAGCGGTGCCGCCAGCTTTGGGAACCCCCGTTCTTTTTTTTGGCAGTTGGCACATCACATCCCCAGTGGGGAGTATCGAGGACGTGAATGAGAATCGGCATAGTATGTAATACCAAAAATGGTAATTTTAACTAGGATAACCAAAAAATGGTTATATTAAGATTTATTTTGAAATTGAATTGGTGGGGGACTTCAGAAGTCAAAAGAATGACTCAATGTGAATGTTAAAACTAGGGTAATAAAATTTAAATATAGGTTTCCAAAAATACTGATGTTATGTATAAAATATTAATTATAAGTTGTAATAAATATTTAGGTAGTATTTGTATTGTGTTAGGTAAAATAATTTGAACCGTGTCTGTGTGGCTAGGTGTGAGAAAATTTCTAGCAGACGTTGCATATTAAATAGGACGCTTGGTTTTGAAGCTGGACAAAGACACATGTGGTTGGAGCAGTCTGAAGGAAGGATCTGAGGTGATCAGATGTATTCTGGTATCGAGAAACTTTTTCAAAATGTAACGAAAATTGTTAAAGTAGAGTCCTATTGTGACATTTGAATCAGTGAGAGATGTTTTGGTCTAAAAGAAGTTTTAGAACATTGAATAATGATAATTTAACGAGTTTAGAGACAGTTTTTGACGTGAACTTGAAAGGACAATTGATCATCGGATGTGTAAATTGAGACTACAAAGTGATTGCAATACAAGATGAGAGGAACTCACCACGAGGACATTCTCAGCCTACAGGAACGGTTATGCGGTAACAAAGAATCATTGACAGTTTCATAATAATTTTGTATAAAAAAGAACTTTTTGTATGAACTTTTTAAATTTATGCTAATGAATAATTTTTGTATAGCTACTATTAAACTTAAAGTACTTAATTTCATTTTAATATAAATATAATCTTTGCTATGTGAGAAAATAAGAATTCATTATAAAAATATTTTGTTTTAAGTTGCAACTATTAATATAGAGTCATAAAAAAGGATTTAAGCCTCTTCAAGGCAAAATAATTTTAAAGTTAAAAGAACATAGAGATTTTAAATAGCGGTAAGAAATGTGTCATGAATATATATGTATAATCTGAATTCAATAAATTATGTTCAATTTCAGCACAACAAAATAAGATTTTTTTATTTCACCGAGAACCACTGTAAGTACACTTTCAAAAGGATTTGCGACCCTGAGAAATTTTAATAATAACAATTAACTTCCTCTTTCAAAATTGGTAAGCTAATGCTTCCTGGCGCCCATAAGTCGAGAAAATCATTAAAAATAATAGCATTAAATTCATTTTCATTGCTTTTGTAACAAAATATATATAAACTCTTCAAGTGATAATTTTCAAAGGTTACAAGTATTTAGAGGTGGGCATTGTTACTGCTATTTATTTATATTCGTGTGTTAGCGTTTGTGCGTGGAAATGGCAACGAAACGAAAACGTAATGTGCTTACAATGGCCCAAAAGTTAGACGCATTGAATCGTATAGACAGGGCCGCACCACACCAAATTAAAACAGAGGAAGATAAATGACTTTTTTGTAAATAACAACTAAACCCTGTGTAAATTAAAAGCATGTGTAAATATTACAGGTGTGTAAATAAAATGTTTTTCGTCATTTACAGTACATTGTGTAATTTCGTGTATTGTGTAAATTGAATGACTGTATAAATATTGTGTTTTTTCATGACTTATAAATGGTAAGTTATGTGTAAATATTGTGTTTTTTCATGACTTATAAATGGTAAGTTATTTTATATTTTGTTTTATTTATCTTTCTATAATTTCGGATTATCCGGATTTTTGATTAACCGGAACACTTCCGGTCCCAATTAGTCCGGATAAACTAGGTTTTACTATACAGTAATTGATTTATAATTTTTCCTATCAACATATATCCTATCAGCACATATATTGTGTGGTAATTATGGTAGCCACGCAAAAATTTGAGCTTCATTTTTGTTATCAATCTATATAAATTAAACAAAAACATTGATTTTCAACATGACATTTACTGAATATAATAAATTTATTTTTATAAATTTATAAGATAGAGACTTGAAATTTCGTAACCGATTAAAAGTTTTTTTAAATCTAATAGAAAATTTGGAATAGAAAAAATCTACATCAAATTTTAAGTCCCTGTCTTAATTTTTTAGGCTGCTATTTCTGATGATAACATCAAACAGATAGCCTATAAAAATAACTTTTTCTAATTTCTAGGCCATAACTGTAAAAAAAAAGGTTCCATTTTTTCCCCTTTTAATATTGTGAGGGATTATAGTGTAATATTTCAAGCATGGGTTCAGAGTGTTAATATAAAGAAAAAAAAAGCTATAAAATGCTTTGTTTTCAATCTGTTGTTCTGTTTATCTATTTTCCAAATCAAATTTTTAATTTTGAAAATTGATGAGATATTGATTTCAGATTTGGTATACACATTTTGTAGTATATCAAAAACCAAGACTTATTTTGTACATTTTGAAATGGTGGTTGTTAAACATTTTTAACGTGTAACATCTCGAAAACCATTAACTAAATACATTTGAGATCAGGAAACCCATATCAGCAAAACTACCCACTGGAAAGATATTGTACCAAGTTGACACAAGTAATAATAGATTATAAAGAAACTAGTTCACCCAAATACGATAGAACTCGCAAGAGATAGTGTCTTTAAGGCTGGAAAGTAGATATTCAACCATATATTCCAAGAAATTGCTGCAAGACAAGAATATTCAAGTGCTTTGATAGGCCAATGTGTCTAGCGGAGTAAGCAAACTACAACTTCTCAATATTCCATATCCAACTTTCTACTGTAAGACAGGATCCCACTTTTTTTTAAAATTCTTTCTTTTGTCTTACAGTCCTTCAAAATCGTAATGTAGATTTCACACTTTAGTTTATGACCCTAGGACCAAAACATATAAATACCTACACAAACTCTGGGAAAACCCCAACTCCTATTTTCACCTACACGTTTTGTCTAGACAACACAACCCATGCAGGCACTAGACAATTCAATAGGCTTCTCGGTTATGACTCTACCTGTTTTTTTTTTTTTCTTATCGACATATTGCATAACATTACAACACTTGGTTTGTCTCGAGAAAGAGAGTGAACAATTTGGAGATCTTAAAGTTGTCTTCTTTATCATGCTTTAAGTTGCTTCTCTTTAGGGAAGGTAAGTTGGGGTTACATCTGACAATCTACCCAACAAGTCTCTTTAGTTTATTTAAATTGGGACAACCCAGTGGCCAACAAGTCAAGTGGCCTCACTTCAGGGAAGGGAAATAAGGGTCACACCTAGAGACCTACAGTTACCCTCCTATACATTCCTTCCTTCCTTCAAACATCTCCCCTCTACAGACTTACTTCCACAATGAGATTACATCACAAGGATATACAATGGTCAACTATAACAAAGATGCCTGCCAACAAAGGGGTAGTGACTGAAGGTCAGATATCTCTAATAGCTAAAAACAAAATGAGCTAAACATGAATTAGAAAACAACTTGTTGTATTGTATTATGTTTTATAAAATGACTTTTGTTTGACGAAAATAAAAATCAATTATAACAATTAGTTATTGTTTTTCTTTTGATGAAACTAACTATATTTATATTCACACATCCTATCCAAAGTCACAATATTTGTTTGAAGTTCACCAAATTTGATATAAATTCATTTAAAAAAAAATATTTGGACTAGTTTGTTTGCTAGAAAAATAAAATTGCAATATTGAATTCTGATTCTTATGTTTTAAACAAGAGTTGTTTTGAACAGATAAGTTGTGTCTATTAAATTATTGTTTTGTTTTTATACATTTCAATAATGTAAGATTAAATGACAAAGTTTGTGTTTTAATAAATTTATTTTCTTTAGGGTCTAATATACACAGTGACAGATGTAGAAGACCTACATGACTGGATGGTAAAACATATAGAAGAACATCCCTTATTTACAAGACTCACAGATTCAGAGCTGGTAAGATGAATTTCAGAGTTTATTAAGAATTTAACAACAATGTTCACCCAATAATAAGGCAAATAAGCTCTCATCTCTGGCAGGCCTCCATTTTGTTTAAAATGATCAAATACAGAGAACTATAAATTAAATCACATCAGGTAACAAATTTGTTACAATATAAAAAACAAAAATCTTTCAACAGAAAAGTTATGAGTATTAATTTTGGTTTATTAAAAACATCAAAAACTGGCTGGATTATAAAATCTATCTGCAGGGTGTCCAGCAGCCTTTAAAATAGGATATTATGCTTGAATTTTTTGCGTAAGGAAAAATCCGTGAATTATGCTTGAATTTTTTCCCAGGAAGATTTAAAGTTGGTAAAAAAAAAATCACAATACAAAAATAATTTTGTCAATGGAGCAAGTAAATACTGAATTATATTTTCCCCCTTTTTAATATATTCAAAGTAATGATTCGGTCTTGTAACAGTGGACGAACATTGCTCTCTTTGTCTGTATTGTGGTCCAATCAGTTAGGACGACTTGGGAAAAAAATCAAACGCTTTATATTTATATTGGCAGGTTTATAATTAGTATTGACCTTTATTGAAAAAAATCCATCATATTGAAATGGAAGTTTTTATATTTCGATTTAGTCAAGAGTTGAATACTTTTATAAATCATACCTCACTAAACAGATAACACGATTGTAGTAGTAAGGATTAAATAGCAAGATGGCTTTTACTTGACAACATCATTCATATTTGAGAAAAGGACATAACCAAGTGTTTCCCTTTTTCCTTCACAATTTAGGCTGCACACTGAACAAAATATTTTTCAACCAAATATATATCTATTTATTAATTTGAATCCATTTTTGTAACTGAAAATCTGTTGCAAAAGTTTCTTTCGCCATACATTTAACCCTTTAAGTGCCATTCGATCTGCTAGCGAGTCAATTAGCGACGCATGGTTTAGTCTTACAACCCGTAAAATACGTATTTTTCAATCAACATTTCACCCAATTAGAATCGTCCTATCGCAATAAATAAAATACCGTTGGAAAGCTAATGTTCCGTAGATGCATAATCATGCAATACGTTTATCACGAAATAGACCTATCACTTTTTACGTAAAAATTAACCATGTCTAATGAAAATTTTATAAATTGATTTTTCTTTTTAGCAACTTTTATCCACAAATATATTACAAATCTCTAGTAATACTTGAAAAATTAAAAAAAAAAATTTTTACATGGTGTACATTACCATTTCTGTGAAATTTTGTCCTCGGCCATGGGACGATTTTTTGATTCCTGGCCTAATAAGTCAAATTTTTTAGATTAAATTTTGTTTTCACTACACAAATAAATTCTATGCACCTTTCTGAAGGAAATGATAATTTGAAGTTGTGTTTTGCATAAAGTTACTATTTTTTGATTTTTTTCAAATTAAGCCTAACGATTTTCTTTTTTCCGTAAGATTTTTTTTGAAAATGTAACATTTTTTTTTTTTTTTATTCAACTATTATTCAAAACTATATTACAAAACTTTTGTATATCTTGAAAAATGGTGATAAAAATTTTATTTTGGATGATTCAGGTTTTTCTAAAAAATGATACATTCTTTTTTTGATACCTAACATACTTACTCCAAAACTGATTCAAAATTTTTTTTTATTACATAGATAAATTCTACGCATCTTTCTGAGAAAAATGATATATTATAAGTTTATAAAAATAATATTTTTTATTAATTTTTAAACAAACAAATTGAATTTAACATACAACGCTTTACAGGGTTAATGTAAAAATAAACTTTACCTTTATGCCTTGTTCTTCAAACAACAATGTAATTATGTTTCCGATGCTTGACAAATTTATTTTTGAACAAAATAATAGTAATTAGTATAACTCAGTTGATTTATATCTGTCACTTGAGTGAATCTGTGCTTGCATTGACCATGGCCGGCCAGAACAATTGTATCGTATATGGGAATGGTACCAAATTTCAGTTTCCGATGTCACACAATGTTTTTAATATTTAAGGAGAGAGATAACTACTATACAGAAATTAGTATTTCAAGTGCGAGAACCGACCGTAACTCAGGTCGGTAGTATATTTTGACCGTAACTCAGGTCTTTTTTTAAACTCAATAAATAAATATTTGGAAGGTACCATAAGAAAAAAAAAATTTTTTCTCAAAATTGGCTCTAGAAATTTTGATTTAATTTTGCTCAAATGTAGCCTTCAAGAATCTAAACAAAAATGTTTGTTTCGCCTCTCACCTAAAATGTTGGTTCATAAGTTTTTGGTATGAAATAACAAAATTGGCTATGAGGTTGTGTAAAAAGTGATTTTTTAAAAATCGGCTCTACTGATTTGGATCAAATTTAACCCTATCAGAGGTCATTAGAAATTCCTAAAGTGGTATGCCTTTTTTGCACCTTTAAAAGTTATGTGAAGATTAATGGCCCAATTCCATGTGGATAATCTCAATGAAAAAAAAAGGAAAAAAAAAAAGAAAAAAAAAAAAAAAAAAATTAAAACTGGTTCGTGAAAATTGGCAAAAAAAAACAAGAATAAACCTTAACCACCATTTAAAGCTTGATTTTAATCAAATACGATTTTTGCTGAGTTAAAACCCTATTTAATATCTAGTGCCAATGGTTTATTTTCAATTTTTACTGACATTTTGGTTGGTTTTTATTTGGTTTTGGGGATCAATGAGTGAAAAAGTTTGTGCAATGTTTTTCACCATTTGTTAATACAATTAGCTACTACCATTACCACTACCGATTGTCGAGGTTTTGTTAATAAAATGTAGAAGTAATATAATTTATATTCATAATGTTTGTGAAATAAAACTACATAAACTCTTTTAAACGTAGCAATGTATAACATTATTTTAACAGTCTAAAATAGGGGTGTCCAACTTACAAAGCCTCAAGGGCCAAAATTAAACATTGAAAGTGGTTGCGGGCCATATCTAGGGTTCCCAGATTATGCAAAGTAAAAAAGACCACAACACCAACCAGGGGGTAGAAAATTTTATATTAAATTGAAGTTTAAAATTTTAATTAAAGAATTATTATATACTTTGAATGTTAAAGTATCTATAAAAACCTATGTAATTTAAAGTTATAATTAAAACTAAAAGTGAAATATTTCTTTAAATTGCTCAAGTATTTGTTTTAAATAAATAAAGAAAATATACACAAAACATTTTTATTAATCAATACAAACATTGTAATGACAATCAAAAAATATATTTAATATGAACATTGTGGTCTATCAGCTGCGTCCACCAATGAACATACATCCTCCTCTATTTCTGTTGTAGCCAGCCTCAATAGATGAAGTAAAGACATATCAGAAAGTTTGTTTCTATTTTGGTTTTTTATAAACTTCATCGACGAAAACATTTTGACATAGGTATGTGCTTCCGAACATTGATGACATTTTTAGTTAAAAATCTCGCAGCTTTGGGAATCTTTCTTTAGCCAGCAATTTGAAAAAATCATGAGCCCGTTCTTGCCTGGTCATTAGAAACATGTCAGGTTGGATGTCACATAATTCAAGTTGTAGCTCAGGTGGTTGGTCTTCGGTTGTAGCTCCCAGAGGATTATTAAAAAGCAGTAGACTACTTTTGAGACTTTCAATTTCCTCGAATGTTGTATTGAACTCATTAAATACTTCTTGGATTAGGGAACTGCAGCTTGAACAATCGTTATCTTTGAATTCGTCAGCTAACTGAAGACAGCTAGGAAAGTGTATCAAGTTTTGTTTTCCAAAGTGTGTTTGGACACTTAGCTTATTACGAAACCCATAGATAATGCCAACCAAATCTGATACTGTTTGGTTTTTTCCGAGAAGACTCAATTTTAAAAAGTTCAGGATTGTTCAAGTCTGTTAGAAAAGCTAATTAAACTAAAAATTCTAGATCTTCAAACTTCTTTTTAAGTTCAGCGGTGTCAGATGGCACATACTTAGTTTCCTACACTAGTTTCAAGTAGTTTGATGATGTTTTTATCTAATAAGCTCTCACGGGCCGCACAAAACGGCAACGTGAGCCACATGTGGCCCGCGGGTCGCCAGTTAGACAACCCTGGTCTAGAACATCCATTCTGTTCTAATATAAATTGTATTATATACTTAAGAACAAAAACCAATAAAAACATAAATGGAAGAACTAACTTCCTGCGTAGAGCGAGATGAAAGAAACGAAGAGAGTTGCTTTGTTTACATCTTTTGTTATGTTATGCTTTTCTTTTATCACTCTTCTTTAGACCCCCTCCCCCCTATAGACCTATATATTGGCTTCATCCCTATTTGTCGTAATCTCACCTTATAACATTCATTATGTTATACTTGTAGCATGATAGCTATTTATAATTATAATGTTACTATTATTTTTTAAATATGGTGGGTGGGTGGTGTCAGACTATTAAATGATTGCAGGTACTAACTACTTAATATTTATTATAATATAATAGTAATATCATAATCTATGTGAAATATTTTGCTCAATAATTCATGACCGGCCTTTTTTTTTTTGTTTTTGTGCCCAATATGTTTTGTTTACTGGTTTAAATTTCGTGTTAACTATATTACCACAAATTATAAACTTTAAATTAAGTAATTTTTGTAAAAGCATATTTCATTGCCAAAAGATGCTTACAATACAAATTTGACTATTTCAGTTCACTTGTTTTAAAAGTTTTATTTTTGTAGTGTTTCGCCTCGCTATCTTCTTAAAAATCGAATGTTGAATTTTTAACAGTACTTTCATTACGTTCAGTGATAAAAACACAGGTAGTGTTTGCCAGGGTGTGACAACTACTGAACTACAACGGGGGGGGGGGGGGGGGTTCAGTACACAGACAGCATGGATTGATTGATATTCAAAAATAAATCTTACCATACACAATACACTAAACAATGTACTTTACAAATAATATACTATATATCACCCAGATGTTTTTAGCATCTACAGTAAAATAAATGTATTAAAATTCAACATGTAATATAAATTATGAACATTTTTTGACATATGTCCATTTGAACTTTATTTATTTTCAAATAAATAAATAAATTTAAATAATGGACATTTTGTAAACGGCGGAATAGCGGAGTGTCTGTTGTCGCAATGTAGTGGAATTACTTTTATAAGAACTATTGATATGAAAGCCTTTACACCTCTACAGTAAAAGAAAAGTATTAAAATTGAATTTAAAATATAATCATTAAAAAAAAGAAGTTATTCCATTTTAATTTGATTTATATCCATTACCACACCTAGACTTATTGTAAACAGCCGAACAGGGAAGTCTCAGTTGTCTGGGGTATGTTATAGTGTGATCACCTTGTTAAGTGTGTATGATATCGCCCTTGTGGATACATTATAAATCCATTCTTCATATTAACACTATACACTCTGAAATTATATTTTTTGGTGAAAAAGTTATGAAAAACTACCAAGAAATTTCATAATTATAAAGTTGATCCTCCAGCGTTGACTTTCAAACCTGCCAATAAGCGGGTTAGGCCTACTACCTTATAGATATTCTATTCAATCTTTCTAAATAACTCTTTCCTTTTAATTGTTTCGTTTTTATATGGTTAAATTATTACAAACATTACATATGACACTGTGTGACATTGATTTTGTGTGCTATTTAACTCCCATTTTCTTCTAAATTATTTTTGTTTCAGACATTTTTTTGTCTTGTACTTCTTTATACAATATGTGTTCTTGAAATCAACAAGTAAATAGTAATACAGTAGAACATTTTAATTTTTACTTTTCAAGTTTTCTTTTGAAATTATAAATCCGTTGTACTTATCAAATGAAAATGTATCTACGAATGAAGTAAATTGCTTGTAGTCTATATGGTTTTCTTCTATATATTATATAACTGAGTACATTTTGAACCTAACTTAAAATGTTCTATTTTAATTTTTTTAAATACAAATTTCATTTATATAAATTTTTAATTAGAAATAAATAAATAAAATAAACACAAAATTATAATGAATTAAAATTTTGTAAAAATATGTTTTTATCTTGTCTTTGAGTTTTGAAATATTGCCTACAGTATATTAAAGTAGAATTAATTTGTCGACGTGAGCCTTGAATTTTTTAAATTCAAACCTTGAAATCTGTGAATTCTTTGAGCCCAAATTACTGGACACCCAGACCAGGCAGCTCTAGGGTTACATATATCCCCCAAAAGGAATATAAAATTGTGACAACAATTTTGAAACCAAACCAAATTTATCAATATTGGCTCTACCAATTTAAATATTATCTTGGTTAGTAATATTTGTTATCCAAACAAATATGTCTAATTGAAAAAAAAAAAACCAAAATTATGTTTCGGAAGTAATTTGAACAAAAAAGGGTTGACTTTAAAAATATGAATCCAGTATGATTTTTTATACTTGCAAAAAAGCATACTTACTCGTACATATTCTAAATGTGTTACTCTTTGCAAGTCTTGTTAGAGTTTTAGATATTTCTTCATAAACCTAGAATAATTTTATTTTGGATTTTTATAGTTCTTATCTTTAAATAGTATATTTCTAGACAGAAGATCCAGTGGTCGTAAAACTTCTAGATTGTTCTGAAGAAGGACAGAAAGTGACAAGAAACAATGGCTCTAAATTTCTGGCAGTGTTTCGAAGAATTCCGGATCCGTTTTTTCAGGTAAAAAGATTAATTTAATTATTGTTGTAAGTAAAGAGTAATATTTGTTGAGTTCCTGAATTTACAGTATCTAGTTGATTATAGAAAAAGGGTTTTGTTGTAAAACACAATCTATTTCTAGCTTTTTGTGGATATGGCTACTTATTTAATTAACTATATTATCAATGACGATTTGGTTTTGTTTACGCAGGAAATATTGATAATTAAAAATTTGGAGAATATGTAAAATAAAATCCAATTTTTTCAAAACCATTTTTAATTACTTTTATAAAAGTTGCTCAAGTGTAACCTCTATGGTTCATTTTCTGCTATTCTACAAAAATCCATATAAGGGAATTAATTGTACAGAACACTAAATGAGTCCATGGTGCTGTTATTAAATTTTGCTTAAATGGAGCCCCTATCATTAAATTTTGAAAAAAGTTTAAATAAAATATATTAGTCCCTATATCGAACTATCGGTCAAAAAGGAAAAAAAAAGTTTACTGTTTATTAAAATATGTAACAAAATAATTGATCAAGAGAATTAAAGATATTGACAAACATTTATATTTTGTGATTGCATTGTTTATATTGTTACCCTTTAGTTGACATACTAATTTGTAATAGTAATAGTTATAATGTTCAAATTATAAATTTATGACTCTGTTTGCAATAACTCAAAACTTACGATACATTTAAAACAATTATATAGAAAAACTATTTTTTGTTTCATTAACAGAAACACTCAACTATCGGTTGGCCTTCCTAAAAAATATACATATTTTTATATTTAATTAGAATTTTCACTTACTTTAGTTAGTTTTAGTTTTTTGCCAATTGTCCACGAACTATTTTTCTTTTTTACTGTGATTTGGCTCACAACTCTATTATGGATTGTTAATTTTTATATTTCACCCAAATTTTATCACTATCATTAAAGCCAATTTTGAGAAAAAAATGCCATTTTATAACAGATCCATAGACAGTTTTTTTGCTGATTTATAATTTTTGTATTGGGGGGAAAGAACCCCAAATTTATGTTTTTAGTGATTGTTATTTTATGTGCATAATTAATTGGAAGTAAATGAAAACCTTTAAAAGAAAAAAATACAGCAATTTTGTTAAAATAGTTTTCATTTTTAGCTCAGGGAACTCAAAACAGGTATATTCATAAAAATCATAGAAGAAAATAATTTATGATCTTAATACTATCTATATATAAATTGAAAAAGTAAAATTAATTGTCATTAGAATTTTAGCTACCATTTTCAGTATTCAAAAATATTTTTTAGTTAAGAGCTCATTGAGATTTGTCAAAATTGTGTTTTTGGAACCAAACTCATGCTTTTCTCAAGTGTGGTTTTAAATAAGTTAAAATGATTTTTCACATTAGGATTATTAGTTATCATGTTAGCTTACCACCAAGAAATTTGGTAATTAAAAAGTTAATAGGTATATTTATATAAAATAGATTATAAAGGTGTTTGGAAAACTTACTATTATTATTCCCATATTCATACTACTTTTCAAAATTTCTTTGAATAATATAAAAAAAACTTATTTTATAGTTTATAAAAATATTTAATCTTTTAATTTTGTTTTATACATTCACTTTCCAGTATGATTATTGTGATTCATAAACTCAATATAACTTACGAATTTAATACTGCGATTCACATTCATCTCACCTTGTATAAATAATTAAGTAAACTGTGAATAAACTTAGCACAAAATGTCTCATTTTTATCACCACCATAGGCTACATTTGTACAAAATAATTACAACAGATTAAAAAAAAATCTAATTCATGTGTTTTTTCTTCTAACAAGTAGGTCTATTATGAAATTTCAAAATACAATGTACATTTTTCAGAGTATTGAAAAGTTTTAAATAGAATAATGTTGTCTGCATTTTGTAAAAATCCATCTTTTTTAATCTACAGAGTTATTTACATAGAGACAGATATTTTAGAACTATTTTTTTGTCAAGTTAGTCAACTTCAAAATTGACGTTTTCTATACAAAATCTTAAATATTTATGACTACGATATTTTGTAGTCACAATATTATATGACGAAGTACAATGTTTTTAAACTCTATGGTAGTCCAACTAAGGAAAGAGCATTGAGGTATCCAAGACTTACTTCATAAAAAAATTGAGTAGACGGCTCACTTGTGCGAATCGCTTATTTATAATGTTTTACTGAGGATGGATTCTGAAAGCAGATTTGGGTTAGTAAAGTCAAAATGTGTTATCCACTGAGAAGTTTTGTAAATACTACTGTTAATGTTGAAGACCTTGGTGAATTCAAGTGTCAAAAATAACCATTCTAAATTTAGGTTAGATTTACCAGACTTGAAAGACACCCCTTGTATTTTATATTGAGCTTTGTTTGTATGTTTTAGGTGCCTTGTGTAGATGTGACTTCAAGTTGACACCACTTTTAATTTATTCCAAAAATATATAAATGTATATATTTATCAAATAAATAACAGAATAAATATTGTGTCTCCCTATCTCCACTGTACTGTTGTAATATATAAAGCATGACCTAACCTGTCTCTATCCATATGGACCTTATTAGTGTGTAAGGATCTTTTTACCAGACGAAGATTCCTTTGGAATTATTAAGATTTTTCTGTGGTTTGATTTGTTAAGACAAACTGCAGTCTATTAAACTTTTTTAAAGATTCACGCCAGGGACCATAAAACATGCACTGATCTTCTTTATTTCCTCGCCACTAAAGCCTGTGGTGGACTTTGGTTTTTCTTATGATCCTTCTTCTCCATCCCTCTCTACTTTGCACGTTCTCCCACAGCCATTTGATCTGTATAGTCCTCACATCTGTTTACAGTTTTTGGCCTTCCACATTTCCTCTTTCTCTTCATTCTTCCATGTAGCAGATTTCTTGGTATCCTTTCTTTGCCCATTCATTCAATGTGACCAAGTCAAGCCAACCATTCAAGTGTGTACTAACTAATCCCATTATCTAAAATACTTTGGAATTGAAATTTTTCAAAACTGTTAGTATATATGTTTGAGCACTAGTAATTTTGACAGATTTTCTTTAAATTGGTGCTTGGATTGCTTGTTGAATTTCCTTTCACAAGGAAACTTGTTAAATTCTTTGAACCACCAGAAGTTGTTTAAAATTATTATTTGCGTTTGAATAGTTTAATTAATTAATTAATTTTTAGTGTTGAGAAAACATATAAATGCATAGAAAGTGTCATAATATTGCTAATGATTAACATAATATCTAAAATTATATACATATAACAGATATGCTTATTCCATGTATTTAAAAATAAACAATGTTAAATGGTTGAGCTTTGAAATATGCATATTTGTATGTTTGGCATCAACATTCAAAAAAAAAAAAAAAACTATTAAATTTAGATTGTTTAAAAATGTTGTACAAGAGTTTTAACCCATTGGCCTAGACATACGGAACTGTTCCGTATAGTCCCCGAGCGGCCCACTAATAGACATACGGAACTTCTCCGTTAGATTACTTGATGTTGGCAACACTTGTAAGCAACGTATCAAATAAACAGATGACTTCTGTGTTCTGATTAGGTTATAAACATTTGTTTTGTTTACTGTTTTAGTGAATACTTACATTGTACTGTGTTTCGTAAATAAAAAATATAGAAAATCGTTATTGTATGTTAACTTATATTTGTTATAGAGAGAATTTAATTTAGAATAAAATGGTGAAAACAGAACTAAAATCACAATTACGAATCAAAAGTTATTTATATTTTTCTAATAATATACAAAATCAGCAATTTTAATTGCTAGTTTAGGGTCAAGCAAAGTTTCTGAAAAAGGCTAGGCCAATGGGTTAAGTGTTGTTTGTCATGAGCAATTGGAGGTGTATCTAAAACATCAATTATATATTTAAATATTTATTGCAGTAAGATACTGGGACTAGCTCTTGTTGTCTGAAAGGTGCCATCTCTTTATGTACAAAATGTACAAAACCTGAAACTTTAGTCTGATTCGGTTATTGATGCTCCGATTCACATTTAAATGAACTGATATATTATGTGGCACATCCAAGACTACCAAGAATGTCCAATATTCCCATTATCCAACACTTGAACATGTGTACAATATTTAAAAAAAATTCTAGCCTAACCTGTAATTATTCTGTTCATAAAACAGCTATAACTATACTCCATCCACCATATTGTTTAGAAATATTTCAGGAAGACTTAGTATGCAGCAAGACATTTTTCTACTGCTAAGATGAAATCCTAGCAAACACAATTTTCCTTATTGTACCCATTGGAAACCAAGAGCTGTTTCCTATAGATGCAATGGAGCTTTATCAGTAAGAAGTAATACTTGAGCTGATAAACCACTTTTTAAAGTTAATGTTTTTACTGTGAGAAAAAAATTGTCTTTAAAACCATTCTTTGAATTGTATCCCAGCTATCCACAGTTTTGTTTGAAGTTTCAAGCACACAGGAAAAGACCATTAATTTTTTTATTTACAAGAAAAGGCTCTTAATTTTGTAGCTTAACTAATAACCATAAGTGGTAACTTATTATTTCCTGCAAGATTATTGGATGCTAAGATGTTCTTTAATTTCAGTACCGTACTTATTTCTTCAATCTTGTGTAGAAATAACTTATAAATTGACCATTTCTTTACAATATACAGACACAAACTGCAAGATTCTTCTTTCAAAAGTTTGTGAACAGGATTCTCAAACTGCCACAAGAATACCAATAACATTGTTCTATGTTGTGCTACTGTATTCATAAATCCTAATCGTAATTTGTATTATTAATATATCTGCATTATTTAAACTCTGTCAATTATATATATATATATATATATATATATATATATATATATATATATATATATATATATATATATATATATAGACCTTTTGATAACTCTCAGGGGTTAATACTTATATATCTAAGACTCTCATATATTTAACCATTCAAGTATTAACCTCTAAGTTAACTTTTTTTAATGACACAAACTTATAAGGAACATAAAATTAATACACATACCCACTCCTAATATATTAATACCAAGGATAATTTTTTTCCCCCAAATAATTTAGACACACATATATATGGCATAATTTATTTTACTGTTCCTTCTCTCTGCAACAATATTTTATTATGTACATACAAATAAATAAATTGTACAATTCACAACTGTAATATTACACAACTAAAAGTAACATTAAAAGGCATAATAGAACTTTTATTTTTTTATAAATACAAAATTTATTTAAACAACTAAAATTGGTATCACTTTCGATAGAGAAAATAGCATGAATATTAAGATATGGAATAGAAAGTGTCCAACATGTTTCTAGTTTACATAAGACTTTGAGTTTAAAAAATTATAACTTAACTATTTCATTATTTTCTATATTTTCCATTATTTATTTTTTTAAGAATTTATTCCACAGTTCCATATTTGTATAACTTTTAGTAAAATTAAATTTTATTATTTTATTTTAAAGAAAAATATTTTACAAAGAAAATTTAGGTGATAGATTTCTTGTAGTGTATAGGTTAGGTTAAATGGTGTACAAACATTGAATAAACTTCACAAGGATACCCTACCTCTCTCTCTCTCACACACACACACAAACATACACAAAATTGAGATAAATTTGTACATAAAATAAATTAAATCTTGTTTAAGATATAAGGTTTTAAAGTTAGATTACTAGTTTTGATAATTCAATCTCCCAGAAAACCTCTGCTCACTTCTCTTAAAGAATAGGGCAAGTTAAATCAGATACGAAATTTGAAAATATATTTTGGGATCTCATTTTTATTATTTTTTCTGGGGATAACTAAGGAAACATTTTTTGTTTTCTCAGGGTCAGTTTTGGGTGGTGAATTATTATATTCAGTATATTTGTATTATGTATTTTTCGTTTTATTAATTTTTATATTATATAATTACATGATGCTGTCGGGCAACTTTTTATTTCTTATTTAATGCTGGCAGGAATATCAGTATAATATATGAAAAATGCAACACCAGCAATCTGAGTTTAACTTGTGTACCTTGGCGGTACCAAGTCTGACTTGCAATGAGCTAAACATGTCTTGCCAACTAAGCTATGTCACTCCCCTATATCATGTGGGAGCTTAATAGTGATATCATTTGAAAGGCTATTTTTAGATTCAGAAGTAATTCACATCTTATGTTTCAACTTTTAAAAAATTGTACATAACATTTAAACCTCCCGCTGTTAGTAGACACTACATCATCTCATTTCTATTTATTATGAATGTTAGTAGACGTTGCAGCGTCTATTACACAAGGGCTTACTAAAAGTTCTGCAGTTTCAACATTCAGTGGTCAATTCTTTTGAAATTGGTATCGTTCTAAACAGTACAAATTATACTATTAGCTGTGTTTGAGTTATGTTGGTTGTGTGTTTTAAAAAATATTTTAAAATATTTTGTAAATAGGCTATTTTAAATAATTTTGCATTTTTGAATGCAAAACAAAATGGCTATCTCAGAGTGTACATATTATAATTTGGCAAAATAAGAAAAAACAAGTTTATTCAAAATAATTTTCAGATTTTGTAAAACAACAATTTCACACAAGAACGGATAATTTTTTCATAAAATTATATTCATATTCTGTAAACTTTTGTGATTACAGTGATATATATATATATAATACATAATAATTTTATTAACCCTTAAACTGAAATACCGGTCCCACAAACTGTCTGGGTAATTTAATTTGTAAATGTTGGCCGAACTGCTTCCACCAGAGGCGCGAGCGGTCAGATACCATTCCCCCTCTCCATCCACAGTCGACCAATACTTTTATGATGATACATCCGATTATGGCAGTTTGATAGTGAATAATTCCGATGACGACCCCAATTACGATCCTTCATATGATGAGATCACCAGTGATGATTCCAATGATAATGACGATACACTTTTAGAGGATTCTACAGGTACGGGTACTGTGATAATTACAGAGATTTACAACAAGTTTTACATGATAAAAATGGCTATGAACGGAGCACTGTTGAACCTCCGAGAAATCGGCACATAATATTATTAGGCGGCTATCTGGTCTTACTGCTGAGGGCAGAGCATTAGGGGACAGATCAGCAAAAAAGATACAAGGAAATTGATATTTACTGGTAGTATGGTTGATATTATAATAAGGGAAACTAACAGAAAATTAGCAGAGATAAGACAGTGCACACACATCCAAATACATTTTCAATCCTTGTGATGAAATAGAAGTAAGGGCTCTTCTGGTGGTATCCTTTATACTTCAATATTCAAATCTTTTCTGTAAGATTTCATGTAAAAGGAATGAAATTTTAATATCATGCCTGAGATTTGACGATCCAACTACAAGAGTGCAGCACAAAATAAAGGACAAGGCGGCAGCAATATCCGAATTGTTCAATCAACTTATGCCAAAAAATAGTTTTGGCCAAAATCAAATGTCACTGTAGACGAAATGTTTGTGCCTTTTAAGGGCAAATGCCCTTTCAAACAGCATATGCCCAAAAAGTCAACTAAGAATGGCATAAAGATTTTTTGCATGGCAGATTCAGGCCGTTCCTACTGTATAATACTTTTATCTTCACAGGGAAAGACTCAATCATTTTGTTAAAGTGTGGGTCTCACAAGAGATGAACAAAAAAACTCCTAAAAAGTACACAGATTGTAATTGGACTAACAAAAGATATTAAAAGAACCAATTGCAATGTAACTGCAGATAATTGGTTTTCTTCTGTCGAGCTTATCAACCTTTTGAGATCAAGTGGATTGATATTTGTAGGAACTGTATAAAAATACAAAATAAATTTCACCCGAGTTTTATATTTGTTGTGTGCATTCCACAATGACACAACCTTGTTAATTGTTCGGAACAAAAACAAATCAGTCCTACTCATATCCTAATGCACCACGAGATTGATTCTAATCCAGATGTGAACAAGCCATAAATTGTAGCTTATTACAATGAGATGAAAGGCAGAGTGGATAGACTTGACATGAAGAGTTCTATCTACGGAAGTAATTGGAAGACTCGCCGTAACATAGACTCGCCTATGTCAACTCTTTCATTTTATTTCTTTGTTATCAGGGAAATCTAGTTACGACCAGATTCTATTTTGTCTTTTGATCTTGTGGAGCGACCTAAAGTAGACCATCATGAGTGTCCTTGGCGAAGAAGAGGAACAAAGGGATATCTGGGACGATCGTCTGCATTTGTTGATTTGAAAAAAAAAGAAGAAAAACTCAATACAAGTGCATTGAATTATGATAACACCATTTGCTTAGAATATTCTTGCAAAGTGTGCAAGGTAGAATTGAATGGTTTATTAATTTGTATAGTTCCTTTTTGGCATGTAGTGCATTTTTATTCTATTATAATATGTCCAACACACTTTGATAAAACTTGTGTGGTAATGTTTTATTCATTACCAGAACAATACATTTTATTGTTCTGAGTTTATTCATAAAAAGGCAAATAAAAAATTTAATAAAACAACATAACAAGGTGAAAAGAATAGTTAGTAATACTAATTTTTTCTTTTATAAAGTAGGGTCTTATTAAGTTTTTATTTTTACAGAGGTAAAAAAAATTGAGGGTCTCATAGCCTAATATTTTCGTGGAAAGTCTAAAGTGAGGTATTTCGGTTTAAGGGTTAAAAATTATTATTTTACAATTTGTTTTCTGTACTTATAAAAATGTCTCCAAAAAGCTGAAACATTTCCAGGGTCATACAGTTAACAATGGGAGGGATAAAATAAAAAAACTTTATAACTTTCCGTTACAGACCTAAGACTCATTTATAAAAAATATAAGTACGACCAAATGTAACGATTACACTTTATGTGTCTACTTCTTTCTTACTTCTACCTCTTCGAAAAGTTAGTCAAACTTGGTGAAAAATTTGATATAAAAATCTTGATTAAGATAGCCAGCAAATTCATTTTAGAAGTTTAAAAATGGTGGATGTTAAAAATCATATCTTAATTATTTTTGACATTTGAACAATTTCGATTTCACTGAGCTTCAATAAAACACATAAGAATACATTTTAAAATAAACAAATACAATTTTTAGTTTATGAAAAAATTAAATAAATTATAAATGTAGTAGTATAGTTGTACAATGCATTTCTTATAAGACTAGAAGTTCTATGCATTTGTTTTGAGCAATGATATAAAGATAACGTCAAAATAAATTAATAAATTTACATAATTGAAAGTGTAAAACAAATTTGAACTATTGAAAACCTGCAAAATTTATCAATTTAGTCATTGGGCAACCAACCATTAATTCTCTTCATGACTAATGAGTGGAAAATAAAATCAGATTGTATGCATTCGTCTTGTCATATTTTCACCTAAATTTGGAGACTACTAGTACAGTTTAGTTAACTTGTTACATGAAATAAAGTGATCAAATATATGTTATAAATAGAATTTATTGTTTTGAGATATTAATTGGATTTATAGGGCTCGCTGGGTCATAAACGGGAGAGTGAAAACTGCTTGTCATTAAATGTCTTTTTTATATATAAAAAAACCCAAATATTTATACATTTAAAGGAAAATCAATCACCTTCTGATTTTTCAAAATTTGTTTACCTAAAGAATTTGTCAGCGATTATAAAAGCGAATTTTGTATACTGTATTTAGTAAAAATTAAATGTCAATTTTGACTAGTCCAAGTAGAAAATTTGAAAAAATCGGTAAATGTAAAATAAGTAAAGATAGGATAATAGCGAAGACATATTAGAAGTTATTTAAATAATTATTTATTAAGGATAGCTCGCTTTACCCAAATGCTAGCTTGGCCATGGTCATACCATTGTTATGATTACATGTAGAATTTTTAAAGCTTGGATCTGTGGAACGTAATTAATTTGTAATTACGTTAATTTCATTTACAGTAGACTTTAATATTTCTATATACAGTAATACAATCAGGTACATTTTACCTTGACAAGAAACATACATATATTTTGATATCTTTGGAATGTTTTTAGTTTTTACAACCATCCCAAATGGTGATGCTTAGGCCATGTCTATACACACTCATACGTTACATTATCAAGTATAATTATGTTACATTTAATTTAGGACTGATGACAGTAAATGACAAGTGTCGGCATATTGCTACCCGGCATTCAACTTCTGAGGCATTCAATTTAACATCTTACTTGGGTCCAAAAATAAATAATGCACAATATTTTTGTATGTAAAAAAAATTAGGTTATTAAAATAACAAATACAATATATATTTTTTTAATGATTCCTTAACAGTAATATTTTATATATAGACTTTGTATATTTATTTAAGTTAGTAATCTTTCATGTTTCACAAAAATATTGATCAAAATAGAAGAGCTAATTGAAATAAATAAAATATAAATGGTCCTTTAAGTTATGGCCGGTGTACAAGCCGTTCCAAAAATTTTTAACCTTCAATAATTTATCAGGAACTTTTAAAACAAATATTCAGTGATGAAACTCAGGTTTTAAACAATTAATTAATAATAGTTTTTCTATATTATGATTGTTACTGGTAACTCTGACCCAATAACTTTTAGACTGCCATTCAAAATTTCGAAGTGAAAAACAACTATACCCTGTTTGTATAAATGACTCATGTTTTGTAAATATTTGTATTTATAATAATATTAATTTAGATTTTACTTAAACACAAAATTTGTTTAGACATCTGATTTCAATTACTTTGGTTTTTCTTATATTCCATAACAACTTTATTTATATTTAGAATATAAACAGGTAATAATCATTATAATACAGTGGAAGGCACGCATTGTAATCATAGTTAATGTTATCATTTTCATAAAGTCCTGATCACATGAATCTTTAAGCAAATGAAATATGTCGTTTATGATTATCAAGTGTTCAGTTACTGTTATAATCTCCTGCATTGTTTTTGTGAAGTGGTAGAGTCATATTGTATTATTAGAAGGAATGGAAAAGCAAAGAAATATCATTCCTTCCCTTTAATTTGGCTGTAGTAAAAGGTTTTTACCGGATCTATTTTTAGAACATTGTCTATTGTTTATGTGGGTTTCTGTACTTAGTTGAGTACAGTTAAGTTTTTTTTATTGAACCAAATTTTCAATTTACTGTATAGTGTGTTGTTGCATTGAACTGTATTAACAAATTCACCATACTGAAATTTTTTTTTGACCTAGTAAGTCTTCATTGTTGCAGCATGGAATAAATATAGTACAGTGATTTTACATGACAGTCACCAAAGAAATGTCATGACTTGAATTAGAAGAAAAACTTTTAATTTTAGAGAGCTATTATAAATTACCAAAAATGAGCCGTGTAGTTAAAAATTTTGCAACTGCTTTTGTGTAAATTTACTAAAATTGTGATGCTCTAGAAAAGGAAATTAAAACTTAAATTGTAGGAGAAATGAGAGTGAAAAAGACATCAAAGTCAAATCTTGCAAAAGTATGGTTTACAAATGTTCATGAACAAGATACACATGCAGATGGCATATTGATGCGACATAAAGTCGAAAAACTTGCAACAAAGATAAAAAATAGTTTGTTGCAACAAAAGGATGGTTTCAAAGATAATATCTGAATATTCACCCAATAATGTCTACAATGCTGACGAAACTGGGATTTACTATCAAGCTTTACTTGACACACACCTATCTTTTTTGAAATGAAAATGCAAAAGGTTGTAAAATCTCAAAAAGAACGTATGATTGTTTTATGTTGTGCGAGTATGACTGGTAAAAAGGAAGAATTGTTGTTAATTGGGAAAAGTAAGTCCGCAGTGCTTCAAAGGTGTAAAAAACATTACCTGTTACAAATAACATTACTCAAATTCAAATGCAGGATGACAAGTTTAATTTTCAATGAATTGACTAATTAAAGAGGAGAAAAGACTGGACTTCAGGGAGACAATTGCACTGTGCATAAAATGGATGTATTTATAAAAAATTGGAATAATAACGTGTCTGCTAAGACGATAAAAAATCTGTTTTAAAAAAAGTGGATTTTTAAAGGAAACTGAAACTGAAGTTACTCCAGAAACTGTTCCAATACATCCAGCTGACATGTTGAGTTCAATTTTGAGGCTTGGATGGACATTCACAACAATTTTCCCGTTGCAGCCAAAGGTAACAGAGGACGATATCTGTGACACAGTTACTTCCAAACAATTAGAAGAGACGAAAGAAAATTAAATTGACGATGAAATATTATGGTCTACAATCGAGGAAATGAGAAGAGCATTGGAAGTTTTACACCACAACGTTCAGTACCGATCATTAGACTTCCAAAACACTATGATTATGAACAATTTATAAATAACCTACTTAGAAATGAAAGTAGAAAAACAAGTTTACACCAGTTTAAAAGATGTAAATAGGTGTGAAAACTTAGTACTAAAGTAAATTACAGTATTTTTCATATACACGTACTATTGTTTCACTAAACATTAAAAAAAAACTTTAATGTGTTTTCTTTGTATTCATTTTTTAGATATTCTATCAATTTTGTGAGTTAGTGAGTAATAAAAAGACCCTTGCAGTTTGTAAGTATGATTTTCTATTAGAAAGAGTATGTTACATTTATTATTTTATCTTTATTATGGTTTTTATACAGTACTATATTTTAGAACTTGGAAAATGCAAAATCTTATTTTAATGAAGTACTTAATTTTGTTTAAAAATACTGTAGTAGCCAAAAGAATATTGTTTAAGAACTGTTGTTCTGTCTGCGTTTCAGTAATGAAAAGATATTGTAGAATGTAGTCCAACATTAAGCGGGGGTATTGTTATCAGTTAAGGTTTGATCTATCTGATCTCAACAAGTGACTACCACTGTAGATGATAAAAAAAAAAAAAAAAAAAAAAAAAAATTAACTGAACTAATACATTGAAAAAGCATAGCTTTCAATAACAGTTTAGTAAAAATAAAGGTTCATCATAAATTTCAAAACTAATTATGTATAAGTTTAATTCAAAAAAAAAACACTTATAGATTCTGAATGGTTTTAAAAATATTAAAAAAAGTAATAACAAAATTGTGGAATTTGTAGATCTCTATAACTATGATTTAGATTAAATCTAGTTTTATCTTTTCAATACTAAATTTATTAACTATATTGTTAACAAAAATTAAACATAGACCTAATTATATATCTCTTACTTGTTTGTCTTGATATTCTGCTGACCCATCGGTCATAACATTCCTGTTGCCAAATAAAGACTTCATTTTGTCTATTGTAAGTTGAACTATTAAAAAAGATATATGCAAAAAACTATTTAAAAAGTCTACCATTTTAAAAATTTCTAATTGGATATTTTTGAATTTTAACAGTCATTATAAACGAAATTTATCTCAATCGTTTACTGTACATATGTACAGAAAATGACAGACAGACAGCATACATAATAGCTTTTTCACAGGCCAATAACAAAAAACCAGAGGTTTAATTTTTGTTTAATTAAATAAAATTATGGGAAAAATAATTTTGACAAATACAAATATTTATAAAGTAAGCCATAATTTATTACTTAATACACCATAACTGTATTTATTATAATGACATAATTTTTTTAATATAGCGAAGAATGTACAAAAAAAATTCTTTTTAAAAGCACCAGAATATGAATATATTGAATCTAATTTTTAATTAATATTACTAAACTATATCAAAGGACTTGAACTAATTCAGAAACAGGAATACACGTACAGAGATAGAAATAAAAAATATTGTGCTATTGAAATTAAAGTAACATTTGTACAAGAAAATATTCGAAAAATAATTGTGTGCTATCCAAAATTAAAATCGTTTGGGGAAAATGAAACAATTTATATTTCAATAAGTGGCAATATACATATTTATAGTTTTTCTCCATTTTTAAGCAGTAATATAAATGTAATAGAAATATTTATGATTACAGATTTTACAACAAAAGTTTAAATACATAATTTTAATATACTATAAAACTCTAAGCCTGTGTGAATGTTTTTTTCAGGTCAAACTGAATACTGGAATATACCATAGAAATATATAAAATAATTAAAACTCATCAAATACTTCATTCAATTTTTTTTAAATGTATTTTAAATTGAATTATCCAGAAAAAATACTTATTAAAAGTTTTTATTATCTTTTTTGATCCGCCACAATCCTTATTTGAAATAATTTTATTCAATGAGTGGTTTTAACAATTAAAATTGTCGTCATCAGATTAGTCAGTCCAATGATTCATTAACACAAAATACACAACACACAAAAACATTTAAACAAATGTTTAACAAAATTGAATACCTGACATTCAACCATGAACTTGGTTAAAATTTTATTCAAGTGTCTTGTTTAAATGTTTTTGTGTGTTGTGTATTTTGTATTAATGAAGCATTGGACTGAATAATCTGATGATGACAATTTTAATTGTAGGAACAGGTCATTGAATAAAATTATTTTAAATAAGGATTTTGACAGACCAAAAATAGCTAATAAATTTAGTATAAGATCCTGGTGGCTAGAAATATAAAAATGTTCAAAATTTAAATGATTTAGAAAAACAATTCAATTTAAGGATGTTAATATTATAAATTGGGATATTTGAAAATGTGAGATATTTAATTTTAAAATATGAAATATTTAGTATAGTTCAAGCTACATTTCTTTTTTAGCTCAAGTTTTCGAGTTTGAGCTTTTTATCAAGGTTAAGGGTTTTTCCTGCCAAAACCTCAAACCTGATTTCTGCCAAAATATTTTTCACTTCAAATTCTACTTTCACATAAAGGTAGAATAGAGAGTATGTGATGGGTCGAAAAATTGATATAGAGTTATTTGAGGAAATTAAGATCCAAGTTAAAACAGTGTTCCATACCCAAATGTATGAACTGATCTAATATTTGCTATGTGGGCATAATTTGGCCATAACGCCGAAATTTTCTTTCTTTCACTTTTTTTTTTTAGATCAATAAACATACTGAAGTACTAAAGCACAAAGTATGTTTTTCAAAGACTAAAACAAAATATATTGTTTGCTATTTCCCAAAAATACTAGTTTAAGAGTGATCATTTTAAAAAGTGAAAATGAATTGAAAACCTGTCTTAAAAGGTTAAATATCTAAAATTGGCCAAACAAATTTTCATCAAATTTGGTGAGATTATAAAAGATACGATTCAAACTGTGTGCCAAGTAGCTTGGAACAGAAATTGTGTTTGTTCATGGATTCACTTTTTGTAAACCAAAATGATCCTGATAAATATGTTTAGTTTGCTTACAGCTTTGATCGTTTGTATAAAATGGTGTAAGACATAAGTTCTATGTTAAATATGGTTTTAATGCAACCGTCTTGGGTTGTATTAACTTTATTTAGATATATCTGTAGCTTCATGCAATATTTTGTACACCAATGTGAAGAAATTGTGGGATTTGACTAACAAGCCCTAGTTCAAAATAATAGGCAAACTCAACATTTAATTACCAATCTTAATATATCTTAGATTTTATAATCCATCATTAAAATCTGATACCTTTAAGTACATTCTACTTTAGGATATGTAAATCTATTTTCTGTAAAAGACAGTATTTTGAGAAGAGTATAAAGGGGCATGCCTCTATTACTGAACTATTCGCACAGGCCTAGAAACTTCTTGAAGATGAATGTAATAAGCGATGGTTTATCTAGCCATTGATGATATTGCGAAACCATTTTTTCTCCAATTCATATAACCCAGTGTATTAACACAGATATTTTTAAGCTCGTTTTCTTTATCATAGAGCTTTCTTATAAGTAAATATATGTACAATAATTTCATTTGGAATGCATACATCATAACACAAAGAAAGTGAATACGGTATTTTAAAAATCATTTACATATTAATGGACATCAAACTGTGTACTTAAACCAGGGTTGCCACAAATAATTTAAAACTAATTTCCCAAATTATTACGTACTCAGAAAATCTAGCAATATTTTTACTACTTTATTTAGTGTTAGAGTTTTATTATACTTACTAGTTCATGACAATGGTTTTTCTGTAGAAACACAAAATTATTCAAGTCAAAAAATTGTTCAACATTTGAAAACAAAAACCAAACAGTAATTGGTAAACTACATGAGAAATCATGTTATAAAATAAGTATCATATCAGTCAAAGATCAATTAACATTTTGTATTTAATAGTAATTGGTCCTCCAAAATAACACCCAATCTTTGAACATCACAACCAATTTTTATATTTAAAAAATATTGTATTGTGTTCAATATTATCAAATTTGCAACAATGTCTGTAAAGTTACAAGTTTTTTTTTAACCAATTAATTATGAACAGTAATTTGCTTTATGTGGAGTTTGGGTTATATTTATCCCTTACAATTCGCCAAAATTGAATTGAAATTGTTAAAACTATTGACAAATAAGACATTTAATGATGGTTCTAGAGGCCTTGTTGAGATTCTTTTTTTATCAATATTTTTGAGAAGAAAATGGCTAAAAAGTTTTGTTTGGGATTCTAAAGAGGTAAATTTCTATTTATTACAACTCTACTTTTAAAATGATTTAACAATTTTGAAAAAACTGGGTCAATGATTTCTGATCAATGAGTACAGATTTTTAGACATTTTATATAAAAAAAGTTGTTTTGGCTCAAGTTGGTCCAAAACATTTAACATTGATTTCTACTTTTTTATACAATTTGTTTAACAATATTCTTTGGGTAGAAATTTTTTTTCTTCTCTTTTCAATGTCTTCTAAATGAGTGGCAACCCTGCTTTAACATATCAATCCTTTAGAAAACAGCCTATATAGAAGAAAATTTTCTTTTTAGAAGGCAACCATATATATATAATATATATATTTACTATATACACAAAACTAATATTTTTTTATATAAAAATTAAAGCTTCAGGTCACCACCAAACAGGTAGATTTCACTTTACAATGACACGCATCAATTCCTGATCGTCTGGTAACGTTTATTAAAAAGTTTCTGCTCCATAATACATGTAACATGGAGTTAAAGAGATCATATTTATTTATAGTTCTACGCCTAAAATATCTATAGTACCTAGAAATAGAGACTCTCATGTCCCATTGCACTTTCATCGTTTACAATCTGGTAATCATGAAACAAATTATTTACATGACAAATTTATAGAAATTTAGAATTTACAAATACTGTTTTATATTATGACTGGTAATTGAAATTAGTAACTAATGCTTTCAGTTAACCTCTCCTTTATGAACTTAAATATTTTAGACTATAGCAATAATTGTGAACACAGTATCAATTATGTAGAATTTTTCAGAATATTTCTAAAACACAGTTATGACAAAAACTATAAATAAATTTTCTAGTATTTTTCTGCACCATTAGGTATTTATAAATAAATGTTATTTGTCAATTTGTGTGATAAGTAATATTAACTATAAATTAGAAAAATAAACTTTGAGGAATTAATATATATTTACAATCATGTTGTTTTGCAAATCTTGTTTGACATAAAAAGTTGTGCCAAGATTCAATGATTTTCCAATACAGTAGAACCTCTCTTAACCGGTCTAGTCGGTCGGGACTGACACCCGGGCCGGTTGCCCGTTTGGCCGGTTAATCGGAGGTTCCCGTGAAAAATTGGTTTTCGTTCAAAGAAAGCTTACTTAATCAGGTAGCGCTAAGAATTATGCAATTTGGATGTTATTGCAACTCATTTTATTGTACATAAATGTATCGTATATATTATGTTATATATATTATACATCAAACATGAAAAAATTAAACACTACAAAGCTTTTTTACAGATTCCCCTCTGTCATGTCTTTTGACACATTTAACCGCGTCTCAAACGAAACCAACACACGCTTCCGTTTTTGTAACTCACTCATTTTTATTTACTGTATATACTGTACGTAGATCATAACCAGTCAAAGACAAGAAGAAAACGGAAAAGAAATGTTATATTTTCCATAATGTATACTAAAATGATACGTGGGAAAAAATCGGCCCATCAAACGTTTTTGTGGGTGTATGTCTGCTATACCGACGGGTGCCAATGCCGCAGTGTTTTTATGCCGCCGACAATGGGATACCGCTATCGACAAAGTCGTTTGACTCGCCGCCGCTTTGGTGCCGCAGTGTTTTTACGCTGCTGACAATGGGATACCGCTATCGACAAAGTCGTTTGATATCACCGCCGCTTTGGTGTTTCAATTACAATTTATTTTCGGATATTCTCATCCAACCAGTACACTACGATATAGGCCGGTTAATCCGAGGCCGGTTAAAAGAGGTTCTACTGTATTGTAAAAATGTCAAAAAGCATAAATTGTAGAAAAATTAATATTTGTAGGAATGTGCAAGCCTTAAAATTATGTTTCGATAGGAAACACAGGCTTACTTTGGAAAGTGGTCCTTGGTATTACCTAGTAGTACACAAATAGAAAAAAAACACAATAAAAAACTAAAGTTATGAAATATTTCGTAAACTCTGTTCACATTCTAAATCACTAGAGAGAATAAAAAGAAGAATAAATTATTGTAGTCTGGCTTACATAATATTTTCCGATAAAATACAAATACAAGAAACCCAATTAAAAATGGCAAAATAAGTGAAATGTTGAAATTAAGAAACAAGATGTTTGGTTTTCAATCTGAGTTTCAATTAATTATTAGCAATTTCAAAAAAAAATAAATAAATAAATAATAATAATAATAATACACCAATTGTGGAATAATAATTTTCTCCAGTCATGTAATTTGATTTTATTACAATAAGAATTGCATTATTAAGTCAAAAATAGTAGTTTCTATGAACTAAAGGGGGAAAAAAATAATGCGTTTTATTGGAAGTATGAACTAAGAGAAAAGTAAAATGTATTTAAATTGGAAGTTTTTGGTGCTAAGGGGCATATAACAGAAAATAAATAAAAACAAGTTAAGGCCGACTAGTTTTTCCCATTTCATTTGTACTAGGCTTAAGGTTAGTTATTATGATGTGAGATATAACATTTTGTTTAAGGTAATCCATGCATGTATACAGTCACACATAACAAGTAATTTTAATATTATATATTTCTATTTTATACAGTTAGTTTTTGCAATTCTAAATCCATAAATTTGCTCTCTGACAACACCCCCTCCCCCTGATAATTCTGATATTATATCTATAAAATAATTTATCACAATTTACACTCTCTAATTTCACATATTAGTGAATTTTATTACAATTATCTACAAGACTCATAGATTTTTTCCCCTTTTACTTGGCTAGAAATTTGATTATCCAACCTGAACTAAAAAATCTCTATGCATAATTATTTGTTTGTAATAAAATATATAATTATAAAAAAATAATAAATCTGAATTGAATGGGTTTGAATCCAATAATATATTCAGAAGGAAGTTTGTATTTGTTTTGTTTGGATTGAATATTCTATCAATTATAACTATTCAATTAGACTTTTCTGCTTTATCTGCATTGCTCATTCCAATACTAAAGATCAAGGTTTTACTGATTATTTTTATCTAAAAAATGACAGAAGTTTGAAAAAAAACTTGAGCTGTAGAATCTAGTGTAGACAGTGTAGATAGGTTGAGCTAGAAAAAAAGCTGGAACTTGTTAAAAGACTCAAGTTTGGCTTGATTTATTCAAAGTTCGGCTTAAGCTCAGTTAAATGAAAAATCAAGACTTGCACATCCTACACTTTGTACATATTAATTTAATGTTAACTTTTACATAAATAATAATAATAATAAACAATTAAGTTGCAATATCTCTTTTTTTTTTTCTTTCTTTTTTTTAATTTTTAATGTGGGTTATCATGTCCTTAGATCTTGCAGACTTTCGAATTTGACAAAGATAATTCAATGATTGATTCTTTTTTTGACTTTCATTCACTATGGAAAAATAAAATCATAAATCAACCTACTAGAAGAATTAAAATAATATTTTCATAACAAAGGAAGGTCTTCCAGATAAGTCAAAATAATTAATGTAGTAAAAATATATTACCAGTCAAAATTAATACAGTATTTATATATAACATAATTTTACATACCTAAATTACAAAATTTACTTTGTTCCCATACAATTTCCAAATACTTATTGCACTTCTTTAGACCAACAACCATTTAAAACACAGACTCCGCAGAACGAGACAAATGAATAGGATGCGAAGGACTACGAGCTAATCTTTTCTTTGGCAATTTTTCTAGAGTCTTCAAAAGGCGAACAAAATCTGGTCTGTCACCCGGTCTGTATGACCAACAGAGCATTAATATGTCCTGTAAAAAATACAAGTTAAATTAAAGATGATTTAAGTACAAATTTGACAAAATAATAACTCACCTGAAACATTTTTGAGAGATTTGTGTCTATTTAAACATCTTATAAAATTTGAAATTGTATCCATGATGACTAAAAAAGAAAATTTAAGAAAAGAAATCCAATTTGTAGATATATTTTTAAATACTCTCTTCTTCTTTTTTTAAAAAAGGAAGAAAAGAACATAAAATATAGACACTTAAGTCCTTGAATACTTTTATTAGAGTCAAAAAAGAAAAAGAGTTGGTCAAGAGATATCTGAGAGAAAAGATCAGAGGGTGATCTAATTCAAGACGGCCTGCACGAAAAAAGTGTAGCTCCAGGTAGGGTCTCTCAGATTCACAAGCTCATACTAACTATAAATGAGCCTTTGAGGGGTATCTTTGCATAACAGATACTTATATAAAAAGGAATATATTAATTTTGTTTTTGAGAAAAAAGGAAAAAAATATAGTACAAGAGTTATGCATTTTCGAAAGTGAAAAATGTGGTAAAAAAAGAAGAAAAAATGCAAAATTAGGGACTCTCAGTCCTTGAATAATCTAATAGCATCAGAGTCAGATGAGAACAAGATTTGCTAAAGAGAGAGAGAGAGAGAGAGAGAGAGAGAGAGAGAGAGAGAGAGAGAGAGAGAGAGAGAGAGAGAGAGAGATATCTAACTCAAGACTAGATGAAGAAAGTTGTAAATCCAGCTAGAAACCTTGGGAGTTTCACCCCCCCCATACTCACTATAAATGAGCCCCTGAAGTGAAGATTTATATTGAATTGAAATTTAGAGATGTCTAAGTATAACATTCTAGAACTCTGAATTGTACAGATGGGAGCACTGCTCGATGTTTTGTCCCTGAGTGATTTATTGAAACTGGTGAAAGAGCCAACCTGAAAGTTGACATCCATACGACGTACTGCTACTTCTCTAACTGTGAAAGTGAATCCAATGAAAAAAAAATACTTAAATTCATTGTAGTCCAAAATGTGAGTCTCAATGTCTTATAAGTGAAGGAATCATCAGAAGAGTTGAACAAGGGGAGGTAAAACATGAAGTTGTGTGGTAAATTAAAAATGTGGTGATATTTATTTATTTATTAATTATAATTTTGTATTTGCTCGACTTAAGGGCGCCAGATGTGTTAACATCAATTTTGAAAAAGGAAAAGAAGTTAATTTTCGTTATTAACAAAAAAAAATCTCTAGGGTCGCAGGCTCTTTTTACGGTGTACTTCACAGTGATATTTGGTATTCAAATGAGAACACTTTGAAGCTGAAATTTTACATACATTTATTAAAGACAAGTAAGTTTTTATACATTAGCATTTGTTATAGAGACATATATCATGAAAACAACTACAGCTATCATCTTAGTTAAATTACTTTTTTTCTTCTCAGAAGGAGAACTGATCTTTTATTCTTTGAATTTAAAATTGACTCTAAGTTGCAACTAAAATTGATTTTATGAATAAAAACAAATTGAAAACATCTGCTTTTTATTTTTTTTTTTAATATGAATTTTACGTTCTTTTAATAAAAATGAATATGTCATCAGACATTTATTATTCCTTTACATGAAAAGAAATTGCTATCCTTTATATATCAAATTTATATAATAAAAATTAAAATATTAAACATTGTAAATTTCTATACAATAACAGAGTAAATATAATGTGTTATTTAACACTAGTTACCAGACCATAGTCATATTGTACATAATTCAATGGTGTTCCTGCAGCGTCCTAAAAATGCCGTCGTTGTGTCCGTGGCGAAATTGTATTTGCACCTCACGAATGTTTATAAAAAGAAAATCTGTTTACACATTAGTCCATTCTACAATTTGTAACTGTTCATTTGCCGACCGCATTGCTATAGCACACGATAATTGTCTATTGTCTATTCGCGTGAACACGTCTAACCAATTTAACTGTTCAAACTGAGTTTTAACACACTCTCACCCTTAATCGGCCAACGATTAAACTCTTCACATATTCTATTTTTCTACATATCAAATTTATTACATCACACTATGTCCGTTCCTTTCACTAAAGTCTCTGAATTTCTTACTCAACTCGACAAAATACATCATTACTCTCCAAGCTCCTTCTTAAGACTGATCTAGCAATTTAAAAAAAAAACAACTTGTCCATTCAAGCGGTGGACTCCAACTAACTTGTTGCCATGAGGCAAATCTCACTTCCGAAAGCGTTCCTTCCGGTTACATATTCACTGCCATAGTTATTTTATATACATCATCACATAAAATCAAAATTCACATAAAAAGAAATTAAACATTCGCAATGTTTATGTTGTACTAATACTACACATTTTTATTTGTTTTTAGCCTTGAAAATCTATTTTTTCTTTATAAATGAGTTTACTAGTTTTAAATTATTATTTGAATCTTTTATCTCTATGGATTAACCGCGTCTTTTAAATAAGTTAATATTAAGATCTGACTTTTCACACTGTTACAAAAACCCCACAAAGATTTGTATTATAATACAAGTATTGTAACACAAATCTTTCTATATTTATAAATTTCAAATCGAAAAAAAAAAATACAATTTTTTAATAGATTTTCAAAACTTTTCATTTCAGAAGCTAAGGACTTCATGAAATATAAGTACCTCTAGTGTACTTAATTTAAGAAAGATTCTCTTTTTACATGAAAATAAAAATCTATTTGCTAAAGATCCTATTTCATTATTTTAACTATTTATCTAGTTATCATAACTCATCAAAACTAAATATAATTCCATTAGCGCTAAACCTTATCTCTATTTATATAAAGAAAACCCTACATCCGCTTTATTTCCAACATCCGTTGACTGAAACTTTCCCATCAACATTTTTTGTTGACAGGATCCCGTCACTCAAAGCTTATCTCCCAGACAGCCGTCTATATACTTTTTCTCATCTCATCCTCTTTGCCAAGACGACCTTTCTACATCCTTTGAAAATCTACCTTTGACTCTCAATATTCATCTGAATAATTCCTTCAACTTAATACAATTAAAATTTAAAACTTCTCATTATCATTTAACACCATTACAAAATTATTTACTTATTACTCAAAATTACTTCAATTCACCTTAAAACTTTTCAATTCAGACTTTACATTATTATTTATTTTAGTTTAAATCCAATAATTATTTATTCTTTATCAATTCTCAATTACTCTTTGTCTCGCTGGGATAAAATGTTAACTACTGATTTTACAATTACTAAAAACTCCTCTCTTCTACTTAGTACTCAAAAAAAAATATAACATCATTATTACAAAAAGAATATTAACTTACAAAACTCATCTATTTATTTCAAGATTACCTCTTTACAATTGTTTTATCTCTCAGTATCCTATCTTAAAATTATTTCCATCTTATCTTTCATATTATAATAATTAAAGTTGCACTAATCCTCAAAAAACCTCTTTATTATTCATATTTGTGTAGCCCACGCAGGTTACCTACATCATTTATATAAATAATCTCCTTATCTCAACGTAGCTTCCTTTAAAAAATCATAACAGTCGTCGTTTATTCGTAGAATTCCTCAAATCTCCCTTTATTTCATTAAAATCGTCGCATATTTCCTTTATTTCATCGCAGCACTCAAAAAACCTCTTAAAACTTAAAAATTAACCATCAATGCAACTTAATTATTCTTCTTATAAAAGTTTCTTAACAGAACAACTTCATTTTAAATACCACTTTACTCAATACTTCTGTAAAGCCATCATCTTCTTATAAAAAACTCAAAAATTCTCTCATTTAAATTACTTCATTAAAATCTCCTTAGTCATCAACCACTTAAATACAAAAACTTCAAAAAATAAAATTTACATTGCTTTCCCAGCTAACACCGTATTTCATCAAAATCTTTAGACACCTTTATCAAATAACTTCTCACAATCATCTATTGTTTTAAATTCAAACATTATTTATTAAAATCGTTAATTATTTATTTCATTTATAAATTTCATCAAAATCTCTCTTATCATTGTTAATTTATTATACTTTTTTCTTTTAAAAACAAAAACTTAATCTCTTTTATTCATTATTTAAAATCAAAAAACATAAAAATTCTATTATATTTGTCTTGGCAAATTTTCACATACATTTCTCAAACTTTAACCAATTATTTTTTAAATTTCCACACCATAAATCACTTAAGACTAACAACTTTTTATCATTTTATCATCTAATAATCCTTAATACTTATCAATGTCAAACATACAAATTATCATTTTATAAACTAACATCCAGCTATTTATCTTAATCAACTAACATATTTACAGTTTTACGAAATTTTCCGCCTTGTTTCCTAAGTACTCCTTATTCTCGTCACGTCCGGTGTTATTCCTAAGTTTTGTTTTCAACAAAATCCCCTCCTTTCATCATGAAAGGATTGTCCTATTGTCCCTTGACTACTTCCCTCAACATCTGTTTCTACTTGTTAGAATAGACCCAAAAAAAAACTTTTCCTATATCTATGAAAGTTTATGACACTTACAAACAGAAGTCATTGTTTACGTTTTTTGCCCAAAATTACATGTGACAGAACTTTAAACAACTACGTTGGATTTTTTGATAGGTTTTCCAATTAACCCTAAATCACTACCTTCTAGAAATGATATCTTAGGCCCTGATCATATCACTTCTCGAACATAGCTACATCCTGCCTCGAAAGACAGTTCGCCTACCAAACTTTATATTTTACAATATACTCAAAAACTCTAGGTTCTCTCTTGAATTTCTTCTGCTACACCGTTGTATTTCTTAATACAAACTAAGAACTCTCTGTTCTTTAAACTTCTCTCAAAATTGTCAAAGTTTTAACTATATTTCATTTACATGAGTCGTGTGACCATTTTTTTTTGTTTTTGTTTTTTGTATATTTTTTATTTTATTTTTCAAAACTCGGCCGGGCTTTATAATCGTAACAGTAATTGAATTATACTCCTCTATTCTAATTATAAAGCCCTGCCGAACGTCGATCAATAAAACCCTCCACGTTCCATTTTCTATTTTGTTTTTATTATTTATACCTTTTTTTATTTATTTTTTATGAATTTTTTATTATTTTATGCATTTCCGACTCCCTACTCTCCTACTATAGTCCTTCTGACCTTCTAATATTTTCCATGTACAATTCTAGTTACACTCTGGACTCTTACACGAAACCAACATGTTATGACCCTAAAATATGCAGTGGTTGAAATGCGATATCCCTACTCGATTCGAAATACCGCCCACCACATACTCCAAACTCACAACACGCCTTTCGCGCAGTCCCGAAATTGCCTCATTTTTACAAATAAAACAATTCCTTTTTTACTACATAAACTCCTGCCTCCTCCCAATATGTTCATGTACTCCTTAAATGCATTTACACGAAGAAAATTTTAAAATTCATAAAAAATTTCATTCAAATCGTATCATCCGAAGTTGAAATAATGTTTATTTTTACCAATCTTATTACCAGCATCGTCAATTTTCTGTTTATGTAATCCTTTCTAGATGTTATTATTCAAATTCAAAAAGAAAATTTTATTTTTAAAATTTATTCTAAGTTCTTTACTTAGAAATTTTACATTTAATTCTATATAAGTTATTCAAGTAATCAACTTTTATTTTTATTTACTTTATTTAAAACCAATTATCCTTTATTTAAGTAATTTTTATTTGAAAACACAAGTTAATTTAGAATTATAAACCAAAAGTTTTTTTATTTTCGAGCACAGTAATTTTGTAACACGCTGTATCTCAGTCTCAGTGCTATGCAAAGGAATTTTAGGCTTGGTTGAGAGATAAACAACTCCCCTTGGTATGATGCAATTCTTTATCTGTTTTTACTGATAAGGAATCGACTATGAAATCTTTCGGTCTGCAATGAATCTCAACTCTCGTCACATTATTGAATATTCAACATTGAATCCACCTACTTAATATTGAATATTATTTCTTCAACACTATACTGAATCTTTGCTTCGAACCAACTTCCTTATCTATGTCACGTTTCATAATTATTTACTCCTTTCATAAATATACAGAGTTATTTACTAACAATCTTGCATCTCCAATGATCCTCTCATCTAACATTTTCAAACATTCTAGTTTGCCTTAAAAGTTTTCTTATATCACACAATTTATTTTTTAAAATGTTCTGTTTTCAAATCAAATTATTTATTTAACGTTAAAATTTATTATTATCAATTCTTTAATTATTTATGAAATATATTTCCTTAATTGAGTGACATTGTATGTCCCTTTAATTATTTCAGAGTCTATTGTGCCAATTACATACGCATTTTCTAATTTAATCTTTAAAACTTTAAACGGACCTTGATATAATAAGAAAAATTTCTTTATTTCTCTCCTCAAATTTGATGACAGATAGTGATTTTTAACCAAAACTAAATCTCCTATCTCAAATTTTGTTGGTTTTAGTTTTTTATCATGATATTTTTTCCGCTGATTTGCTTTTAACTTCAAACGTCTTCTCGCTAAAACTATTTTTTCTTCAAAATCTATTATTTTTCCCGGAGGAAATTTACATAGTTGGTTATAAATGCGCGGACACTCCTTTTTAAACATTATTTCATACAGACTATCATTGATGGATTCGTGTATGGATTGATTCATACAATTTTCTATAAATTTTACATAAAGCGGCCATTTTGTGTGTTTATTGTGTACATAAGTCCTAAACATTCGACCTAGTTCTCTCATGCAACGCTCACTGGGATTCGACTGAGGATGGTATACTGATGTGTGCCTAACTTGAATATCATTATTTATTAATTTTTCCTTCCAAATTCGTGATTGGAACTGACTACCGTGGTCACTTAGAATTATTTTTGGTTTCCCTATTTCCTTTACATATTCATGGACTATTTTATTTGCTAAAACTGTCCCAATTGCTCTCTTTATAGTGTATAATTTTATAAATTTCGAAAAAACATCCAGTACTACAAATATATATTTAACCCCACCAGAACCCATCGGTAACTCTCCAAATAAATCCACTGCTACCAAATCTAACACATTTTCAGGTAAGATGTTCACCATTAATCCTTCATTTTTTATATTTGATACTTTAGTTTTTTGACATAAATCGCATGGCCTAATTTGTAATTTTATTTGTTTTTCTAAATTTGGGAATTCGTATAGTCCTTTCAATATTTTATAACACTTTCCTGCACCAATATGTCCGTATCTTTCATGACAATCATTAATTACAATTTCTATTAAAGATTTCGTTAAACAAATTTTGTGAATTCCATTTTTCTTTGACTTTTTAAATAAAACACCATTATAGATAACATAACATTCTCTTAACTTATTAAATTTAACAGATTGGTCTTCTAATAATTTAATAATTCTTATACAATATTCATCTTGACTTTGTTCCAAATTTAAACGTTTAAAGGCATTTCTTAAAATTCTATCTTGTTTTGCTAAATTTTTATCAATTTGTGTTTGAAAAATTTTAATTAAATGTTCATCGCCTGTCTTGATGACTTCATTGTGATCCGTTCGCGAAATAACATCTGCTACAATATTTTCTTTCCCTGGACAATACTCAATTTCTAAATTATATTCCTGTAAAAACAATATCCACCTTAGAAGCCTACCATGTGTTAATTTACAGTTCTTTAAAAAGGTCAATGCTTTATGGTCAGAGCGTATAGTCGTTTTGTTCCCTAACACATAATTTCTAAACTTTTTACATGCGAAGACTATACTCAACAATTCTTTCTCTGTAACAGTATAATTAACCTCACTACTTTGTAAAGTTCTGCTTGCGAACGCTATGACCAGATGTTCATTATTTACGTCCACTTGGTATAATACAGCTGCTAAAGCTTTATCAGAGGCATCTGTGTTTAAATAGAAAGGTTCTTGGAAATTAGGGTGTTGTAAAATTATCGTCTCTAAGAAAACCTGTTTTATTCTTTCAAATGTATTTCTGTCTTCCTCTGTCCAATTCCAAAT
Organism: Aphrophora alni; assembly: GCA_963513935.1. Classification (NCBI taxonomy): domain Eukaryota; kingdom Metazoa; phylum Arthropoda; class Insecta; order Hemiptera; family Aphrophoridae; genus Aphrophora; species Aphrophora alni. The sequence continues at coordinate 77,954,314 of OY740772.1, forward strand.
TTTGTTATTATTTCCTAAAAGATGTGTGAATTTACTAGTTAACTCTGCATAATTTTGTTGAAACTTTCTGTAATAATTACATAAGCCTAAAAAACTTTGTAATTGTTTGATATTCTTTGGTGTGGGAAAATCTTGTATTATTTTAATTTTTTCTTGATCTGGCTCTATTCCTATATCTGATATGTTGTATCCTAAAAACTTTATACCTTTTTTGCAAAAAACTGACTTCTTAATTTTGATAGTTACATTATATGTTCTAAGTCTTTCAAATAATTTTCTTAAATGTCTCATATGTTCTTCAAACGATTTTGATGCTATGCATACATCATCTACATAAACTGTTGTAAATTCCAAAACTTCAGGCCCTAATACCATACTTAATCCTTTTTTAAATAATGAAGTACTAACATTTAAACCAAAAGGGAGTCTTTTGAACTGTAAATTCCTACCATTGAATACAAAAGCAACATATTTTCTAGATTGTTCATCTAATTCTATCTGCCAAAAACCACTGACCAAATCTATACTAGAAATATATTTAACTCCTTCAAACCTTTGCAATATATCATCTATCTGTTCAGGTGCCTCTCGGTCTGGTATTATTATTTGATTTGCTTGCCTAGCATCTAAACATAGTCTTATGGACGAATCTTTTTTTAATTACACATACTAATGGATTTGAAAATGGGCTATTTGAATCTTCTATTATATCATTGTCTATCATTTTTTGAATTTCCTTAGCTACAGCTTCCTTTTTTGAATGTGGTATTGCATAAGATTTATTTATAAATTTACTATCTTCCTTTACATTTAATTTAGCTTTATAATTTAACATTTTTCCTGGCTGATCCGAAAATACTTCTTTAAAATCATTTAATACAGTTTTTAATTCTTGTTTTTCACTATCTAAGTTTAAGTTACATTCTTCTAAAATTTTCTCTACAATTTGTGTCCATTCTACATCTTCATAGTTATTTTCATAATATTTTGAATCAAATTCTTGAAAAAAGTTGGTAGCTACATCATTAATTTGCAATTCTTCATAGTCAAAATCTGTCTCATCATAACAATTTATTTCTGCTTTAGTCCTACACAATTTTAATTTATAACATTCTACTTGCGAAATTTGTTTTCTAAACTTTGTTTGAATTATGTTATCCTCTACATTAAATTTAATCTTTTCTTCATCAAAATCAATTTGAGCCTTCTTTTGTTTTAAAAAATCACATCCTATAATCATTTCAATATTTAGACCTCTAACAATTAAAAAATTCACTGCAATTACATCTTTTCCAATTTCTACATCTATAAAAGCTTGTTTTGTAATCCTCTTGCTACGCACACCTGTTACTCCTACAATTGTTAAGTTACATACTGGTAATTCCAAAATTTTATCATTATTAGTAATTAGTTTCTTATAAATTTCTTCATTCATAACAGTAATTTCAGAACCTGTATCTATCAAACATTTAAATTCTTCTTTATTAATTTTCACATCAATTTCAATTAATTCTCCTTTTATAGGCTGTATATTTATATTATTATAATTTTCTTCGTTTAACAATTCTTCTCTAATGTCTACATCAATGTTATTATTATTTTTGGTTATTATAGATGAAATTGTATTTTTTAAATCTACTATTTTAGGCCTATTTTGATTTTTAGACAACAAGGCTTGGGCCCTATTCACTGTTGTCCATTTTGGTTTTCCTGTGGTCTATTACCATTTCCCCTATTCGCTTGATCATGTCGCTTTTGTTGGAAATTTGGCCTGAAACCTTGATTCATGCCATTTCCATTTGCCCTAGTAAAATTTTGTTGATTTGTTAACATGGGCCTATTATTGTGGTTTTGCATATTAGGTGGTGGAAATCTAGTAAAATTATTCGGTCCCCTAAATCTATTCTCTCCTCTTGTCTCTTGAAAATGAGGTGGTGCCCTAAATCGAAATCCTTCTTGTCCTAATTGCGGTGGTTGAAAATTTTTATACATGGGTCTGTCCATATTCATCCTATTGTCTCCCTGTCTTGCCCTATCTGGACCTAACAACTTCTGACTTTCTTGCCAACTTAAAATTAACTTTTCTAGGTCATTGACATTTTTAGGTCTTGCTGCTAACATCATTAACTCTAATTTCTCCGGCATTTTCCTACTTATATGTCTTATAAAAGTGTCCATTGACATGGGCGGATCTAAAAATTGTGTCTTATTGTATAATCTCATTACATATTTAAATACCTCCTCTATGTGCCCTCTGTAATAACTTCCTACCAATAGTTTAGTTTTCAACTGTTCCTGTTTCTCTTCAGACCAAAACCTATCTAAAAATGCTACCCTAAACTCTTCAAAATTACCCCACTCATTCTTGTGTGCTTCAAACCATAACTCTGCTTCACCTTTAAAATATTTCCTTAAACAACCTAGCTTTATCTTCCATTGTCCCCCATTTATTTTGTTAAATGTCTCTATAGCTTCTATAAACACCTTCGGGTGCGGTTCTAACCTTTCATTTTGAAACTCTGGGATTATAGTCTCATTAATTATATTAGCACTTGTATAAGTACCCTGACTTATACTACCCTGTTCTACAAAATTCTCCCTTATTTTCTGCATAAACTCTCCTTCGAATTTTAAATTTAGGCTATTAATCTGGTCCTCTACATTGTTTTTTAATTCTAAAATTTCTTGTTTTTCTAGATTCTTCTGTTTTCCTACTTCTAAGTCTAACAACGTTATTTTTTCATCCGTTTTTCCTAACTGAATCTCAAAATTATCTACTCTATTGTTTACATCACTCTTAACCTCTAAAATTTCTTTACAAATTTTGTTTTCAACAACTTTCAGATTATTTTTTACTTCTATCTGATTACTTAACAACTTTACCTCAGTTTCAGATTTTACATTATCAATTTCCTTAACTATACTACATATTTTATCAGACATATCTATTTCGACTTTAGCAATTTTCTCATCAAAATTATTTTCTATCTCTAGCCTAGTTTGTTTAATTTCTTGCTTTAAACCATTCTCTAATTGTACATAATCTTGTTTTAATTCTAGTTTGGTCTGGTCTAACTTTTTATCCAAATTATCTAGTTTAATATTATTTTGTTCAATTTTGGTATTTAAATCTTCAAACTTATTATTTAATTCTAAACCATTTTGTTTAATAATATTATTTATACATTCAAACTTCTTATCATTATCTTGCCTAAATTCTAGATTATCTTGTTTTGTTTCTAACCTACTCTGATTAAATTTCTGGTCAAATTTATTATCTATTTTTTCAAAATTTCTCATCAATTGCTCAAACATACTCTCCATTTTCTTATTCTGATCATTATTTTCCCCACTCTTATCTATCCTAACCTGTTCAATTACCCTAACCTGCTCAATTACCCTAACCTCTTCAGCTCTTAATTCCTTGTCTAAATTTTCTTCTACAGTTTCTACCCCTGGTGTTTCTACTAATTTTTTATTCATATCTTCACACTGTTGTTTACTATTTTGAATCCCATCACTATTAAACCCATTAAAATCCGAACCTGAACTACTAATTTTACTCATACTTGAACGTCTACTATTACTATTGCTACTTATTTCTTGATCTAAAAAATCTTGTGCGAATTGTTCATCTATTTGCTCATTACTTTGTAGTGTTTGTACCACGTTATTTAAAGGAATTTCATCTTCTAACCCTACCTGTTCATTATTATTAACATTTATAATTTCTGACTCCATTTTTATCTTATATTTAACACAACAGAATCTATTACTTAACCAACACAAAATTTTAAGAGAATCTTTCTTATTATTAATGATAGAGTCCTTACCTTGATTTTAAGTGTTCGCATTACCAAAATCACTGTTTATTTCGACTTAAAACGCCCCATTGTTGGAAGCCATTTGTGGTAAATTAAAAATGTGGTGATATTTATTTATTTATTAATTATAATTTTGTATTTGCTCGACTTAAGGGCGCCAGATGTGTTAACATCAATTTTGAAAAAGGAAAAGAAGTTAATTTTCGTTATTAACAAAAAAAATCTCTAGGGTCGCAGGCTCTTTTTACGGTGTACTTCACAGTGATATTTGGTATTCAAATGAGAACACTTTGAAGCTGAAATTTTACATACATTTATTAAAGACAAGTAAGTTTTTATACATTAGCATTTGTTATAGAGACATATATCATGAAAACAACTACAGCTATCATCTTAGTTAAATTACTTTTTTTCTTCTCAGAAGGAGAACTGATCTTTTATTCTTTGAATTTAAAATTGACTCTAAGTTGCAACTAAAATTGATTTTATGAATAAAAACAAATTGAAAACATCTGCTTTTTATTTTTTTTTTTAATATGAATTTTACGTTCTTTTAATAAAAATGAATATGTCATCAGACATTTATTATTCCTTTACATGAAAAGAAATTGCTATCCTTTATATATCAAATTTATATAATAAAAATTAAAATATTAAACATTGTAAATTTCTATACAATAACAGAGTAAATATAATGTGTTATTTAACACTAGTTACCAGACCATAGTCATATTGTACATAATTCAATGGTGTTCCTGCAGCGTCCTAAAAATGCCGTCGTTGTGTCCGTGGCGAAATTGTATTTGCACCTCACGAATGTTTATAAAAAGAAAATCTGTTTACACATTAGTCCATTCTACAATTTGTAACTGTTCATTTGCCGACCGCATTGCTATAGCACACGATAATTGTCTATTGTCTATTCGCGTGAACACGTCTAACCAATTTAACTGTTCAAACTGAGTTTTAACACACTCTCACCCTTAATCGGCCAACGATTAAACTCTTCACATATTCTATTTTTCTACATATCAAATTTATTACATCACACTATGTCCGTTCCTTTCACTAAAGTCTCTGAATTTCTTACTCAACTCGACAAAATACATCATTACTCTCCAAGCTCCTTCTTAAGACTGATCTAGCAATTTAAAAAAAAAACAACTTGTCCATTCAAGCGGTGGACTCCAACTAACATGTTGCCATGAGGCAAATCTCACTTCCGAAAGCGTTCCTTCCGGTTACATATTCACTGCCATAGTTATTTTATATACATCATCACATAAAATCAAAATTCACATAAAAAGAAATTAAACATTCGCAATGTTTATGTTGTACTAATACTACACATTTTTATTTGTTTTTAGCCTTGAAAATCTATTTTTTCTTTATAAATGAGTTTACTAGTTTTAAATTATTATTTGAATCTTTTATCTCTATGGATTAACCGCGTCTTTTAAATAAGTTAATATTAAGATCTGACTTTTCACACTGTTACAGTTGATTTTAAAAGAAAATTCAATTTTTTTTTACAATTATTTATCTTTCATTTGTTTACATAATTAAAACATTTGAAAATTCACTGCTGTCATCTACAGCACAAAGTTTTATTTAATAATAAAGACAAAAGAACTGTCATCTTCGCCTACCTTAAACATTAGGCTGTATGTCAGTGCTGCTGGAAAGAAAGTAAACCAGTGCTCGAAATTAAATTAAAAATGAGATAAATTTAAAATAACTTTTCCAAATGGATTGGCTGTATAGGTACTCACTGATTTTATCTTATTGAGCATTATTTTAATATTAAGCACAAAAGATATCAGTTACCTTAACATCCCTCGAAGCTTGTAAGTTGGCAAGAGGTTGCTTCACACCTTTACCCACTTGCCAGATTATAGGTTCTGGAGGTTGTCCTTTAAATGGCCACTCTCCACATAATAATTCATACCAAACAGTCCTAAAACATAAACAACATCTTTAACATAATTGATTACACAATGTTCCCTTGATGCCAACAACTATTTTAATGGGATCTTATCTACTGCAAATGAACTATTTTTTAACCTTTTGATGCCCGACTTATGATCAGTATAATACAAGCTGCAGCCCGGGTATTTTTCGCAAATTTGCAGACATTATTATGAAAATTCATATAAAATCTAAATATGAAGCAAACCTATCAATGTAATTTTTTTTTTTGTTCAGAAAGAACAGGGGAATATGAAAATGGTATAAAAAGTTACATTATCTAGGCCAAATTATTATTATTTTTTACTTTATTTTTATTTTTAAAAATTTTATATTGAAATTTCAAAAGTAAAGTTATAGTAAAACTATAATTTTTTTTTTATTGTAAAATCGTTCCATACATTTTGTAGGAAATTTAATTCCCTACACAAAAATGTATATATATATATATATATATATATATATATATATATATAGACATATATCATAAAAAATATTATAACTTATATGCAAAAATGTAAACAAACGTAAAAGTAAAAAATGCAGATTTTCACACTGTTTATTGTAGCTTTACATTAAATTAAAAAAGAACAAATATACAAGCTATATATGTTTTTGGTACATGATTTTCAGTACTCTTATATTTATTACAATTATATATTTCACTATTTACAACACTTGGGCCAGGAATTGGATTGTCATATAGGTTAGAATGCGTCGGTGCATCGCCTGAAGGTCCAGGAACATTTTCAACTACACGATTTGAACACGTCACTACACTACGTATTATCTCGTCATTATCACTATCACTGTCTAAAAAATCACTAAAATCATCATGAGATAAATACTCCGATATTTCACGTTCACGCAAATTAGACATTTTGTTTGTTTATCAAGACACAACAACAACAAAAGAAGCTACCACAGCTATACAGTGACAGCTGGCGAAATAAAGAAAGTGAACCGGATAATGCAGTGATGCAGACTAAGACGCACTAAAACAAAAATTACCTCTCATTTCCCTGCATTCTGCTGAACAGTTCAATACCAAATACGTCATAGCAGTATAACCGCTAACACACAAAAAAACGAGATATAAAACAGCTGACGCCAACTCGCATATATGCGGGCGTGGGCTGCTGGCAGGGCAGTCGTCTGCTCGCATATATACGGGCGTGGGCATCAAGAGGTTAAAGGTCTGTCTGAGAGGAAATGATATTTTTCCTCTGGAACCTTTGACAGGTTCTTCCAAGTACTAAATCTTATATTTGCCTATAAAATATATGGAATTCTATCAAAAGAAGGTACCATACGTTATATCAAAACTACATTTGAAATAGCTTGATGTCACCGTGAACATGTTACAACAAAATAATGGGAGCCATTATTTACTTACTCAGCCCTATTGTGCAAATCCTCTAAATGTAATGTCCAAAAGTTGGTCTCTTGTGCCTAGTAGGAAATGTTAAATTGTATTGGTAGCTCAAGGGGTCTACCAATATATGGTAAGTTTGTTTAAAACAGTTGTTATAGAGGTTTTCTGAACTTTGTAATTATGTATATAACTACTTTCTTGATGTAGGACAGGCCTGACTTTGCTCGTGTCAGTGTCTTAGTCCTCGAAGGTGTACATATGTGAAAAAGTCCCTTGATGAACCTCAAACTCCACGAATATCACATTGTAAATTGCATTTTTAACAATAACTTCTCTATTTGACATTTTTGACAATAACTTAGCTATTTTTCATTGTACAGAGGTAGGGTTGGTACACGCGCATTAAAATCTGCAAATTTAATTAAATTAATTATATGTATTATAAGTTGAATTATACACATCTTTTTAATGAATTTCATGTTCCCATCATAATTTTTGTGGCTGCTATTCAGGGCCGGTTTTAGACATTTTTCTAGTGTAAGCGAACAACATTCCGGCGCCCCCCCCCCTAATAAACTTATTTGGTAGTAAGGATTATCTCTGGATACGTTTAAAAATACGAGTAAATATGAATGCTTAAGAATGTCCGAAACGTGCGAAATATGAATAAACATAGAGGCTTAATTATCAGCATGTATTAGACATACTCGCCCTTATTTATTGAATGTAACATTTAAAAATTAAAAAACCAATTACATATATAAAAATACAAAGTTAATTAAGTGTGAATAAATAAATAAATACAACAGTCAGTTTTAAAGAAATTAAACAATTTATTTACTCGTAAAATGACGACAAACTTAAAACGTTTACACTTAACACTGGAAAGAGATTTTTCTTGCTTTCATTTTGGCAAATTCGTTGAGAATGTAGTCAGTGTCCATTTGGTTTAACAAATCATTCTCAATGGCCATTGTTGCCAGTCCACTCAAACGTTCCTGACAAACGGTGGATCTGAGGTAAGTTTTTATTAGTTTCAACTTGGAAAAACTTCTTTCACCACTTGCTACTGAAACAGGGAGCGTCAGAAGGATTCTTAAAGAAACAAAAACATTAGGGAATATGTCCATATAATCATTTTTTGTTATATACGACAAGGCCGTACTTGGAGAACTTCCGGGTGGCAACATTGGCGCAAAAATGTCTAGCTCTTCGAACAGTTCAACTCCGTTTACGTCACATTCTTCTCCATCACTCAGAACATTGTGAAGATGTATGCAGGCGTCTTTCAAAGTCTTCTTGTCCCATGTCTGAAGATTCCTAATGTCATACAGAAAACTAAAACTCTTGCTGTGGTTTTCCATTAGTTCAAACCTCTCTTTAAGTGAGTTGATTGCCGTATCAAGCACTACAAAGAAAAATTTCACTTTGAATGATGCCAGTCCAGCTTGAATCGTTTCATCCTCACTCTCGAACGATAGAATGTCACTATAATGCATGGCAAGAGGCAGTAGATGACTGAGCGACGCAAGACGTCACGGAGGGGGTGGGGCGTCTGCCGGACGAGTCCAAGTAGATAAAGGATGGGTGCCTGACGGACGAATCCATTTGTTATTATTTGTGGTTATTGTTATTTGGGAATAACAATAAATAAAGTAGTAGGAGTATGCGCAAGTTTCCCACCTTACGATATACGATTTACCCTAACTCCTTACTCCTACAATTTGGCAATGTAAATCAACTTCAACCTCTAGTCTCCTTCTTAAATACTGAACATTGGAGAGCGCTTAGGCGCCCCCTTTTGCTTGGCGCCCTACGCGACCGCATACTTTGCTTACCCCTTAAACCGGCCCTGCTGCTATTGTGCTTTGTGCTTATGTCAGATGAGATGGTGAAAATTTACTTTTGCGGAAAATTAAATGTGAAGATTGTTAAAAAATAGAGATTGAAATTTTGTACGATTACCAAACTTATCCTATAATACATTATTGGTAAGTAAAAATGAAATGATTATAAACTTGTTTAATAATCGTGGTTTTTCTGTATTTAATCCCAAATGTACTTCTTCGGTAATATGTTGGTTTCGAGTAAACATAGCTTTTTACAAATATTTTATAGAACTCAGACCAATTTTTAGTTTTGGGCCGATAACTCCTGAATCGGAGCTAAGTTTCCTTACTTTGCATTTTTTTTTTTTTTTTTTTCCTCCATCTAATTTGTGATTAAGTAAAATAATACAACTGATAAGGAAACTTATGAATAGGTAAATTTGTATTAATGTTAGTAAAATTGGAAACTGATAAACAGTAATTACCAAGTTATATTTCTTATGGTGTAATAGGGTATAATAGTTTAACTCTAAGTATTTCATTTAGGCATGTTTTTAGACTTACCCAAAAGCATAAACATCAGAAGATTTTGAGAAAGGCAGTTCTTCATCGTCTGGTTTTTGACGAGCTCGTAAACTACGGATAATTTCAGGAGCCAAATAACACAACCAACCTTTAGGTATACTAAGCCCATCAGCTTTCCTGTGAATATTATTTATTAAACATTATATTGCACATAAATATTGAGCCTTAATAATAAAAGTATGATTTTCACTAAGCATTATAACTCGGTTTTATTTAATTGGTGTAGATACTTACCAAAATCAGTTATTGGTTTGCATAATCATTGTTAAATTGTTACAGTGGTTTCGGTAGTACAATTACCATCTTTAATCAAAATAACAAACACTTAACACTAATAATTATTTTACATTATATGACATACAACTGTAGTAATCAGTGCAAGTTAAATATGGCCATGAGAGTAAAAAGTATTTTATATACTAGTGTAATGTGTTCAATTTACTTTGATTGTAGCATCTGTAACAACGGTTATATAAACCAAAAACTACTTTTCATATAAAAGTACTCATAATTACATAAAAATACTTAACTAGTAGTATATATAATTAACTGCCCATAATTTGCCACCAATGCAGAAAGCAAATTACTATTAATGGCAAAACACTTATTTTACAACAGTTGTGGTATGAGGAAATTTTAAAATAAAGTTTTTCTCCTCGAAATTGATTTTTCACAAAATTATCTAATAAAAAGAAAAAACTTCTTTCCCCCCCCCTTTTTTTCAGAAATCATTTTTTTCTGATTTTTTCTTTCCTTTTTTAAACTGATCTCAGTCCCTAGAACAAATTAGGTTGTGAATGATGCAAAACCTTCAAAAACGGTACGAGTGTTGCCTAAAACTGAACGGAGGTCATATTGAACCTGAGTCTAACTGATTTTGCTTCCTTTTACTTGTATATGTTGGTAAAACTATATAAATAAAATCTTATACAATTTCAGAACTGTTTATTTTGGCGCATACTGTACATACAGTCATTCAGTAATTGTGAAATTTAAAAACTGTTAATATTAAATAATAATATAATCATATCGCCAAATTATCATCTTCATCAACTGTATTCATATCCATATAAACATACATTTCTCACATTGTAATTTAGGTATAAGAAAACAAAAGCTGTAATAAAAATTCTAAGTATCATGTTGTGAACAGTGTTAAAGTGATCCTATAAAAAAGAAAAAAAGAAGAAGCACTTCCTTCCTTAACAAGAAGATTTTGAATCATTGGACTGATGGATGGACTTCTGAACCAGTCTGCCACATTTATTACCAGATTACAAAAATGTCCAAGGTTTGTTAATTATGAATTAAAAAAAGAAGTTTAAATATTATTCCACTTAATAGAGGAAGATGACATACATAAGTATATTATATGGTTATTATTAAAAAAGAAATCTTTCTAAGTGATCCTATCTTCATTATCCAATAGCAGTTTAAGGACATTTATTAAATTTCATAAAATACATTTATCTTAAATTTTCAACTTTATATATTACAACAAACAATAATTCTATAGAATGAAATCATCTATTAGTGAAACATTCAAATTACGAGTTACCACATTTAACTTTCCAACTGAGATTATGGTGCATCATTAAATTAACAAACACAAATCAACCTTTCATCATTGTTTTAATTATATTAATTTTGTTATATCAATTGGATTAAGTGATTTTAAGTTTTATTTAATAAATCACATTCTGTTATGATTTTTCACAACTATCTTTTATCCCAGAATTGATTTAATTCTAACCAACATGATCAGTTACAATACACGATTACATAATAATAACAATACACCACCATTAACCGTGAAACCCACACAAATAGAAACAAGACCCATTAATGTAACTCAAGAATATCCCAAATTTAAAAATTACATTGATAAGTAATGTGAATTTTGAATAAGGTATGATTTGGCAATACTAAATCAAGATGTCATATTTGAAGGATATTTTGGGGAAGTTAATGTTGTTATTGAAAAAAGAGTATAAATTGAAGTCTGTTATAGTTGCAGCTGAATTTAACATCAATATTATGGAGTTAAATTCCTTCTCTTTTAGACTTAGAGAAGTTATTGAGTGCAATGAATTCATGTTACATTTTATAGAACTTATAAGCTTAACAAATAAAACCTGTTTTGATAATTAATATAACAACTCAAAGAAATTATCACATACTTCACAGAGCATGGTTTATAAATCTTCCACCTTTGAATAAATCAAAACTTCTTAGAAATCGGATTATAAATAATTGTTCTTTTAAGTTTTTGATATTCGTGAATTTAGTAGCTTTGTAAAGTTGTTGAAAAGTGTAATATAAACATTTGATTTTTAGACTAAATTATTTTATTTTCGTCCAAAATCCTGATAAAATTACTAATGTATATTATATTACAAGGTATTCAAAAATAGAATAGTGTACATTCAGTAGAAGAACTAAAAATTCCATGGTCGCCTATGGGCGCCCACAGCACTAGATGCAAAATACCAAAAAAATTTGCGCTGGGGGCGTCAATAAGTTTTATTTATATATTTTGACTATATGTAACATAGAGTAAAGATTTTAGCATAAATGAAGCAAATTTTAAATGTCTTTTGGAAAATAGCAATGCAGCTCCTGGGGAAAGTTTTGTAACACTACTGGTAGCACTGAACGTGTTAAACCCTTGGTTCAACTTACTATAAAAAAAAAAAAAAAAAAAAAAAATTGCAGAAACGAGGAAGAGCAGACCTTTCAATGACTTAAGAATGTTTTCTTCGCACATGCTTCTATGCTTGAACATCCCAACTACAGCAGATGATTCTACTTACAGACTGACAGTTCAGACTATGCTGTCACATGGTTTACTTTACAAATTGACAACTTTGGCCGAAAAAAAAACTATTGCATCTCTAAGTCGAACCTTGAACAGGTGCGAACTTAGATATTTTATGACTGAGAAAGAACTGTTAACCACTGTGTTTTGTCTCCAAAAGGTACGAAAAGTGTTATTAGGCTCATGACTAACAATTATTACAGATCATCAACTTATTAGGTATTGGGATTCAAAAATATTGTTTTAATATCCAATATTGCTTCGGCAGACAATGTTATGGCAGTTCTCCTAAGCTGAAATCCTCCTAACAACACGGAATGAAACCACAAGAACCATCCTGACTTGATAATTAATGCAATCCATAGGACAATTTCACTGGACATTCTCCATGACATGAAACAGAAATCACACTTACAAAGAGACGGAGCCATATCCTTAAACAAATCCTCAATGACATTAACAACCATGTTTCTATGAAAGTAAAACCAAAATTAAGTATGTATTATATCGAAAATGGACTTTTATTCCAGAAATTCAAGGTCCAATGGAAAGTAGTGGTACCAAATTCACTGAACGAACTGTTAATCTGGGAATGTCACAAATACAAACTACACCTTGGAACCAAGTAATGTTAAAAATATTTACAGGAAACGTTTATATTTAAAGAAATGCCACAACAAATAAGAAAGCTCTTAAGCACTTGCGATTTATCCAAGAAATGTAATTCTATCAAACAAACATGTTTCGGACAAATGAAGCCAATCCACACTAACAGACCTAAAGAACAGATATCCATTGACTATTTTGGCAAACTACCTAGAAGAAAGAGAAACATACAATATCTATTTAATTGACCTGTAAATAGGTAAATAAATACCTATTTGTTTTATAAATGGTGATTGATATTTTTAGCAAATACATATACAACTTAAAAGACTTTCATCTAAAGCTACTCTACAGATTTAGGGTTTATTTAGGATTTAAAATTAAATTAGAGTGTAATAGATACATATTCTAAGTTTAAACAAAATATTCTAAACCCTCTATTGATTGAGAAAGTGAACACAGTGTTTACAAAATATTTCAGGATTTTAGTGTTTTGTGTGTGTGTGTGTGTGCGCGCTTTCCTATTTGTATACTATTAAGTAATACCAAGGACCACTTTTCAAGGTACTGTGTATCCTATATCCATACAAAATCTAAACTAATAGACAATGTGCCCTATTAAACTCTAACCTAAAATTGTAATCTTATAACCGTTGCTAGGGGATAACTATTCAGGGTATAAGAAAATAACATTTAAATTAGTACATAGTTAGGTTTATTAAAATGACCTTGCCGAAAGCTTACAATTAAAGAATGTAGCAATTAGCGAAAAACTTGGATGAACGTACGAGAGTGATTTCCGATAAAGTGACTTCATCCATGTGACGTAATAAATAAATCAGAAGTGTTGGATTTCAAGAACCAATAAAAAATTAGGAGCTTGTAACTTCTAGGAACAGAAAATATAATCTGTTCTAATCTGAATATAAAATGTGGACAGTCGAAAAGAAGGTAATGGTGATGTGAAGTGAATTTGAATGTATATAACATTTATGAATAAGTAAATTAAATAAGTTATTTTAAAGTCTAAAGGGTTATCATTGGAGTTATGCTCTAGTTGAGATAGTTGAGTAAAGTGGAAATTTTTATAAAGCTTTTTAGATTATACCATATGAAACACCTATCTGCTGGGTAATTGTCTGGTGAACATTTTAAAACTTTCTCTTCTGTCAGTATTGATGGTTTTTCTTATCGAGTTTTGCAATACATGGAACCAGTTTCCCGGAATGTCTGAATCAACTGCCACACTGCATTACTGGTCTTAATGCTATATTCATCTCTAGAAATTGTGCCTGGAATGGTTGTTGAACATCTTGTTTGTTCACCACCATACTGAAACACATGTTCAATCAGGAAGATACACTCATTAACAGATGACAATTATTATAACACCCATATCTTTCTTGCCTTAGTACTTGGTTCAACATAGCCGTTTAGTAGTCCATTTCCATGGCCTGGGGAGAATACTGAACCAACTATTATCTCTAATTCTAACTACATGGAGGGAGTATTTGCTTTAATATTTTAAATATTTTTGAAAGTTTTTTTGTATTATAATCATCAGGTGCACAGACTTTTCAATCACCTTGTACAAATTTGAACAAATGGCATTTTCGGAATCCTGAAGTCGAACATAAGAAAATATATTTCTAACCATTCCCTTCAGTTTCAAAAATAAATATAAACTAAAATAATAAAACGAGTATAGTGAAATGGAGTTGTCGGGTGAATAATTGATTGAAATCAATCATAAAAAACATAACGGAAAGAAACCTACATTCACATGGAAAACCAATTGTCTAATCTTAATAAAAAATAAAAAATACATACCTGTTTCCAAAACATAGCTTGGTTACACTAAACAGCCCAAAATCAGTGATGATGACTTTTCCATTTTCCAGAAAAATATTTTTACTTTTCAAATCTTTGTGAACAATGCCTCTTGCATGAAGATAGCCCATACCCTATAACATACAAATTAGAAATCAAACAAATTCCTGTGGCTACAATAAAATGTAGACACTGAAGATTTCAATGGACCCGAATAATTATAATATTGAAATTTTATTTTCTAAAAAAATTCTTGATAGTCCTCGAAAAGTTTTGTGGCAAACATTTTCAACCAGAACAGTGACAACTCATTTCAAATTTATAACACTATACCCTATGCTGGACAATTTTAGATTATAATATTGAAAGTTAGTTCATGTTGTGACGGTGTCACTTTGGTGGGGCTCAGAAGTTGAACTGGACCTACCTTGAGCATGGTGCATTTTACCTTGTAGCAGGGAATAGCTGACCAGAACTTTGTTTCTGCGCTATGTTAAGGGGACTACACGAGACAGGGAAGCAGAGCAGTCCGTGAACAGTGAGTCGTGGTATATTTAGTGCATGTATCACATTAATATTTATCATAAAACTGTTTTCTAAATTACACTATGTCTGGCTACTTAATTGGGACGATTATATTTAGGGGTTTTCCGGAGGCCTAATTCCTCAATAGGATTAGTTAAATTGATTATTTAAACAAGTTAAGTTGAAAATGGCCAATGACCTTGTGATAACTAGTGCCAGTGCTGTGTAGTGATTTTTTAAATATTTACTTAGATTTTGATAGTTGACTATTAATTAGATTTAGATCTTCAAATCTTTTTATGATGTGAATAAGGAATTTAGACCTATAATTATGCATGGGGTAAATGCAATATCACTTTCACAAATCGTAGACTCTAGGCTAGTTTGAATTGTGATTAGGTTGTTATAAAAAACTAAGCCTATCAGTTAGAATATAAATACGAGGGCTATCCAGAAAGTAGATTATGTTTTCGTCTGTGCTTGCAAGGGGCGAGCACCTAGCACGGCCATCTTGGTGTCAGGGCGTTACACCGTTCAGTCGGCATCTAGTCGTGCTAGTGAGAGGTTCGTGCTGTACTCCGTCGAGTTACTGTGACAGTTTGAAATGTCTGCCTTAATTGAAAATGCTGCGAACTGTGAGGTGCGTGCAGTAATAAGGTTTCTCACTGCAAAAAACTGTAAACTGATAGAAATCTATTGGCAGCTTTGTGAAGTATATGGGGACAACATTATCACTGAAGGTGGAGTGCTACAGTGGGTCATAAAATTTAAAAATGGCCGAACTAATGTTCACAACGAAGAGTGAAGTGGAAGACCCAGCATAGTGACTGCCGAACTTGTCGAAAAAGTCAATGCCGAAGTCCGTAAAAACCGAAGATTCACAATAACGGATCTCTATATGAGTTTTCCACAATTTTTGCCAAGTTTGTTGTACGAAATTATCACCAAAAAGCTTGGTTACCACAAGTTTTGTGCACGATGGATACCGAAAATCTTGACTGAGATCCATAAAAATCAGCGAATTGCTGCAGCGTTAACATTTTTGGATGCTTACGATAAAGATGGCGACTCATTACTTGATTGCATCGTTACTGGTGACGAAACATGGTTTAAACATGTGAACTGCGAGATGAAATTGCAGTTAATGCAGTGGGGGCACACAAATTCCCCCCCCCAAAACCCAAGAAATGCATGCAAACAATGTCAGCAAGGAAGGTGATGGCGACTGTTTTTTGGGACAGGAAAGGTGTGATTTTTGTGGACTTCCTGGAAAGAGGTACTACAATAAACTCTCAAAGGTATTGCCAAACTCTGCAAAACCTCAGAAGAGCAATACAAAACAAGCGCAGGGGAAAGTTAAGCTCAAAGATCTTGCACAAGAAGCTAGAAAGAGCATACAAGGAGATGGAGGACTTATCTCAGGATTACGTATGAGTAAACTTAATCATTCTAAAAACAAACTGAATCTGATCTCTAGTTAGAGAGGTCATATAAGGAATATGGTAGGTTTCATCACAGGGCATGGCTACCTAAGAAAACATGCACAAGAGTGAAAAACATATATTTACTAAGGAGCCATGTGCAGAAAATGTGGCCTGAAGAGTGATGGCTTTTTGATATAAACAATTTGAGTCGTCCACTATGGCAGATGCTATAGTAAGCCGTAGGTCCTCATGGATAGTATATTTAAAGATTAGACCTCAAAAACACTTATAAAATGAAAAATAAAAAAACCTTTCTATTTAAGTACATCATTTCCAGAACAAAATCTGATGTTGTCAGAAAGCACTTTACTTGATGTAAGATATATGTACGAATAATAACAATGTCAATATGTAATAAAAACATTTAAAAGATAAACTTTTTTGCCCAAGATTTAAGTACTTTAGTAAGTGCAACATTAGCTTGGTGTAAATTTATTCGGAATATGGAAGCACAATTACAGTGTCAATATTTAATAGGACCTCTTACAAAACAAACAATATTCCTGATTTTTTTTTACTTTTAAAAACCACACACACACATACACACTACTATCATTAGTAAATAAAACCGTTATTGTTTTCTTATTAGAGATCACAGATTATTTAAACTTATTATTACAGTATGTATATGGGTTATCATAGATGGTTATTAGTTGTCCAATTTCAGTTTTCAAATTATAAATCACACTAAAAAGTTAACTAAATTCATATATAATCATTACAGTATCCTCAGTTCTGACCTTGATAGTCTAGAGAGGGTGTGGAAGAATTAGAAATGTCGGACCACTGGGAGATGGACTAAACAAAATGAAATGCACATTTAAACAAAATAGTTTTTATTACCAATGAAACAAAATATTTAATTTAAATGTAAAATACACAATCAATTAAATTCAAATTCTTAAATTGAGACAAACATTTCTGAAGAGATAAAAAATTTTATAATCTCAATCTTAGACAAAATTAAACAATTCTGTATGTAAAGAAAATATTACATTAAAAAGAATTAATTTTCCTTGTGGAAAGTCATAAATTTTAAACTGTCTGTTGCTTTTATAAATGTTTATCAGTATATCATCCGTAAACTTTCGGAACATAGACAAAGTACTTGCTGTCGCTGCATTTTCTTTGCCCTATTCAATACCGATTTCAATGGCAGCAAAAGTGTTGTTGGACTTCACAGTGGTAGTGTTTGTCACTCCCGAGAAGACATTATCTTCATCTTCATTGTTGTCTACTGATATGACTTCCTTGATAATTTCTTTATTCATCTTCGCTTCTAGGAAATCTTTGTCTTCGACATCAGTGTGTTGCAGCTCCGACTTTTCAGCTCTTTGTACAGGTGTTTCAATTAACTCTTCTAGAGGCAGATCATCATCATGATCCCACAACTCATCTTCATTGGATATTTCAAGCGATGGCCACAGTTTCTTTCATGATGATTAGATAGCTTTAGAGGGCACACTGTCCTAAGCGGCAGCGACCGTGAATACTGTATATTTGATGTTCAGTTGCTTCAGCAAGACTGAAATATCGCAGTCCTGGCCAACAGCATTGAGCAAAATCTTCTTAACACTTTAACCGTATCACCGGTCTCTGAGACCAAATGGGTATTTTGGCTCTATAAAATTGGCACACCTGATAGTCCGATTGATTTCTCCCGCTCAGTAGCTCTCAAGTAACTTCTGGCCAATAGTTATTTTTAGCCTTCAGTTGGCCTTGAGCTGTCAATCCGCGCGTAGCAGTGTTTTATTGTTTTTGTTCTGGTCTCCTGTACCGGACGATATGTTTAGTGTCTGGCGAGTCCCGGCCTGCGATACTGGATGATACGCATTACGTTTGAAATTTTGTGGGTCTATCTACAAGTGTAAATATTATTGCACATAGATTTTGTTTTTGGGTTCCCTATCTATTTTGTGTTTGACAAGTCATTCCTACGATATAAGAGTGAACGACGCTGACTTCAATGATCATATTTTGCAACTCCTTTACAACAACGTAGAGGAAGAAAGTCACGAAGATGTGGATGATTCGGATCAAGATCCTGAATATTTGGTTTCTGATGCTGACAGGGAAACTAGTGACGGGAGTAGTTTAAATGATGAACCCTGAATAGAGGATGAAAATGATATGCATTATATTGTTGAAAATTTTGTTCTTTCGGAGGGGGAGTCTGAATTCTTTTGGGGTAAAGATGCATTTGGTGCGATAGAGAAGAAAACAAACAAGGACGAACGCCCCAACACAACATTTTGAGAGGACCACTTCCCGGCCCGACAAGAAGGGCTAGAAATTGTTTTGAAAATAAATAAACAAGTAGTGTTTTTTGTCGAAAACATTTTTTCCCCCTCCATTTCCATATACATATATACAGATTATTTACAAAATGGTACAAATTTAAAGCACTGTAATGACAAATTTTAATTCATATATACATGTATTTTGACCTAAATTGGAATAAATCTTGAGATTCAAGTAAAAAAAAACTTAAATGGAGAAGTCTGAGAGACCGGATGATACTGTTAGTGAATGAAAATTCATGATACGGTTAAAGTGTTAACTAATTAAATTTTACTACCTTTTCTGGTGATCAGGTAGTTGTTTTTAGGTTACTGCAGTTTCGACCTCACAAGGGTCGAACTTAGTCTCTGCAGATGAAACGAACCATTGGTTTCATACATTTATAGTTTTTGACTTTAACGGCCGACAAAAAGTGACAATGAATATGGTGTCATATGATATTAATATTCATGTTTGTGTGTTAAAAGAATGGTTTGATAATGATCTTTGTGAGGTCAAAACTGTGGTAACCTAAAAACGACTACCAGATCACCAGAAAAGGGAATAAACTTAAATTAGCTAATTAAAGGTATGACCAAGAAATAAGACTTAATAATGAAGATATTTTTCTTGTAGTTTGATTTAACATTTGAATGATGTATTGGTCCATATGTTGCAACAGAGTAGTGTAGCGTTGTAGCAAAAATAGTGTATTGATGCTTCCATTACACAATGTTAACTTTTCACCTGGAGCACGACTGGAAACATTGTCTAGAACAAGCAATACTTTCCAAGGCGAATTTTTTCCTCTCAAAAAGTGACATATGTCTGCTACAAAGTCCTTGTTAAACCATTCAACGAAGAGTTGCCTCGTCATCCAAACTTTGAACTGGTTATTGTAACAAATTCGTAGGTGCACATTTTTAAAGGGCAGAGGATTTTTTAATTTGACAAGGATTAGGAGTTACAGTTTGTGTGACCCGACAGTGTTTGCATATGTTATTATCTTTTTGACCTGCCACAATGACTTCACCATGGTGAACGTATGCCTTCCACGGTGAGAGATTCCAAAATAATCTGCTTTCATCGGCATTGTAGACCTAATCGGATAAAAGATAATTTACTTGATCATTTTATATCAAGCTGTTTTTAGTCCCCCCCCACAACTTTAAGAATCTGACACATCTCTGTGTCAAGTCATTCGGAAAACTTAGGGCACTTTCATTTGCAATGATACTAGTTTCTATTGGAACTTAGACTTCTTCCTATCGAAGGCTGTGATGCATTTGTGTTTAGAAAGCAGACACTGTAGCCTAAGTTATGATGACATAATTTTAGACATTGTAATCAATTTAAATGGTGGAACACATTGAAAAATATATGAATAAACTTAGTTTTTTGAGAGATATACATAATTACAATGGAACTGTGTAAATAAAAAATATTGATATTTTAAAAAGGAATCGGGAAATATTAGGTTGAATAAAGTAAACAAGACTGTTCCTGCTAAAAATATCAAGACAATACTGAGTTTCTTCTTGATAAATTCAAGAGATCTCACACATCCCTATCAATTTATCTGTAATATAGTCTTCTACAAATATACAGTTAACCAAAACTTAGAATTGTGACATTGTTATTCACTTCACAAACTCTAGTTGTAAGATATAAGAAACTATGTACATGGATTGTTGTTATTATTCTTGTCCTAATCAAAGCTATTATTCTCTGACAATACTAAGCTTACCTGAGAGATCTGCTGAGCGACTATTGTAGTTTTGTTCATATTGAACTTGTCCTTAC
This sequence comes from Aphrophora alni, assembly GCA_963513935.1. NCBI lineage: Eukaryota > Metazoa > Arthropoda > Insecta > Hemiptera > Aphrophoridae > Aphrophora > Aphrophora alni. The sequence continues at coordinate 77,975,241 of OY740772.1, forward strand.
AAAGATGAATATGTGTATATAATGTCATGCCTTTACACATGCTCGTCACTATGGCTAAACGGGGCGGTTTCATACAAGCTCCCATGAACAGAACCAAGTTCTCATGTCGTGTTTTACGGAATGTTGCAACCTAAAACAACCATATTAATTCTGTTTTTAAAGTTATTAGCTACTGATAGATTGTTTATATCATAATGTATTTATATTTGCTATGATTTGTGTATATAAAAATGAAACACAAAAATTTTGAGAGTAAGGATCAACTCTTGCTATTGTGTGAAAAATCTAGAACGTAAATACATGAAGTAGCTTAGGACTAATTTAAAAATTAAAACTAAAAACATAAATCCAAGGCTAAAACTAGGCCTGAGGGATTAAAACAATTAACGTTATATACAATTGTGATCAGGAAAACCATAAATCAAAAGAACTACACAGTAACACAAGAAATGTCGAACACCAACTCAGTGGAGATATATATCAACTGAGGAACCTCTGTCCCTACTCTTAAAAATTTAGCAAATGTTCAAGTAATCACATCTTGTAGAGAATTACCTGAAAAAATTTCAGCCTTACTGAGGCAGAGGATTTTTTGTTTTCAATTTTTTAATTTAGTTTTTATTAATTGAAACCCTAACAGCTTAATTTCTGAAAGAGTTTGGCTCGTTGGATTGTACATTTACTCTTTATATGAGGCTCCGATTATTTTTCATTAATGACTTTTGGACCAAACGACTCTCACTTGATAATGAAATTTGATTCATACTCTCAAAAATTGTGTATTCATTTTTATATACAATATATTGAGTAATGAAAAATGGGCCATTTACCATCAAAACATAAGGACTCTTAAGTGATTAAAAAAATAGGACTATGTTATAAACACTTATCTCTAGACAAATTATACTTTTGTTTCCTTGGTGAGCCGCGCTTTTAGCTTACCTGTTCTACAAAAAATTATAACACCAATGTCACCCCAGTCCTCTGCCCAACCTTTCCAAACATAAACTCTCGCTCATAGTGTAGAATATTTTTGATCTCTCCTGTGACAAACTATTGACTCTCTAACCCAGAGTTGAACATCACGATAGAAGAACATCTTTGTGCTTGATAAACCCAACCTTAAAGAAATCTAAAACCTTTGTCACACACACTACTTAGCCCTTTTCAAGACCAAAGAGCTTGAAAGTCTCCCAATCATATCATGGTCCTATTCAGAACCACACTAAATCTACTCCCCATGAAAGAAAAAAGGTTACATATAAAGTATATATAATCACAGTGCTCTCATTCTACGCTATGGTTCCTTTTCCCCTGTTTGTCCATATCACAAAACATTGTTTATTATTTTTATACACAAATGATGGAAAATGTCCAAATAAATAATATTAATTATTGTTAAAAATTAAATTTATATGTTAGAGGACCCATGCAATCAAAGGATATAGAAGAATCCAACAACTTGAGCAGTCATTACTATAAGGATAGAGGCAAAATAGGTTAAATGATCCAATAGCAGGCCACTGGAAAACAACAACAACAACAACTAATATATTTAAAATGAATTTTGTTTATTTGTACATTTGCCATCATTTGTATAATACAGTGTTCCAAAAGTTCTTTAGTTTTTGTATTGCTTAAAGTAAATTACAGAACACTGTATATATCTTAGACAAAGTATTTGGCACAAACATCTTTTCAGAAAAAAAAAACACTTTTCAGAATTTTTATTGTCCATTACTTTGAAACCTAGCAAGATACTAAGCTCTAGTTTGTGTCTTTTACTTTGTCTTAACAAGGTTTACTATGATGTGCCACACAACCTACCTTTACATTTAAGATTTTTAATCCCCATCCCCCTTAATCCTCCAAAAATCATAGAGGGTCAGATATGATTACTCCTGAATCAGAAACATACATTGATAACATATTCACAAATTTTAAACCAACAACAATTAGTTTATGTGAACCCGGTTTATCGGATCACAAAGGCCTGTCTGTGCCACTAGAGAGCTTCAAGCAAACCTGTGGTTTGAAACCAAAATATAAAAGAATTTACAATAATAGTAATATGAATTCACGGTTGCGATGTGAAAATTTTTCTGAAATTTCATTGAATTCAAATGATTTAAATAATGACTATAAAACTTTTTTTACAAAATTTAACTTGCATTTCGAAGAAGCTTTCCCCCTTATAAGTTATAAATCTCAAAGGAAAGGACAAACAGGTCATTGGATAACAAAAGGTATTAGAATCTCTTGTCAACATAAGCTTGAATTGCATGACTCATTGAGATCCCACAGCTGTCCTGTTATGTTACGAAAATATAAAGCTTATTGTAAGATATTGAGAGGAGTCATTCGGGATGCAAAGTGCATGGCTAATGACAAATACATTTTTTGTACTGAAAATAAGGCAAGGGCAATGTGGCAAGTTGTCCATAAAGAAACAGGGAGAGCAAAGCAGCATCAAAATTATGACATTATTTTAAAGCAGAATAAACAGATAATTAAGAAACCAAGTGATATAGCAAGTAAATTCAATATTTTTTTTTATAAGTGTTACAGGTGATCTAAAGCTTAAAGCAGATGTCAATATGTCAAGTCATTTCTTAAAGGAAAGGATAAATGGAGTTCCAAACTCCTTGTTCCTTTATCCTACCACTCCTTCTGATATTTACAAAATTATTATGAATTTAAAAAACAAGAAGTTGGTAGGCTGGGATGCAATCCCAATACATAAAGGCTAGTCCACATTTAATTTCAAAACCGCTTTCCTGTCTGTAAACAATTTATATGAAAAGGTTTATTCCCAGATAGTTTGAAACTTACTATTATAAGAACACTTTTTTAAAAAGGGTGATAATAAAGATGTTGCAAACTACCGTCCTATAGCACTGTTATCAGTTTTAAATTTTTTTTTTGAAAAATCAATGATGACTAGAATAATTTGTTTCCTTGGAAAAAATAATATTTTAAATAAGAATCAGTTTGGATTCCATAAGGGGTTCTCTACATCTTCTGCTATTTTTTCTCACCTCGATATGATTATAAATTGTATTGATAGAAAAGGTCAGGTTGCATCAGTCTTTTGTGATTTGTCAAAAGCTTTTGACTGAGTTGACCATAACATATTAATGGGAAAACTTGATTTTTATGGTATAAGAGGTAAATCAAATAATTGGATAAAATCATATTTATTTAACAGAAAGCAGAAGGTAGTTTATACTGACAGCTCTCTCAAATCCTATGAGTCTACATGGGAGCCTATATCTCGTGGTATACCTCAAGGTTCAATCTTGGGGCCTTTAATCTTTTTAATTTATCTGGACGATTTACCTGAAAACATTGGTCCTGCAAAATTAGTATTATTTGCTGATTACTTTGACAGTACTTCGGGCTTAGCTTTATCAGCAACTTTGGCAATGTCAAAGGCCAATGATTGGTTTATAGCAAATAATTTAAAATTAAATGTAGCAAAAAAAATAAATGAATACAATTTAAAACAAAATCAACTACAAATACAATTATTGTTAGAGGTGAGGAAGAAATCCAAAACACAGTTAATGTAAATTTTCTTGGTCTTATTGTGGACGAAAATTTAAATTGGAGATGTCACATTTCAAAGATTGCGGATTTCCTGGCATCTGCTTGCTTTGTTCTCCAAATGATTTCAAGGATTACCAGCGTAAAAACCATAAAAACAGTTTACTCTGCATATGTATGTTCTCGGCTGAGATATGGAATAGTCTTCTGGGGGACTCTGTTGATACTTTTAAAATTTTCCGTATTCAGAAACAAATAATTAGAGTAATGTTTAATTTAAAATTTAATCAATCATGTAGACCTTTTTTTTTGAAAAATATAGAATTTTGACTTTTTCCTGTCAAAATTTCCTGAAATGTTGGTGTTTTTTAAGGCAAACCAGAGTATGTTCAAAGAAAAACATCATAACCATAAATATCTCACAAGGAAAAAAGTGTTAGGAATATCCTGTGCACAGATTGCAATTTTTAGAACGTGGCGTTTATTACTCGGGTTTGAAATTATTTAATAAACACCCGGAAAATATAAAAGAAAAAAGTTGTTTCAAGAATTTTCACAGATCACTCAGAGGATACCTCTTGAGGAATGCTTTTTACTCAATGGAGGAGTACCTCAGCTCATAACCTCTGGGTCCCTGGGATGCATTTTGTATTCAGGATGACGACTCAAATAATTGATTAATATGAGATAACATATATACACGGTTCACTGTGTCTTAATTTGTTTGTATTTTATACAATTTCTATCTTGTGTATTTGTTGTATTGTATATTGTGTATTTTTATTGTGTGTTGTGAGTAATTTTTGTATAGTATGACAAGTCAAATGTATACCGCAGCCCTGCTGCACTATGTATGCCATAAATGATGCAAATAAATAATAATATGTAAAAAAATATGTCCTGTTACGCATTACAAGATATACACAAAGATTTGTTATTTTAGTTTAAGCAATACAAAAATTACAGGTAGTTAAAGGGACTGTTTGAACTCTGTATATTATTTCTGTATATAAACAGATTAATTGGAGATCAAACATGTTTTAAAGATTGTACAGTGAAATATATTTAGTCAGGGCATAAAACGGGATTTATTCTGATCCATAGTGAAACTACACGAAATGACTTGTGCCATAGCTCATTTTATTTGTTAGAGTGTCTAGATCAAAGATGTAAACAGTTTTATTTTTGCGGAAACTTAATAATTTGTTTATTTAATAAATATAAACAATAAGAATAATGTCCGATTAAACGTAATATGAAATAAGAGACGGGGTTCATAAATCGATATAATTTTTTGATTTCAATATTATTTTTTATGTATTTGGGGTCGCTCTTTCCGATTATGATGTCAAAAAAGTGCGCATCCTAGAGGGCGCCACAGGAAAAAGTAATATAAGATGCAGGTAATGACAAATTAAAATTAAATGAAATAAGGAATTATTTTGGTGAATTCATGTCATTTTTCGATTTCAATGCTATTTTTTAAGTTCTCTGATTCGCTCGTTCCGATACTGATACTAAAATTGTGCGAATCGTAGAGGGCGCCACCAGCAAAACTATTACAAGGTGAAAATGGTGACAATTTAACATTATATGAAATGAGGCAATTTTCCCATAAATTGATGTAATTATCGTATGGTCTTTGGGTCGTTCGTTCCTATACTGATGTCAACACTGTGCCGTTCTGAGAGGGGGCTACAGGCAAAACCAGTACAAGGTGAAAATAATGAGAAATGCATATTTGTAATAAAAAAATTACATCAATTAATGGAAAAATTGCATCATTTCATATAATGTTAAAACCTGTCACCATTTTCACCTTGTAATAGTTTTGCAGGTGGCGCCCTCTACGATTCGCACAATTTTAGTATCAGTATTGGAACGAGCAAATCAGAGAACTTAAAAAATGGCATTGAAATCGAAAAATGACATGAATTCACCAAAATAATTCCTTATTTCATTTAATTGTAATTTGTCATTACCTGCATCTTATATTATTTTTTCCTGTGGCGCCCTCTAGGATGCGCACTTTTTGGATATCAGAATTGGAAAGAGTGACCCCAAAAACATGGAAAATGACATTAAAATCAAAAAAACTTTATCGATTTATGAACCCAGTCCCTTATTTTATATTACGTTTAATCAGACATAATTTTTATGGTATATATTCAATAAATAAACAAATTATTAAGTTGCCGCAAAAAAAAAAAACTGTTTAAAACTTCGATCTAGACACTCTAACGAATAAAATGAGCTATGACACAAGTCACTTCATGCAGTTTCACTCTGGATCAAAGTAAACACTGTTTTTCCCGTTTTTTGCCCTGACTAATTGGGTGACTGATATCTCAGTGGACAGGCTAAACTGGACGGGAGTAAACGAATAGCCATGGTCTGAAATATCACTCAACATTTACTGACACACCAAACCAGTTTTGAATGAGTTTACAACTAATCAATTAAATTACATTAATAATAATAATTTGGTAGTTTTGGGTGTAAACCAAATGTGGTGCAACAGTAATGAGTTCTTTACCCGATGACAGGTTTATGACTCACTTGTTTAACTTCGGTTAGATTACTTGCGACTACATAATATCGATTTACTTCTGTGTTCAAACACCCACATGGCAAACTTACCCGACCATTTGGGAGGACGATATCATTGCCATAATAACTGGGCAACTCACTTAATAATCAACTGCACTTTATAGATACCTGGTACTGCTACACTTGTCTCCCATTTGCTGGCTAAGTGGATATCCAAGGCGTGCAAATTCAAATAGCCAAAAAGCTACATCATAGTGGCCTCCACTCGTGAAAAAAATATTAGAAAGATGAGGTTAGAGAGATTGGAAACAAGAATTACAACCAACTACTGCCCTGAACGAAGCCCTAAGTAACGATCTAGGACCCAGAATGGAATCCAGGTTAGGCCAATTCAAATAACAATTCCTAACCAACAATAGTAACAAGGGAAAGTTTGGTGCTATGAGGAAGATCAAGGAATAGGGAAAAATGTACATACTACGTGGTTCGTGAATTGGTTAACATATTTAAGTTAAGGATAAGTATTAAATAAACCAATAAAGCTTAAAGTTTCAAAATTATTTTAATAATATTAATGAGCTACAATTGTTTTGCCTTGCGGCATCATCAGGCAACTGATTGTGGGCATCATCGCCGCAAGGTGCAACATTTGTAGCTCATTTATATTATTAAAATAATTTTGAAACTTTAGCTTTATTGCTTTATTTAATCCTTTAATATGGAGTTTCAACAAGAAATATCTGCTGTTACATTAAATATTAAGGATAAGTATTCGTATCACTATTTAAAATTTTTTGTTAACTCTCTCGGTGTGACATGGACTGAGTTAATAGGGGGAGGTACAAAAATAGGTGATTCTAAACTCCAAACACATATGTGCAATAACTGCTGATTTAAAGTTTGGATGTTTTCCGTTACCAAAAATTTGGGGAACCTGAAATTGGAGAAAATATTTTTGGTAATGAGGTTTACAACAGTCTGCGCTTTGGTGTTGCAAGTGGGGATAAGAATGGTAAATTTGGAAAAGGCATTGACTACTGTGAGTAGATACTGACTACGGTTCTTACTCAATGGGAGTTGGCCAATATGGTTGATAAAAATGTTTTGAAAGGGAGTAGGTCGGGATCTCTGATGTTTGGTAACCAACGCAAGTATTTTGGGCTTGTTTGGATTGTTGGCATTGATGAGAATGGGAAGGATTTAGGAATATCAGCAGATCAGTCAATTTCCTCCATGGTGATAATACGGGTTATATTAAATGGGGAAAGAGAAAAAAAAAACCTTGATACAAGGCACCAATAAACGAGAGTTTTCAATTTCAAGAAAACGAGGTATGAAGAACAACAAATATGTATAAATGGGGGCTCTTAAATGTCTCCAGAGTGATAGATAAAAAGTGTAAATAATATTAAATAATGCATAAGAAGTAAATAGGATTATGATTTTCACTAAAATCTCACGTGCCAGTTAAATGTTGACATCATTCTGGTTATTATTTAAAAAAATTGGTTATTGGGTTTTTATTTGAGTTATTAGGGGAATTTCCTCAAAATTATTTTGTAAAAGTTGTTGTTAATTGTCACTTACTTTCCAGATCAACCTGAGGTTAGTCAGTCGAGAATTTCACCAAGATCGCTCGTACAGTTGTCTGTTGCAGGACATGAAAAGTTTTCTGATATGAACCAGAACAACCTGGGATGACTTGCTGAAATGTTGTAACAAAATCTCCCATACTGTTGCCTGTTTAATGTAGAGATACAATGGTAGAGAAGAGGGAAAAAATAGACAAAATTTTAATCATAGGGTAAATTTTTTTTAGAATAAATGGTAACAGAGAAAAATATGTTAATTATGTACGTAATGCAAGAAATGGATTGTAATATTAATCGGCTTACAGCTAGTCAGTTAAACCACTCCCAGATGACAAAAAATATCCATTAATAGACATTTCGAGGCTGAAGGGGAAGAATAAGAAATCATGATAACATTTCTAGGCTATACTAATTTATTATTAAGTAACTGATATAAGAGCTGTTATTTCTGAAGTTAGTCAATTCCTAAAACCAATACATACTACAAAAAATCTATATATATATATAGGTTAAAGGTACCATAAGCGAGTTTGAAGGTTATTCACCTGGTAGATTTTGACTGCTGGCCAGAGATTGACTGTAACTGATTATTGGCAAACTAGCCCACAATTCTAAAATAAGATTATTCTGAAATATACAAAAACACATTTTAAACAAACTATCAGTATTCGTGAGAATTTATAGTTTATAAATTAACTTACCATGTAACATACAAGTAAATGTAGGTGTATACATTGTAATTAACAATATAGAAACAACACAAATTAGTACTAAATTTATGTTTCAGATGTTAACTAACCTCTAATTTAAAAGCTTCCAAGGTTTTTTCAGAATCCATATAGTTCATATTGAGAACTTTCACAGCAATATCACCATGCCAATTTCCTCGATATACAGTACCAAAATGTCCTGTTCCTATTGGTTCACCTATTTTTAACTCATCAAATGGAATGTCCCACTCTCGCATTGATAACTAGAACATAAAACAAAATATGATTGTAACATATTTAATGTAACAGCAGATATTTCTTGTTGAAACTCCATATTCAAGGATTAAATAAAGCAATAAAGCTAAAGTTTCAAAACTATTTTAATAATATAAATGAGCTACAATTGTTTCGGCTTGCGGTATCATTCAACCGATTGCCCGATGATGCCGCAAGACGAAACAATTCTAGCTCATTTAGATTATTAAAATAATTTTGTTACTTTAGCTTTATTGTATCCATCATTGTAACAGTTTGCAATAAAAACTAAATGTTTATTCTATGACATTGTATTATTTATTATTGGTTCTTTGTACAAAATATATATAATATATACTTGTCCATTCAATTTTGTACAAAAGGTAGTTAGGGAATGATTTCCTTAAAATTTAATATACAGCATATTTAAACAATTTTGTAGTAATTTTCATAAAAGAATAACAAATTAAAAATACTCTCCTTCCACCCACCCATAAAAAAACATGTAAAACAATTTGAACAGTTTTATCATAATATGTAGACTTTATTCATGCCCTCCAAATAAATATTTTGTTCAACATTTCGTCAAACAAGTCATACCACTGTTGAGAAGACAATACCATTTCCTATCCCAGAATGCAGTGCCTGTGATTTTCACAATGATCGTGTTTGTATTCTTGGTTGGATAGGAGAGTGTAAATTACACATTCCATATAAATTTTTAGAGTGTAGTAAGAGACCCATGTTGCAATGTAGCTTAGGAATCCATTGTCATAATAATCACAGAGGTTTAAAATTGAGTGTTGCAGCTACTCATTTGAGCATATCCGTCAAGCTCAATATACACATATTTTTACATAATAAAACGATTCTATAACATAAAATCATAATCAATATAACAAGAAACAAGAGGAAAAGCTTCATGAAATAAATCTAGTGATACACCAGAGTTTGCTCAAATGTGGTCATCAACTTGTTTTGTCTGTCCATCCGTGATGATATACTGCTCTTCAGATCAAGCTCGCCAATGATAATTGTTCTTCCAGAATTTAACAACAGTTTAACTTTAAACTTAATCAAATTGGTATTAGAATTCAGCTGATACTAATTTCAATATGAATGACCAAACATACTAGCAATTGGTGAAATAAGTGACCAACATTACTTGTAAAAAACATGTGTTATACAATGAAACTATATGTTCAATGAAGAGATACACCCTTCTTAAAGCATGCCAAACAATGACCTGTGCAGGCGACATGTTTATCAGTTCCTATTTTCAAAATAACCCTTGTACATATAACAGCCTTAATCTGTACAGTTAAATTAATCAGGTACTTACACTGTTTTGCCTAGGCCATGCTCTACTATCTACAACTTCACTATCAGACACTTGACTGTCCTGGGAATCCACTCTGACAGGAGTTTTGTCTGAATCTGTGCTCAAGCTGCCAGATACTGATACGGTCCTGTCTGAATCCTAGGGAAAACAATTTGAAAGAACAGTGAGAGTTTATTCAACATAGTTTTTAGAAAACTAGACACAAAAATATTAAATATTTTTAAAGTGTAGGTCAAATAAATCTAGAAAAATATATGATCCATTGATTTACCCGTATTTAATATGTATTGTTTCCATAACTAAGCAAAAAAACAGTTTAATTTCAGAAACAGAAAATAGAAATATATCTCCACATATGACAATGTCACATGAACTATTAGCGTTTTTTTTTTACTCTGTGAGATTTTGTACTCCAGAAGAAGAAATTTTAAGTCACATAACACGATTTGTACGTGTTTGAAAAGCTGGACGGATGAGAAATAATTTTTTTCCCCAGTACCTTTGAAATTTTCAAAATTCAAGAATTTTGAAAGAAAGTGTACAAACAACATGGGCGGAAATAAAAAATGCTTTTTTCACAATTTTTGTCCATACATACGAGAAAGAAATGGTAATAATGAAACTAAACAATCGCGTACAACTGCCAAAAGAATCCATAATACAATATTATACTGATATTGAACTTTCATGTGTACAGATCAACAATAATATGATGGAACAAAAACTGTGAATATATTTTTAAAAGATTGAATCCGGCTATATTGCAAGAAATAGCAATTTTGGACAATACTACTTTAAACAAATTAGATGCAAATATCAAAGCTTACGACAGGGCAAACTACTTAATGTGAGAATGTTTAGGATGTAATTCATCCAATATATTAGACAATCGTGTCAAGGAAATGGACATAAAAATAAATAAATTAGATAATGTGATAGTAACAACTCATACAAACCATAGATGCAATCACTATAATGAATCTTAAAGAGAAACAAGGATAATAGGTATGAACCAAAACACTTTCAGGGAAATAAGGCACCACAAGGAAAGATTCTCGTTGTAGTTATAAGCCATAATCAAACAGTAATTTCTGAATAGGAAAAGATCATGAGAGACAGCACAATTATCCACAACGTGAAACAGCCATCGTACACAAATTAAGTGTTGTATATGTGCCAAAAAGGGACACATTTCAAAAGAACGCTGACTTACAATTATAAAAAATTAATAGGGCGAGGAGTACGGAAAACGTTCTCTAATGTGCCAATACAGCCTCGAGAACACAAGATGTCTTTGACGAATGTAAATAACAATATTCTAGAAATAAGATGGCGGGCATACATTTCAAACAAAGACAACACATACATTTTGAAAAGAACAAAAACATATGGGTAGAAGCCAACAAAATTATGAGACGTGTGAAGCCTCCTGCTGTTTGCAGCCGAAAACCCTCGAGATGGATCCAGGAATTCCCAGCTCGGCCAGGTTGAGTGATTACGTGAACCGGAAATTGTCAGGATGGGCCTATGCGATCGTGATTTTTAGGCACAAGAACAACACAGTTTAAAATTAAAATTACCTTTTATCAAAAACGTTACTAAATTAAATATTATAAAAATGATTTTATATATCTTTACAATTATTTAAATATTCAGTGAAGAAAAACTTACGACCCCTAATTTGAAGTTACAGATTATAAATTTTGAAAAGAAAAGAAAATCATGGCTGACCACCACATTATTCCTGCTCCAAAACTTCAAGTGAAACTTTTTAGGAGTTTATTCAAATGTTGCTAATTTATTAATTTGCTTTCCTTTTTCTATTATTTTGGTTTCTGTTTGAATCCTACAAAATGCTATACACGCAAGATTCAGTAGAACACTAGACAAAAGATAGCAACACTAACAGCATTGTACAGAATTTCATACACAACACTATAAAAAATGCTAATACAACTCAATCTCCACTAAATAAGAAACTGTATACAGAACCACCCAGAATGATTATATAATGCTAAACAAACCCCTTTATACAACAAATTTGACAAAGAAAAATGATGGCTTAGCGATGCATGTTATAGGTTGTGTTGCACATAATTTAACACCAATATTAGTAGATACAGGAAGCAACATTTCCTACATAAACAGTAACTTTGAAAAATTCACCACACCACTAACATCAGAAAACGTAATTTTTACCTCGGCAAATACAACTCCCATGTCGGTCACAGTAAGAGCAATGACATTATTCCAAATACAGAACGTGCCATATAAACAAATGGTATGTTTGGTAAAGGAATCACTTTTCGACAAAAGGAGACAGATCAGGCTAACGTTGCCATCGCCCTTTACATTGGAACTAATTTACCCGATCCACTCAACCCAACATTTCTCAGTGTTTGGTGTGACCACTTCCCCGCACTTCTCCCGGACCTCTGTGCCGGAAACCCTGGGCCAAACAAACATCTACATCTCCCTTACTGTCGAACAGTAAAGGGCAGCTCGTGATTGGTCCAGACTCAATTCGCAAGGGGCCGCGGAAGGTCTCTTGCCAAACATAAAAATTCTAACTGTGCGACCCAATCACAGCACGCTACACCACCTCTGCCTCTAGCCGGCCTGTGAATGGATAGCATTACAGTAAAAGTCGAACAATGGCTTCTCCATTGTTCGACGCTCCGAAAACGTATAAAACCAGACGTTTTCTTAAAAAAATCATACACACTTCTTCAAGATCTCTTCTGAGACTAGGACACACACTTCTTCAAGCTCTCTTCGGAGACTAGGACACACTCTTCTTCAAGCTCTCTTCGGAGACTAGGACACACACACTCTTCTCTCCTCAGAGACGAGACATACATCATCAGTCATCAGTCCAGGTTACTGATCACTCAAATCATTCTGCTCTCACTGGACAGTTGACACTGTCCAGTCACCAGACAACCTGCCACATCTGATCTACTCGACAGTCACACACATTACCAGCAGCAAGGGTGCCTCTAGAACGCAAAAGGACTCATACGCCTAACATCTTGTGTTTGTCATTCACTCATACCTAGATCATCAAACTCGCTTCCCGATAGGGAAAGAGCCAAATAGGGGAAACCCGGCGAGCAACCACTTCACCGCCTCCCGATAGGGAAACATAGTAGGGTAGTGGTTACCCGGCGGACCCCTGGCTAAATGCCGGGGAGGCAACAAAATCATCACCGAAGGGCAGTGAGGCGTGTACAGCGAAGAATTAGCCGAGAACGACGCCAGAGTCTCCAAAAGGCATCACCACTAGTACAAGGCCTTTTTCAGGGCCAAGAAAACCAGACTCCTGAGCAAGGTTACGGCCCTTCTAAGTGCCAAACTACCTCACCTCGCCCAGTGTGGCAACAGCCTACTCCCCTTTCTCCATCACCTCGCCCATACACCTATTCTGTCCCCAATCTCCCCTACTACGATCCAAGGGCAGTGTATTACTTCTCCTTTTAATACTCCTCCACCATTCCCCGCACAAAGCAACCGTCCCCGGCTAGACAGCTGACATCTCCCACCACCATCATTTTCTCGAGCTCTCACAAGAACCTATGTCATTTGGCGCCCAATGTGGGGCCACAATCATCTACAGTCAACCAGACTCTACGTCAACGTTACGGTAGATGGGACGTTTACAAACAGTTTCTCACCAAGTATAATAACACTTTAAAAAGGGCAAGGCATGAGTTTTATAGGACATTCGATGAGGAGATAGATCTCAAGGAGTATGAATTATAAGATCCTATTAATCCAATAGGGAGTCTTACAGGTTCAACCGGGGAGTACACAGAGATTGGGTACTTGATACCAAATTAACCTGGAAATAACATTCAAAGCACACCATGGAAATGACCTGCTAACAAATTGTTAATGACAGTAAGAAGAATAGTATGGGAAACCTGGGGACAAAAACCAGCTAAATTGACATACATATATCCTGGGATTACACAATCTATTATGTTACAGGGCCGTGGTATGGTGGGTTAAAACCAAGCAGAGGAGGGTTAAAACTATTTTGATCAAGGTTGGCCTATCTCTGCATCATCGGAGTAATGTCCACAACACTAACTATAGCATTGAGATAATGCTGGGACTTCAACTCATTGATTTATCATGACGGAGGCTACCTATAGGTTGAAAATACGGCAGCATCTGGAAACCTCACTCCTGGGAGATGCTAGAATTAGGGGAACAATCGGCCATCCGATTCTGAGGATGGATACCGATAAGATAGATACTAGATACTTGTTTTCGAATCCTTTTAAAGTCAAACTGACTTATGGGGAGGAACATTGTGTATTAAGCAATTCAGGGGACCTGGTGATGTACACCAATGGTTCCAAAATAAAGAAAGGAACTGGTGCTGAGGTATATGGGTTGAGACTGGGGTTGAAGTATAAATATTCCTTAGTTTGATATGCCACGGTTTTTCATGCTGAGGTAATGGCTATAATTAACTGTGTTAAGAAGAACACGAGCCAGGCTTTAAAAATTCATATCTGCACTGACAGTCAGGTAGCACTTAACCCTCCAGCTGGTGCATGTTAATGGGTCTTAAAAATTCTTCGTTCGTTTAAAAATTAATAAAATATATTATTTGTATACAAAACCTAACTTATAAGATATCATTTTTCTCAGAAAGATGCATAGAATTCATCTATGTAATAAAAAAAAAATTTTGAAACGGTTTTGGAGTAAGTATGTTAGATGTCAAAAATGATATTAACTTTTTTTCAGAAATATCTGTATCACCCAAAATCAATAGCTTTCTACCTTTTTCTAAGATATACAAAAGTTTTGTGTAATATTTTTGAATATATTTAGGAAAAAAAATTTTTTAAATTTATATTTTAAAAATTTAAAAAAATATTTTACGAAAAAACTGAATTTTCTCTTTATTTTTTCCAAAAAACATTAAAAATAGTAAAATATATTTTATACAGAACTTCTATATATCATTATGTCCAGAAAGGTGCATAGAATTTAGTTGTGTAATACAAAAAAATGTTACATGCATCACATTTGGAGTTTTTTTGGTCAAATACCAAAAAATCGAGAGTAACGGAGAGTAAAATTTCACAGAAATCGGTACATAAACCATATTAAAAATTTTTTATGATTTTTTTAAAATATTGATACAGATTTGTAATATATTTGTGGATAAAAGTTGCTAAAAAGAAAAATAAATTTTGAAAATTTTCATTAGACGAGGTACATTTTTACGTAAAATGTGAATATTGACTAACTATATTCAAACAGTAACCAAAAATATAATTTTTATTCTAAACAAAAGTTTTTATTACCTATGATCTCACAAATATACATAGATTTTATGTGTGCAATGCAAAAAAAAATTATATGGAAACATTTTAGAGTTATTACGGACGGAATCAACAAATTTACCCTGTAACCGAGGCAAAATTCCACAGAAATAGGTATATAAACCATATTACAAATTTTTTATGATTTTTTTTAAATATTGATACAGATTTGTAATATATTTGTGGATAAAAGTTGCTAAAAAGAAAAATCAATTTTGAAAATTTTTATTAGACATGGGTCATTTATGATAAAAATCTACCTTCACAATAGCCTAGACGTTGAGGTTAGGGCTGTGAAAAAAAAACCAAAAATATGAAATATCACTAATAAATACACTCTACAAACATTGACACATTTATTATAAGTTGTATATACATTTATATATTATGTATATACATATTATAATAAATAAATGGTTTCTTGAAACTAAAAGTTCCAATAGCAAATCTAGAACTACCCCTGACTAGTATTAGATTTGGCTAGACTAGGCCGAAAATATGAATTATCACTCATAACTACACTCTACAAACATTGACACATTTATTTTAAGTTGTATAAACAAATTATAATAAAAAAATCACTTCATGAAACTTATATTCACTATAAAAACAAAGCTATTGCACTTTGAAATTTCCACATCGGCAAAAATCTTGCGAGATCGAAGTAACAAATTTGAGGTTATTCTACGTTTTATAAAGTACCACAGCCTTTGTATTTTTCCTTGTATAGATGTGTTTCAAATACAAGGTGAAACATTGAAACCTCCTCTTTACAGTTATATCAAAAACGACAAGATTGTATAAAAATAAAGATCGGATTCTTCAAGACTGTCTAGAAACTGAATATCGCAAACCGGTCTGAAAGTTCAGAGGATCATTTCCTAGAATGGATATAAATCGTAAACTATATAACTTAGGATGATTTCGTCTTCATAGTTCGAAAGAGGAAGAAAAATACTATATAATATTGTCAACTTGTAACATTTAGACAAGTTTTACCATTTCGAAAAAATATATGAACATATAGGTGATATTTTCTATATAAAACTCGCCGCGAGAAACTGTCGCAATCTAGCGCTAACAAGGTAAACTTCAGTCTTGTCTTATTTCTATACTACACGCTACATAAAATTTTCTAAACTTGGTTATGAAAGATTGAAAGATAACCTTTTCATTGGTATAAAATACATTTCGATAATATAATATCTACTAGGATAAAAGTTGAATTGTAAAAAATGTAATTTTTAGCGTGTAAAATAGCGTTAAAATTCTTGATTTGGTTTAATTTTTATATAATAAAAACTATACTAGTTGGAAACATTTGAAAAAGACAGTTTTGAAGAGAAAGACGCGATCTATCAAGCAGTGTTAGGTTATATTTGACTGACAGTAATTTGGAAATAAGAAAAATAGGCAAACGGAACGAATGTTTTGTTTAAAACTTGTTGACGTAAAACTTTGACGTTTCGCATGAAAACTATGCGAACTTCGCCAATTTTTGGAATATTATTAATAACGTTTTGTGGTATTTTTTTTGCATGATATGCATCTACGGAACATTAGCTTTCCAACGGTATTTTATTTATTGCGATGGGACAATTTTAAGTGGGCGTAACGTTGAATGGCAAAATACGTGTTTTTTAGTTGGTGAATAGAGCCGTGACTAACGAAGCGACCACTTTTAAGGCAAAAAGGGGTCGATCACCAGTTGGAGGGTTAAAGCACTTGCAGGTACCAATATAAAAAAGCCAGTTTGGTCTGTGAATGCTGGGAGAACCTTCTCTTTCTGGAAACCGGGTAACTTTGTATTAGGTACTGTGGGGCACGACAGAAACAAGGAGGAGGATATATTGGCTAAACAGGGCTATGCATCAGAGTTCGTGGGACTTGAGCTGGCAGTAGGAATAGCAAATGTGTCTGGTCAAGATAGCCATAGATAGGTGGGTTCTGCGAAAACACCAGCAAAGATGGGATGGTCTTAAGGGGCACTTCCACAGCAAGTTACTAAGAGAAGTCCCTCTAGACAGACCTGGAGACAGTATTGACCTTAAGTAGAGTGCAACTAAGACATATCATGGGACACTGTGTTCCGAGGGCGCATTTACACGAGCATATTATGGCAAAGCTGTTGGAGAGGAGACTTCGATTGTGAGGGTCTTAACAATAAGAGGCATAGTGTTTTTGGCTTCCAAACTCCTGATGAACTTTCATTGGACACACTAATGAGTGGACTACTGAAACTCGTAAGGGACTACTGGGCTAGGATTAGGAGGCTTAGTTGCACAATAGACTAGTAGTTGCGGTGCCTGGAGCCGATTGCAACCCTGTAACCTCTCTATTTAATCTAATCTAACTTATTTATAATACATTACTTCAGTGTTTTACATTTTTTAAATATTATCTTCGTTTAAATCTACTGTAGTTTAGATTTGAGTATTATTGTTTGAGTGGACTGGTTTAAGAGTGTTTGACAAATAAAATAACTTCGGAGCTTTGATGTTAGAACATATTATTGTCATATATAATATTTCAATAAGCTTGTTATTTATTTTAATTATAAATTTTCCATAATAACTTTAATAAGTCCTCCTTGTACAAGAATTCTTTTTAAATATGATTTATACAAAAGATTTGTTTGTAGTGTAACTTTGTCGGGGAAATTGTTAGGTTAAGTTATCTATACAATAAAGTCTTATTTATACGAGAATTCTTCTTACCTATGATTTATCAAAAGGATTTGTTTTTAGAATTGTCAAGGAATGGCTATGTTAAGTTATCTGTACATTAAAGTCCTCCTTGTACAAGAATTCTTCTTACCTGTGATATATTCTTTAAGGATGTGTTTGTAACGTAACTATGTCAGGGAAATGGTTAGGTATACATTAAAATACTTCTTTCTTGTATAATTTTTCTTGCCAGTGATCTATTCAAAGGATGTTTGTATCGTAACTATCAGGGAAATGGTAAGGTTGGGTTAGGTTATCTGTATATTAGTAGTTTTTTGTATAAATCTTCTTACCTGTGATCTATCCAAAGGATGTGTTTGTAGCGTAACTACATCAGGGAAATGGAACTGTTGCTGCCTGGTAAGAGTGGCAGCAGGTGTATGACTAGCGACTAATGCTGGACTGGAAGGAGTTGAGCTATTGCATGAAGATGTATTGGAGCTCGAATCAAGTCCTCCCTGGAAATAAATCAATTTAGTGCTTCCGCATACATGCCCACAATATAAAAGTCAATATGCCAAATCTGACATTAATTTTATTAGATAAATGAATGTAAATTTAGTCATTGGGATTGGGTAGTTTTAAACATAATTTAAGTTATTAGAGAAAAGATATATTTTGAACTCATTTGTTTATTATTAAAATATAGACTTTTGTAGTTTCTGAAAACGAACCACAGACGAACAGACACTAAGTGATGTAGAGCATTTGCTATGTCAGATACAAATTTTCCTCTTATTTCAAAACTTGCTTGTTCACTAAAAACGATTTAAGCAAAATCTGTTATATTTAACAAATTGATTAGTTTGTTGTATTTTGATCATTTTAATTGTATTTTATTATTATAAATAAATATTGAGCTTGACTTGTGAGGTAATATTATTATTATAATATTATTATGATCATATATTATTATAATATTACTAACATAATGTTGATAACTTTACCTTTTGGTTTGGCTCTTTAGAACCAATACAAACAAAAAAGCAATACTCTTATTGTATTTTGTAAGGGTGAAAGTAAAATAAAATAAAAATCTTTGATGTGTCATCACTTAAATAAATTCATTATAATGACATTGGGTAGGGTAGTATATATATCAAATGGTACTTTTAATTTGATTTAGTTTTCTGTCACTCGCTAATGACCATACATTCGAAAAAAAAAATCATACCATTTTTATGGATAATTGGCATTCTTGTCCTGAACTCAATCTAGTAACCTTGTTCATAAAATAAATAAAAACAGAGTAGATAGTGTCACACACTAGGAAGAAACGAAAAAGGATGATACCTTGTGTTCCTAAAAAAAAATAAAAAAGTTGTACGCCATAACAATAAAATGTGTGTTGTAAGATGGTGTATTAAACATCCCGTGACCATACTCTTTAACCATACTAATCAAAAGAAAATATTTAGTATAATAACTAAATCACATATGCATATGCTAAAACTAATTTCTGTCACTGATTATAATATAATACGGTCACAGTCGATAAGTCACATATGATGATTTTGTTCAATGAGTCAACATTTACTTTATAAATTATTAGGTCTTAGTGTTTTGAATTCATACTATGTGTACACAACAAAAGGTCTTGAACTTTCGATTAAAGCTAATTAAATTTTTTTTAAAGAGACATATTAACACCAAAAAATAAAAATATGGCTACTATATTATGCCCCGTTAGTAGTAACCAAAATTCACTTCGCTTATCAGAATGCCACTTTATAAAGCCTCTTCAAACATGTGAATTACAGAACATGAAGCTTTCGAGACCCTAAAACAGACACCAACAAATACCCAACCTTGTTAGTTGTCATCATATCTCTACCTCCAATTTGTAGAATTTTTATTAAAAGTTCTATATTGAATGGCCAAACTTTATTTCTAAAAGTAAATTGTATTTCTATAAAATATAACTCCTAAATAATATAAAAAAAGATTCTTACAAATGGGTTTTTTATATAAAATTTGTCACTCCTTAGAACCGTGTGGAAAGAATGATATGCATATCTAGGAATGGGTTAATTATGATATTATTATCAAAATCTTACCACAATTAACTTAATTAAAATAAATTTCAGTTTAAATAGAAAACAAAATAATAATAAATACTTAATATCTACTTTAAATAATATTTGGGTTTTCTGCTAACAATACAAATTACCGGGAATGGAGGTACGTTGATCGCAGCTTTACGTTCACGACGACTCAACAAGCTGGACGGGTGATGACTAGGTGATGGCCGGCCTAAACTGGGAGACTGGCTCGGCACAAAAACTGTAAAAGATTCATTTAATTACGCAGGGAAATATTTCTATAATTATTAAAACATAAAAACTCTTAAAAGTAATAAAATGTTTTACATGTTGCATAGCTTGTCAAAATACTATTGATGTGGTTAACATATGATTTGCAATTACCTATTTTAAAAACGGAAATCAAATTTGAAGGTCCAAGGATTAAGTGTGAATGTAGTATAAAATTCAAACTCAATGCTTAAAAATGCAATGACAGTTGGATACATGGTATAATGATACTTTAATTTAGGATTATAAATAGACCTCAGGGTACCATATCATCAACCTCAAGACCCTGACCACCACCAAAATAGTCACACAGCTCAAACTGCCCATCACATAGCCCAATTCATCCATAAAAAAAAGAAAAAAAAAAGGAAATAAAAGCATTTATACATATTCTAAATACATACATATATACACAATAATTTTGCTATAATACATCTATATATACTTTGAGCACACTGTGGCGAACTTAAAGATTAAAATCAAACATCCAATACCACAATTCAATAAAACAAGATTTAATTCCTTATGTACATTTCAGTAACAAAGTTACCATTTTCAGAGGTTGAGTATTATATCCTCTGATATTATTGAATCCAAAACCTTATATATCCATCTGCTTTTAGTGTTACAATTCCATGTGTTCCTTCCTCCTTCTTGGTCTAAACAACAATAAAAATTCAATAATGCTCTCACCTTCTTTTCCTTCCCTTGCTTCTGACAACCTCTTTCCTTGTTTCTTCTTCGTCACTTGTTGACGATATTATATTATATTATGTTGATGATATTATATTGAATATTTAGCACTACACTTTAATACACATATGTACACTGGATATTTTCTTACATTATATGGATTACAATTTCTTGTGGATTTATATATATATATTAGAAAAATTATTAGGATTGACTTTCAAATTAGTATTCATTTATATAATTTGATAAAAGAAAAAGTGTATTAAAGTTCCAAAATTCCTGTATGTAAGCATGGAACATCTTCCAACCAATCAATAGTATATAAATAATAATTTTGTTCAAATGTAATAATAAAAAAATATCATATGTAAATAAAATTGTATTATAATTAAGGAATAAAAAAAAGAAGAAGAAAAAAGTGAACTTTTTATAAACAATTTAAAGTATCAGTATATAAAGAAAGAACATTCTCAAAGCAAGGAGAGAGGTGTGTTTAACGATCATACGATGTCAAAGAGGAATGATCATACAATGTTCCAAATAAGGTAATAAGCAGGGCAATTCTGAGAAAAAATGTTTAAAGCAGAGAGGTCTTTCTCGGCCTACAGTCAAAGTTAGACATGCACAGTTTTGAATCAGCATTTGATAACTTAAGTGAGATGATCAGAAATTTGTTAAACAAAATATGGAAATGTTGAATAATGGTTATAGAACAAGAAAGTAAGTAATTAATAAAAAGTTAAGAGTTATTAATGAATAAAAATATTTAGAGGAGGAGTTGGCAACTCCATAAGAAAATGATTAAAATTCAGAATAGCACAAGGCTGCTTATATTAATACTATTTAATATCTCAAAAGTACTACAAACAGACAATTAGTTTAAAAAAAAAATTTTTTTTTAGTGCTATAATAAATTCAAGGATGTATAATTAATTCTATTGATGAATTGAAATTAGTATTATAGATTTAGGTTATACAAATATTTTGCTCTTTCATCAAATTAAATAATAATTAAAAGAAATGTTTCTAAAATATTTATTGAAAACACCTATTTCTCTGATATCGTCAGAGATAACAAAGTGTATGATTACATGTAAGTGAGAGATAAAAACTCAAATTTAGAAAACAATTTATAAATACAAATAAATGAGAAATGATGTGACAGCAACATACATTTATGATTCCCACTTTTTCCTAGAACATATTACTTGCCTGTACAATTCCCACTTTTCCAGGAATTTCTGCTTGCTGGACACCTTTTTATGTTTTCGTTACATACTAAATTATTACAAAATAACATGTCATTAGATAAATAAAACGTCATTCACAGTAATTTTTTTTATAAACCCACCATTTTGTTATGGAAAAATCTAAAACTATGAATTATACGTATAGTATAGTTCAATTTCTTGGAAACAAAACTATGTTTCACCTTTATTATGGTACATTTACGTTTAAAATCATTTGGCATAATCATTTAAAAATAACAAACGCCTTATTAGTTTTTTCGTCCCCATACACTCAATTTACAATTTTAATTTTTGACAATTAAATAGTTATTATAATCGTTTAAATGCACGTTATTAACCAATGCCCATGAGAAGTAAGTATAATAATTTCCCACATAAATAAATCAAAAACTGCCATGATGATTTCGACGAAAACTCGAAAACTTTGAAGCCCCTTGACTCAGGAACCATAAGACATACGAAGACAAGGAAAACACCAAAGTGCTTTTTAGGACCTGAGGAACTATATTGTATCAAGAAAGAAGACGAATCTGGGAAAAACGGAACCATCAGAAAATCGGGTATACAGCGAAACCGACAAACCACAATAAGTCAAGAAATAAGAGGAGTACAGCCACCATTTGAAGTGGAGAAGAAACGTTAGGACCTCAGGCCTAAAATGCACTTTACAGAATCCAGAAATCTCGTCAGGAACAGAAATTATGGGACTTCACAGAAAAACCATGCAAAATTGTAAAAAAGTACAATCAAGCATAATTCAGGTGGGGAGTGATGTTACCTAGTACGTCATTACCCCAAATAGCAGTTTTACCAACAATACTGAAAACACACTGATATTGACAAAAAACAATAGTCAGGTAATTAAAAAATATATATATTAAGATAAATTCGACGTAGAATCCATAGGGGATCATGAGGAAAATAAAAGAAAATTTCTATCTTAAAAGCTACAGGAGATATGAGCAAATTACCAAACTCAAAAAAGAGTCTACATTTGGTCATAGTGTTTGGTTGGAAAGTGGGAATGATGAAACTATAAAACGACTTTCCTAGAGCTTAGAGAGGCATTCTGATTATCCTGTTATTTCCATCAGCATCACTCTAATTACTTAAATGTATTCGTTTTAAAATCATTGTAATATTTTATTCACAATAGTCTTAAAATTGTTAGATGTGAACAGTGTAAAATTTTCTACGAATAAATAAAAAACTAAAAGTCTAATAAATGTAAATTCAGCAAACTCTATAAATTGGCATAATTTGGGAACATTAGTAGACACAACGGACAACTTTAATTAATCATCAAAATCAAGAAAGAACACTCGAACTTCAGCAACTGAGCTCTTGAAGATAGGATCAACTATAAACATTCATCAGCCGCTCTCTGGATTTTAAGCTAACAGTAGAACGGACGTAAGCCTCCTAAGAAGCTGTGGACCTTACAAAATGGAGGAATCCAGACTGAAAGAACGAGAATTCGATCATCGCTTTTGCTTTTGCTTACCGAAATATCGAAATGAAACAATATAGGATCAATGGCAATTTTAAACTCACAAGTTCTCATTTGTCTTAAATAAACGTAAATCATCAACTTCACAAATACTTATTTCTCATTGGGTTATTTAGAATCATTATCATTGTTAAAGATAAAGGTAATTCCAATATATTATATATATATATATATATATATATATATATTGGAATATATATATTGGATATATATATTCATAGAATAATCAAATGATGAGATGAAATTTGTTGATGAGATGAAGGATAAACTTCAGGACAAAGCTTATGATCCATTTGAGCCACGCAATATATCTGTAGCAAATTTCCGACTAGCTACTGGTCACGATAGTCTTGCCAAGCATCTATACAGAATGAATTTACTAACCTCTGACAAGTGCACAATTTGTTCACAAGACATGTATATTATGGACAAGGATCATCTACTGATCTGCAGGGGTCTGGATGGAGAGAAGCAGGGACGAAGGGACTTTCCTGGAATTTATTGGGAGGCAAGATCCAAGATGGTGTGAGCCAGAAGGAGCCATTGGAAGAAGAAGAAGAAGAAGAAGAATAATCAAATGTCATGTCAAATTAATATATTGTGTGCATAAATCAAAATTGATGAGATAAATTTTGACAAATTAATCCTAAAACCGTTGATTATGTTATTTTGCACACTTTCCTGATCTACTTTTGTTATTATAAATTTATGTTAATTTGTAAGTCAGATTAAAACCCAAACTAAATTCAGGGATCATAGTTCTCCAAATGGCACGACTTGAGAGAGTCATAAATCGGCTCACATTAAGCGTAAGCAAAATTCAAATCATTAAAATCCTTACTTATAAGATTTTGTTGTATACATCATGGGTCAAGGGGTGTATTACGGCAATTTCTTGCGTTCGATCTTTTGATTTCTTTAAGAAAGGGCTGGGTATTAGAGCTAAGATTCGTGTACGGGTAATTATCCTTACCCCGAGGCAAAGCAGATCATTGCAAACTCAGACAGATTATGGGACATTGTAGTCTGAGAGTGCATTAGAACCCTATCATGGCGAAACTGTGTGTAGACTGTGCGGGTTAATAAGTCTTGTACAAAATAACTTAAACGACATATGCACATCACAATTTATATAAAGTGCACTATATAAAAAAACAGTGGGTCACAAAAAAAAAATTAAATAAAACAATTTTTAAAAAAACAATAACAAAAATAATAACATTTATTTCTGTTACTGAATCTCCTCTGACTGAAATATTGATTTTTGGTCAGAGAAGATTTTAACAATCTGAGGAGATATATATCTGTTTTCTATTTAGTACATCTCCACTATTAACTTAGGAAATGTTTCAGCCAATAAAACATGTTACCTGTTATATGTAGGTTTTTAATCTTTCTAAATAGTTGGGAAAGTATAACAGTGGGTCAAAAGTAAAGCACCTTTGAAATCAACGAAGACTGCCAACACTAATTCTTCTTTATTGAATGAGTCTTTGACACACTGTGTAAACCTTAACATCTGGTTCATGAGTGTGTAATGCGGACTGAATCCTGCTTGGTTTTGGAAACTGATTTGTTGTTTTCTATTCAAAATTCCAATCATTACTGTTTTAGCCTCCCCCCTCCCAAGTGTTTGATGAATTCAGGGTGGATCTTGTCAGGACCAGGAGATTTATTGATCTTGAGTTTTTGTATTGTTACATCCAATTTCGTAATAGTATACCCCTGTGAGAAGATATCAAGACTTTGTCTTGTCTGGTGATGTTTTTAACTTGACCACTTCTTACCATTGAATTTTTTTATTCCGTTGAGACAGTTTATGCTCTTCTCTAAAGTGAGGGTAGAATTTCTTAGCGATCTTATAATCACAGTATAGAGGCTTGGATGTATTTCTTATTGGGTCAGTCAGTTTGTCTTCCCATTTATTTGTTATTCCTTCTGCTATTCCTTACCAAATCAAGACCAAGCAAATCATAATGTCCATCTGGGCTTTTAGAGCTGCTACTTTATTTAATCATTCATAAAATGTATAAAAAGCATAAGAGTCACAATTTTTACTGACTTCCTTACAAAATTAATTTGAAAGGAATGAGCTAGATCAAATGTAATCATACATGCAATTTCACCTTTATGAAGTTGTATTTTTTGGTGCAATCAAACTATCAGAAAACTACAATGGAAATATTTCTGTTGCAACTGTACAAGATCTGTCTGAAGAAGGAATCATGACTTTGTGAAGAGCCCAGAAAATTTCATATTAATCACTTCATCTTTTACTAAAAATTGTGAAATACTATTTAACACTGCATCTGGCAAATGTTAACTTCCTAACTGGCAGACCATATTGTGGAGTTTTTTAATGTATTTTTTTTAAAAATTCATAAACAATAGTAATATTATGCAAAACAACTTGTTATATCAATTTTATCAAAAAGGTCCATAAAATTTACCTGTTTAATATAAAAAATTAGATGTAAATGTTTTGTAAAAAATATTTTAGGAATAAAAAATGTGCAAAAAATTAAGTGAGAACAGATTAAAGTCATTAACCACAGAAAAGTCTTTAAACACCACATAACAAATAAACTATAAACCATAAAATTAGCAACTATTTATAAAGCAGTTGAGTATCATATTTTATTTTTTGATGAGTTAGTTTAGGAACTCTCACATTAATGATTGTAGATTAACTTAATAATCGGAAACTACAGTTAATACAAAACAGTATCATAATTTCATACTATTTTTAGCTTACCATCAGACTGTAGAGTGCGTCTAAATTCATCCACTAATTCACGAGGTAACCCACAAGATGGTGGTACTTTAGATTCACAGTCTCTATGACATTTGTACTTGCATTCTTTACACTTGAGTCCTGTAAATATGAATTTAAAAAATTATGAAATGATTCCAAACTATGACAAAGCTTAATAAATGTGCAATCACACACCCATTCACAATTGAAATACTTACCAAACATAATTATTTGTCGTCAAAAATGTCAGTTTGATAGTTGACAGTAAAAAATGAAAATTAATCACAGATATTGTTTGGATTTTGAAGATTATTTTTAACAATTTCAAGACTAAGCCTGAGTATAGATTGATTGCTTACTTGATCCGAGTAACTGAAGCATAACTGTGGTATTTAATTCCATAGAAATTTGCATGCTACAACGAACCACTCACCTCATTTTGATGAAATCTCTATGCAGTAATAGCCTCTTTCACTATTGTCTATTTTACTTTAACGAGGTGTGGCTAGTTGCAGCAACAACCCAGACCACAGGAAGTATAGGGGTGAACATTTTTTTTAGCCTGGTCTGGAAGTCCCCTTCACCAAGTCCAGTAGCCCAAACTTAGTAGAATCCGCCCTTTTTGAATTTCAAAACCTTCCAGTAGCCTAATTGTATTTATTTTTTATTTAGCCGACTAGCTCCAATTTATCTTCCCTTTAATTAAATCTCTGGAATATAGAATCTTATTTACAACCTATTTAGAAATTATTACAGTAATATCTATAACTCTAATAAAAGGTGTGGATTTTGATGATATTTATTATCAAATACTATTCTTTTTCCTGTAAAATTTAATGATTTATGAATTTCTACTTATATTGAGTGTTATTGATTAAAACTGAACAAGTGTGAGAATGAAATGAAATAAAATCTTAACCTTACCTCAAACAAAACACATAGAATTTACCCATAAAATTGTAAATTCTAATTTTTCACGCTTGTTTTTTGTTTAACAAAAGAAATCATTTCAAAAATAAAATCAGAATTTCAAACTTATATCCAGAGCAGAGTAGTTTTTATTTAATTTTATATTTGAACTTTTAATCCAGAGTAAACTAATCTAATTTTACAAATTTGACTTTACCCAACTAAGAAATTTTGGTTAACGACTTTTTCAGGGAGTGTAAAATTTTGGCTTCTGGCAAACTTTTTTGACGTCTTCTGGTCCTTTTGAAAAGTGGGCGTTGGATTCTGATGCTGCCCGGTCTGGTTCCTTTCCAAGTTGGAAGATCTGGTTGTGGTCCGGTGTGGAGCAACTTCCTGCGAATCAATTTCTTTTTACTTCGGCTTGTTTCCCAATTTTTAATTTTCTTGAACTTCCTTTTCTAGTTCGAGGTATGCATATTTATAGGAAATTTCTCCCTCGTTGTATCATTTTACACTTTTTTTTTTTACATTAAAAAATATAAAATACAACCATACACAATTCAACAAAATATAAAATATGATCAAGACCACAAACAACATTACAAAGCCCCGAACAATAGTCAATCATTAAAATAAAATAACACACATAAATATAAAAGATAGAAACATGGAGGCTCCACACACCCCTGTCAGTGCCCCACAAACTCCTCCACAGAGTAACAAGATCTAGACAACAGCAGTCGTCTCAGCCTAGCCCAAGTGGGAATCTAGGCTTAAGTGTTAACAATATTTATATTATTTAAATAAGGTCTAAACTTGCTTCATTTGTTATAAATTTGTAACAAGCATACATAATATATGATTAGATAAAGTTTAAATAGTATCATGATTTGTTTAAAAAAAATACTCAAGTGTAATTTTCTATTATTTTCAATTTTAATTAACGACACATTAGTTTTGCATATTTCAAGAAAATTTGAATGTGGGTACTTGGAGGTTATATTATCAAAATTTGACCAAATTGTTGCAACTGATTTTCAGAAAAATGGACGTTTGTATTTTTGAGTTATTAAAAAAGTCCCAAGTTATAGCTAAAATATGCCTCATACTAAATTAATTAAAACCTGGCAGTGCGTTAAAACCTTAGCGGTAAAACACTCCAACTACATTGAATTTTTAATTTTTACTTTTTACTGTATAGAATTTCGGTTACATGATTATGAAAGCTTGAAACATTACTTTTACAATGATGTATAACACATTCCAATACAATAATATTACTAGCCTCAAGTTGAATTGGGGGGGGGGAGTGATATTTAGGGTGTACAAACATGTTAAAATTCTTGATTTTGTTTAATTATTACAGATAAAAACTATAAAAGTTAGAACGATTTGTTAAGCATAGATCGAAAGATGAAGAATCTTTATATAGAAGTGTGTTATTGTAGAAGTGTTAGACGGAAATATGACTTGTGAAAATTAGACAAATTTGTGTTTTACAACTACGTAGTTGTTGCAATTTTGTTTGCCGCAAAAGCCACAAGCTTTACCAATTAATTAAATTTTACTTATAATGTTTTATGGTATTTTGGTTATGTAAATATGGAAGTTTGAATCATTAGCTTTACAACGGTATATTACTTATTGCGGTAGGATGATTAGTAGTGGGGAAAATGTTGAATTGCAAAAAAACATATTTTTGTGTTAATTAAAGACACAGTGCGTTGCTCATAACCACACATGTATATCGAAAGGGGGTTTGCAGATTAACCCCCCAACACGGTTCCTGACCAGTACTCGCATGGCAGTAGTCTATCAGTACTCTATTGGCTATAATTGGGATTATTTCAAGAAACTAAAAAATATAGACCATGTAGAAAAGCTATTTTTATCATTATTACAGTCTGTCTGAACTTAGTGCATTTGATTAGTTTGAAATAAATTCTGAAATTAAGTGTTTTTTTGTTAATCAGCTGCTTCAGCCTCAGCTGTTGAGTTGCTGTTGTGCTAAACATGATGAAAAATTTCTGTCTTTACGTAGTGTTTTTATAGTATTTTACTAATGTTTTTATAGTATTGTATTATTGTTGCATTTTGGAAAAATAAGAGAATCGTGTTTAAATTATGTGTAAAGATGTTTTGTCATTTTGTTGGTATGTTTTATAGTTTTTTGAAGATGAGGGAATGTGCGTTTATCGACTAAGATGTTTAAAGGTAAGTTCTGTGTTACTTTCATTTATAATTCTTATAATAGATTTTTAATAAATTCAAAGAGGTTTTTAGTGGTAGAGTCTAATGAAATATAAATATCTGAATGAACAGTTAGCAAGATCTTTTTAAAACACCTACAAAAAGTTCCGCAGCAGATTCCTTACTAAAATCTCCCGTGTTGAGGAGTTTAATTATACATTTTAAAACAAATTACAGGAAGTTAAGTTACCTGTGCCAATGAACATCTGTTTGTCACAATAATCACACGTTGTCATCATCTTAAATGTTTTGGTAAAACGATGAGCTATGACATGACCCATACCTCTAGATATGGTAGGCGTGCGTGGAGACTTGGGTACTTGTAAGCTGGCTGTAATTTGAAATAACCAAACACTTAAGATATAAATATATACAATTAGAAATTAAAATCAAAGTACATGGGGAAGGATAACAGAATTCTTGCAAAGTTATGGTAATGCAAATGAGGAATATATAGAAGGTTATTTTCAACAAAATAAAACAAGATATCACACATTTAATATCATTATATCATTAATAAAACAGAATGTTGGTTTAAAACTGTCTAACAAACTAAATGTGGATTTTTCTAGCTAATGAAATTGTCTAAACCACTGAAAAAACAGTTCATTTAAAGGATAAATTTGGTAAAAATAGGAAAAATATGTGATGGCTAGAAATGATAGATAAATAGACACACAAAAGGGTGTTCAGTATTTAAAAACAAAATTTCGTGCACTTTCAGGATATTATAAGATATCAAACAAATTAAAAAATTTGTAAGTTTTTGGATATAATGCTCAATTTTTGTAACCCTTCACTGGGGGAGGGGAATTTTTCAGGCAGGCTTCTGTACCCAACTGTGGTACTTTTTTTTCCTGGAAACAGTGGTTAAGAGTTGTGTTTTACAAAAATTGCTATTATTCAGTTAATATTAAATCAATTTTGGTACATTTTTCACTGAAATGTGTAGAAAAAGGTACAATACAATAAAAAATATATATTTTTTTAAAATTCAACAAAAATAACATTCCTATCAAAAGTAAAATTTTGTGGAAGTTTTCGAAACAGCCACCAATGCACGTCTAAAACAAAGCTTTCACAAGCTTCAATCTGAATAATAAATGGTTACGTCTGGAGTATTCTGTCTTCCAAATTATGTTGGTGTTCAATACATACACATTCACCAATCTTTTTATTTACTATTTTAGTTGCATTCTAGGAGATAACTGTTCAATATTTGATCCCCAATATCCATGCCTCACACTTGCTTATCATAGTCAAAGACTAGTACTGGCTTCATTTCATCCTTTCTACTTTTTCATTGTTCTATTTCGTAAGAGTGAAATTTTGACAGAAGTGTGACAACCCTTTTATAGTGTCATTTCAAGACCATGATTTTGTTGCTATACAATTATATAATCTCACCTTTTCAATTTTACCCTTCATTTCATTTGGCACATTTTTCCTGGAAGGCTTTAGAATTCTACAGATGTCGGTTAAAAAAAAGATTATGTGAATTGTACAAGTTATCCTTGTTCTATTCCTAGGAGAGAGTAAGTACAATCACTGTAGATTTGTTTGATTTAGGAGGAAACAGTGTTTTCCCCAGTATAAATTTAAAATCACCAAGTGATGATGACTCGCAGAGCTCAAATGATTTTATTCCAAACTGGGCAGCCTTCAGTGGTAAGTAATGTTTGAAGGACAGGTGACCTTTACATTGGCTCTACAATTTGTCAATGGATATGTTTTGTGATAGTCTGTATTTTTGTTTTTATTTCTACATATATCAGGAAGAGGACTATCACCACCAGCTCCGACTATAACTGTCTCAACAACCTCACCCAGCAAATCTATGTCCATGTCATTAGGCCCAGGAGACATAGGCCTAATCCTATCACCTAGTATATTGGATTTAGGTCTAAGGACAGGCTCTCTCTCATCAAGATCTACTGGCCTCTCATTGTCATCTAAATATAAATCATCTTTGTGTAGCCCTACTTCTAACTGCTCATATTCCACTTCATCTTCAGTTTCGCTCAATTCTGAACCAGTAAATAACAGCTAATTTTCAATAACATTATTGTGTGCCATTATGAATATAACAAAAAGAATTTCCAACAAAACTATGACAACAATATGGGCAGACAGCAATCTACCATCCACAGTGTGTGGGCGACAGTTCTAAGAGTTAAGACTACAATTAATGCTACATTTTAAGAGATTCTTTCAACTATTTGATGATTGTTAGCATGACTATGCTTTATTCTTTAAATATACCTAAAGTAAGTACAGAGATTTTTGAGGCAAAAAATTTAAAAAACATGAGAAAATATCTCTAGGATTCAGTATTACAAAAGTAGTTAGGCAAGATGATGTCTTTTCAACTTTATTCTTTAATCTAGTTTTTAAAAAATTACTAAGAAAATCAAAATAAACAAAGGAGGATATACTTAAGCAATAAAACCCCATACAAAACTAGACAAAAACTTAACCATGCTGTAACTTTTAAATCATGGAGTCCTTGTTCAGTGGCTATTTGAGAGTTTGTTAAAGTTCTTATACTGTAATTATGAGCGTTAAAGTAACCATTGAGATCAAAGCATGCCTAATCAGTCCAAAAGATTTTTTCAAACCACTTTGTATTCAATTTAGACTAATGACAACAGGGGAAAATGAGCCTTTTGGGGTTATCAAAATTTTTCAATTGATAAAGCAATTAAATTTTTTGAAGAATGCATTTTCAATTGGTTTCTAAGGATGTGTGATACTTATACAAAGCTTATGGAACTTTCTTAACCCTTTTTCTTAACATTTTTTAGTATAACATTTGCTATACTATTATTTCTTAAAATATTTGTTTGTTTTAAAACCTTAGGGACAGTAATGTTATCTTTACTACAGAACCATTATCTTCAAACTACTGAATGAGGTTTCAGTAGGCACACATCTATTTTCAGTGAGCTATCACTTAAAATTTTATGGTATATAATACTCTCACCTGCTGTGAAGAGACATATACACTCTCAAAACCTTTGACACAGAGAACAATACTGAGCCAATGTATGTTTGTAACTGATCGAGCGAAAGAAAATTCTATTTAAACTTCATTATTTGGTAGTGTTGGTACTTGGTTTTGTTATGCAGTTACAGCCAATTATTAAACCACTGATAAAGGATTTTACTTTTATAATTTCTTCCTGTGCGTAGTGTTTTGTTCAAGTGTACAGGAATTATATTATTTAACATTCTTGATTTATGAATATTGTTGAGTGTCAGATCGTGTACTAGCTAGCAGCCACATTGGGTTTAAAAGTGGATAGTTTACTGAATGTATTAAAACACATAAAGAGCTAAAGTTTATAAAACCACACATGATAGATCTACACTTCAAGATACAAAAATTGTTCACCTAATTAGTCATGCGATAAAGTAATTTTTAATATGTTTACATTTTTTGAATCAAATTTGGTAAGGGTTGACACAATATGTTCAATTAACCTCGGTGCTATGGCAACAATTTAACAGCTGGAAAACGTCTAGTATTTAATTAATCCTATTTATTGTTATTTAGAATACTACGTTCCTTTCTAAAATTGTATCAGAAATAGTTTAGCTGTGATCATGTAAAATTGTAATTTATTTTTTAAAGAATCTGTTGACTTCCGCAACTTACTTTTAACAAGACTGAGGAGTTTGGTTTCACTACTCCACAATTTCTTCTACTACTAATGCTTTGATCAGAAACTATGATGGTTATCCAGAGAATAGGTTCTATTTCTAAATATTGCCATTGTAGCGCTACGTATGCAAGCCCAAAGTTAGTTGATTTGTTAGCAAGATACCAACACCATTTTATCACTGGAATGTTCAGACATTTTATCACTGGAGACATTTTATCACTGCACATCATGTTATGTTTATGTTTAACAAAAAGAAGATCCCCACCACATGCGAAATGTGTTCATCATCCATTTTTTGAATGGAAGGAACATCGGCTGAAATTCACTATCAAATTGGCGATGTTTATGGAGAACATGGAATGAGTTATTCAATTGTAATGAGGTGGGTGTTATTTTTTTTATTGTGAAAATGCGCAGAATGGAGCAGGTGACCATCTTTGTTGAATGAAGATTTGGTATGCACAGTTGAAGAAGTTGAATAGAATATTATGGAGAACAGGCGATTTATCATTATGCCACTTTCTTAGCATTTTATACAAATTTCACCATCATTTCTCTCTGAAAAGCTGCAGCATCTGAACATATGTGCATAGAACAGCACTACATTAAACAGCAGTGTAAGTACATTGGCGTTTCTGACACATATAATTACTGGGATTGAGATAAGGTATCCACTTAACCCCAGAATCGAAGCAACAGTTCAATAGTGTGGAGGCACACTTCATTGCCATCAAAGACAAAATTCAAACGGACATTTTTCCACTCAGAAGATCAAGTGGCCCTCAATTAAAGTTTTTATTGTGAAACACTTAAGAAAGTACATTGTACAATCTGAAATAAGCAACATGACATGGTTACTAAGAGTGTTATGTTTATGAAACATTCAAGAAATGATTTTGTAACAATATTTACTGACACAGATATATTTTCAAGCAAAATTTTTAAAACAAGATATTTAATGCCAATATTTATTCAGGGTCTCGATAATCATGAAAATACACAGTTTCATCAAAAAATAATTTAAAAGATTGTAATTTTTTTAAATTTCCTCCAGTATTATATAAGGGTTATCAGAATATATATTTTTTAGTGGAGGGTTAAAAAAAAGAAAGGAAAAAATGGGCTGTATTACATAACTAAACCTCATAAGGATTAATGAAAATTATATCAAAATTGGTCTAGCTAAAATAAAACAAAAATCACCTTTTTGATTTTGTTTAAAAATTATTTATAAGCTACGAAAAGCGGGAATATAAGGTCCCAGAATTTTGGTTATAGAAATGTTGCATGTACAAAATTATTTATTTATAAAAAATTAAGAATGTTTTCCAGGATATTTATTTAATTCATTGACAATTTTAGGAATTTGAGTCAGCTAATATTCTAGTATATTTTCTGGATATACATTTATATAAATTTTAATGTCCTATAATAACTAGTTCTAGAGATCACAATTAGTGAGTCTAAGTCAAGTTATCTTTCCAATGTTTACGACATTATAACAGACATGAAACAAATAAAATAAACAGCATTAAGATAGTATATACAAAGTACAAAATGATGGGGTATGAATAAATACATTTCATATTTTAGTTAACATATCCAAAAATATAAATTAAATAGGTTAACATAGAAGACGACTAACAACAGACGAAAAGTTAAATGAACTACAATATGATGACAAGAAGTATAACCTGCAAAATGTCAACTTTTTTTATATAGATCTAGCTAAACGATATGGGAGTGCGAACCATTTGATTCGAATCAAACCAAACTATTAGGGTTTTAACTCAAATTTTAAAATTGTAATACATCATATTAAACTTTGAACCTCAAACAATTTGGTTTGAAAGACAAACATTAAAAGAGATTTGGTCCCAGTAGTGACCAAACTATGACCTCGATTCTCAGATAAAAAGATTATAAAACATTTGAAAAATGTATTGTGGCCACATATTAACTGAATAAAAGCATAGTATACTTTATCCAGTCAACACGTGTTCAAAATATTGGGACAAAAACATTTTAAGTACCGTATTCATATTTATTTCACAAATCCGGTTTTCTTGTGAAATGTTTGTGCTTCAATAATATATGGTAGCCTGTAACTTTTTAATAATAATACAGTAGACGCCCTCTATTTCGGCTTCAGTTAGATAGGCCGCCGGATGGTTCGGTCGGTCCTAGGATGAGAGTCATATCAGTCACGTCGCCTAGATTATGTCACGTCACGTTTATCTTGAATGTTTAGTCTACTCCGGCAGTAGAAATACTGCATACTAAACTATTTACTGGATGTCAGTTTAGTTTACGGGCGAGCTTATAATTTGTCAGTCGCACTTAATGTACAGTGAGATTGATTGATCTGTAATTTCGTGTGTGAATGTTTAATTAACCGTTACTAAATAAACCTTTTATAAAACTAATTTCACTAAACAAACACAATAACAAACACCACACTTATTTATTTATATATAAAACACAATTTCATAAACGTTATTCACTATAAATCACCAAAATAATATTCAATTCAGATCAAACAAACTTCTAACCTAAACGTGGTTTTAGATAAAATGGCGGATGACTTTCAACGGTAAAAATGCAAGGTTTGACGGTGAATTGCTGCCAACTCATTAGAGCTAAATGTAAAAAACCAAATACCAAAGGAATCAGTGAAGCTTTATCTACAAAACCGTGTAAAAAGAATTTTAGAAACACTTCATCTGTGAGAAACATATCGACTTCCAAAGAAGCTTGCCAATTGGTTGAAATCTTGGCCAATAGCAAGGCTTTACGCGATCGCATAGAATAGACAAACCGTCAACGTAATCTAAGATTTGAAAGCAGTGGTAGAGAGATCGAAATGCAAGCTTTCTATTGGTGTAAATATCATTGTCCTGAAGTCGGTGTATATAACTGGTATAGGTCCTGAACGTTGACGAAATTCAAGCGTTCGTCGACGCTCGGAGCAGCTGTTTAGAGTTCTGCAATTACTCCAACGATCATTAGACATGTTTGTATTCATTTTAGAAAAATATGGTAAATACAAAGATTAAAGTTTGAAAAGTATCCTTTCCAACGGTATAAAGTTTATTAAGATTGGATGACAATTAGTGGGTCAAATATTAGAATGTATTAGTACTGCACGCTACTTGTCAAACTATAGCAGAATTGGAAGGCTTGCCCCATTAAGGGTTAATATGTGTTGCAAAAACGTATCTATGAGTGGCACAACATGACAATTCGACCAAGAGGTATCAAAATCTTCTCTTTGGTAAGTACATAATGTTGTAAAAATGTTTAAACAACGTCTTTTGTTGATTCTTAAGCATAGGTAATGTATTTAATAGTGATTTTTAAAATTTTGATAGTACATCCGGATAGTCCGGCCATTTTGAAGTCCGGCCGGTGGTCCAGTCCCGAGGTGGCCGAACTAGAGGGAGTCTACTGTATATGCATAAATCTGGCATGATGATGCTGCTTGTAGTAGCAAAACATGTAGCCACCTAATCTACATAAAAGAAAACTACTACTCACTATTACAACATTTATACTATAATATATAAATAGTGTGAAGGCTAAACAATGTTATAGATATTTCTTTAAATTTCCATTATTTGATGTTTAATGGTTATTAGTTTGGTTCAATTCTATATACTTTATTTAAAGTTTGTTTCGTATTCTGATTCTTTATAATTTGTTACAGTTTAGATTAGATTTGGTTCAATGATTAAAAAATTGGAACAATCATCAAAGGTTCTACGTGGATTTAAACAAAATACTTTATGATGACAATGAGGACAGGAAACTGTTCAGAGAAGTGAAAAAAAGTGCTCAAACTAATGACCCCTCTAGGCTATGGTGATGACTAGATTTGATGCTGAACACTGTAAAATTTGATTCAGGGGGATTTGGTAAAATTTGTTCTAGATTCATTGGAATGAGTTTGGTTCAACTCAAAGCTTCGTTAGACTATAAAAAATTCACTAGAGGTTATTTCAGTTTAACTTCGAAATTTAAGGTTCGCACACCCCTACTAAACGATCATGCAAAATTGAACATATCATTCCAAATGCAAATGGTCCAATAATGAAAACTGTAAATTTGATTCCAAATGATGACGAAAACTTGAGTGAATAGGTAGAACAGTAAATAGAAACAGAATATTAAAATTTTTAATAGCAAATACATTTGTCTTCACCTTCCAAATATTGCCACTGCCAGCTTGATCGTGTGATGCCGATATGCCATTTGTAACTTTTTGTTACACGATCACCATCTTAACAAAATAAACACATTTATAAAATTGTTTTCTAAAGTAAGAAGGCCAAGAACTAGTCCAATAGTTTTTTTTATCAATGAAATGACCGAATAATTTCTTACAACCAGCCAAACTTTATTGTATTTTATAGTACACAACTAGTAATATTAGTAAAAAATTTCTTTTTTTAAATATATATATTCTAAATCAAATAATAACTGAATTTTTTTAATATGACCTCTATAGCACATTTCTTAAATCAAATATTAATTGTGAAAAAAATAACTGTAACTCAAATTTAAAATGATGGTTCTTTTGTAAAAAAGGGAGACACAGTTTTTGTATAACGATAGTATCTTATATATCTGCTTTTTAAAATGTGACGACACAACCAATACTAAAAAAGAAATACTTCAAAACTTTTAATTTCTGACTATTGAAACAAAACCTTCCAAAAAACAAAAAAAAAATCATACGATGTCTGGTATCAGTATGTATCTCTGGACTCTAAAAGGCCAAACTGATTTTCATGAGGTTCTCATCAATATATTTCTGTCTTCAATGTTCTAGTTATGTACAAAGCACTCTATATTTTAGTTTTGTTTAAAATCTAAAAATATTTTTAAAACAATAAAATTATCAAGAGATTTTTCTCTGATAGCAAATATGTGAAAAAAAATAAAATAAAATGAAAAATGAACAAAAATTTGTGCTAAATTTCTGTTTCTCCCCCTCTTTTTATAATGAAAATTCCTTTTTGTTTAAAAAATACTTTATACTGTTGTAAGTAAATACACTTTTCGGTTTAAGCATATTTAAAAATGTTTATCTACATTTGGTTTTATTTGGTTAGATGATATAATTAATTAATCCGTAAATATGTTTAAATGTCTTGGTCATTAAAAAAAAAGTTACATATGGGAAATGATTTAAATGACTAGTCGAAACTTGTTCCAAACATAATATTGAAACACATATCATGCTCCCAAATCTTGGGTCTCGTCAACAATTAATTATACCTCCAATATGAATATTTAAAAATTACTTTACCTATAATAATATAAAGAAACTGCCTCAACATTTTTTAATGATCTTGACTTTTCTTGATCTAAGGAATCTGAATGGTTATTTTTAATATACTGTCACATTCAAACAAAAGCCACAAAAATTAAGACAGAGTCTTGATATTTGGTATGGAGGTTTCTTGTGTACGGATCCTAAAAAATATTTGAATAATATATATATAAAACAAATATTAAGTTTAAATAATGGCCATTTTTAAACCATTTTTTGCTCAAATACTTTGAGTAACCCAACTTAAAAAAAAATTTAAAAAATCTTCATATAATAATACTAATTTAACTCTCTACAATGTTATTATACATTTCTTTTGTTTCTTTCAATTTTGTTTACAATATTTTCCTTACTATTTTACTGAAAAGTAAAAGCTAGCACAATTTAATTTAAACAACAGACTTGCGCTCATATTCATTTTGTACAGAAGTATGAAAATTATATTTGAGGATTCACTCTTTATTATTGTATTGTGGTGCTTGAAATGTGTAATAGACTTAAGTTAGTGAAAAATATTAATTTTGGTTTTAATATATTTATTATTTTGGTTTTGTTTAATTACGTTATTTTTTTATAAAACAATGGCAACACAAATGTGAACATTACAAATAATGGAGGACAAATAAAAAAATTAAAATTAATAAATTCCTAACCTTATACAAAAATATTGTTAAGAAGTGTATACTACAAAATTAAACCAAATTTGGTCAGTCATAAGATGTTATTTGGACAATCTCAAAATTCAGCCAGAAGTTCTTTTCCTAAAGAGCAAATATTGACAAAGATACAAAGTCTATACTTACATTTATAGCAAGCATCTTCAGGCTGTGAGTCTTGTACTGTAGTAGGAGGTGGTGATTTGATAGGACTAGAGAGAAGAGGAGAGGTATGTCCACCTGGGCCTGGTTCTGTAGGTAAACGTCCTCTTCTTTCAACTGTTCCCCTGAAAAAAATACAATATTAATTTATATGGGGGGTTTGTGAGAAAATCACTTCGATTTTAGGGTGGAAACAAAAAGTTTTCTATAACAAACTATTAACATCAAGATAAAAGTGAGGGAAAAATTCTGGATGTGGGAAGTGTCATTTCTTGTTTCAAGTTTGTTTGTTTGCTTCCTATGTCAACATTTGGATTTCATTCATCAGTGTGATTTAACATTCATCATGTAACAATTCGAAATGAGTTATAAACAAGATTAATAAGCGGTCATGGAAGTCACAGATTTTATATATCGGTCACGGAAAATCTCCTACGTTTTTCTCGCTTTGGAACCGACTCTTAAAAATTAAATCACAACTCATTTGATTTACTCTGTGATTCGTTCGATTTGCACGAGTCGTCTGCAGATAAATCAACAGGATCGTCTTCACATCCTTTCTAAAAATCAGTGAAAACTATGTTGTTGTTTACAAGAACCGGTCTTGCCGACGAAACAGTTGCTTTGCTGCTGTTTATGTTTGGTTTGGATTTGGAACTTATTCCACCACCACAGCGCTGTTAGTTGGAACAGGGAACAATTAATTATTTGGGATGTGGAACTAAGTACTTTTTCACTAGTAGAATAAAAATATCTTTACTTTAACCATAACCCCATTTTATTCAATTTATAGATATATTTTTCCTTTTATATATGAGCCGTTTGCGTTTATTTATAGCTTCTGGGTTAAATACAAATTGAAAATTAGCAGATAACGTTTTCGGGAAACAGGGAGTGTGGTTGTTGTAGGGAACAGCCCAATAGGCTATTCTCACTTCTCAGTCATCAGGGCAGTCAGCAGTTGTAAACTTACACTTCTTGTCTTTTCTACAAAAATTGAATTGAATTTTATGGCACAATGTGTTTCTCTCGATTTTGACATCGGTCTACGAAACACCATGACTCTATGGACTCCAATTTCAACAATTTTCATGGTTACTACTAAAAAATATACTTTTTAACTTGTATAGCAAGTTTTAAGTTGATATATCAGAAATTTTTTAAATTCAAACTGGAATTCACAAGGATTTTCTGTCAGTTTTACAAAATTCATTCAATATTTTTTTTAAAGATATTGTGTGTTTTACACCTGTGTACAGTGTTTCAAGTGGATAATGTTTTTTAATATTTTTAATGAGCTGGAAGAAGTATAGAAGTTTCATGATGATAACATGAACATTTTTATAAATAGAGTTGGTAATGTGTGCAGATCAAGTATAAAATTCAGCAGTAACTGGCTCTATTAATATATATATATATATATATATATATATATATATATATTTATTTATTTAGGTATCAACATGAAACTCTGCACACAATTGTATGATTTGCTTAATAACAAATATAAATAACTTCTGAGTAGCTATTTCAAAAAATAGGCATGCAAGCACCGATTCACTCAAGTCTCAAATACAAGTTAATCGAGTTATTGGTTTTGACTATTTTTTTTTAAATAAATTTTTATTCAATAACATTCAGAGTGTTAAAACACAAGATGATTGAAGAAGAAGGCAAAGCTTATTTTTACATTCAATGTACCTGCACAGTGAGAAAGACTTTTTACTGCTAAATTTTTAACAGATTTTACACTAAAAAATATTTTCAATTTAAAAATATATTTTGTAAATTTTCTACTATTCTTCCATAAACTACATGATGTTGACCAACGATTAAAATAAATCATCACATGATGAAAATTATTTGTCAGAATTTCCTAAGAATTAAATTTAATCTATTAGTTTTTCTTTCATAATTATTTCTGTTTTATAAAGGAACATATAATTATAATAACTGATCATTCTTGGTAGAAATAATAAAATCATTTATGCATAAATATTAGGAACAAAGGATATAGTATGTGATAAAACAATTGTGTTTCAAGCGGCATTCAAGTCAAAGGAATTCTTCCTCTTACTACAATATCACAACATGACCAAGCCAAAGTGGAACCGGACATAGGGAGAAACTCCTCTAACACAAACTATTTAGTTTAATATTCGTAATTACCAAAAGTTTCCAAATATTCTTTTGTTCTACTATGATGAAATAGTAATTTCAACAACAACAAAATCTTAGGGGTATAAGCTGGTCAGGGACAGCTGGTGAGTTGAGCACTTGGAGCTATAACAAGTCTTTTGGCTAGCGTTTGTCCTGAGTAGTTCTGCCATCGAAGACAGTCTTCTTCTCTGGACCATTTTATAATGGTACTATAAACAGTTGCTCTGCTAATGGCACAGGCACGTTCTGGCACCATGATTTTTTTACTTGTTGTTCAAAGACGAAAAACCTTTTGCTTTATCATCGCCTTATAAGAAAAGAGTATAAAGTAAAGATCTTTAGCTCTCGAATACTCTAATAGCGTCAGAGAAGAGAACAAGAGTTGGTCAAGAAAACCAGATAGGAAAAATGAAATAGAGGTAACTAACACAAGACTACATGAAGAAAGGTGTTGATCAAGTCGCTTCATGATAGGTTGTTACTTAGGTCTATGAAATGTTCACTGATCTATGTTCAGTAAAGATGGTTGCCTACTGTATTCACCATCGTGTAGATTTACAGATCATTAATTAAAATATAACACCTATCTCTGTACCAATGAATCATTCATTGCATCATCACCAAAATATCACAACTTTGATGGTGAATTTCATCTGCTTTTATGTTGTATTAAAGAAACGAATCATAGACTGGATTTCAGATTTTCGTAAACACTATCACATACACCACACCGCTCGAATGTCTGAAAATGTCGTTGCTGTTTTGCCAACAAATCAACTAACTTGGCATGCATGTACATTATCATGACTGCAGTGGACCTATTTAAAAATGTAATTTTATTTTTGGATATCTCGGAATCATTATTTTATACAATTTATGGGGAAAAGTTTCTTTTATCTTATTAGTCTAAAATCACTATGAAAACTAAATATCTTAGAAAATAAGGGCGTATTTCATCAGTATCAAGAAAACGTGTTGAGGTAGAATTTATTTATTTATTCATCTAGTGTAACTAAGATGTCATCAGCACAAAAAAGGTGTTCCTTAAATAGCAATGACAAATCCTTAAAATTAGAAATTTAAATATTAAAGAAAAGACGAACTAGCTCTGATTTAATTATATTTATACATAATAAACAGTGATAACTTTGTGGACATCAGGTGTTATTGATTATGTTATGAAGTGTGTCGATTAATTTTCTATTGCAATCAAAACCAAGTGGGTAGTGTTCAATGGACAAATTGGTACAACATCAGAGTGTAAATTCTCAACAGTTATGAATTAATAATTTACTTAATTCTTAAAAACAATGCATAACGAATTATATGATACACACCCTGCACTATTAGTCTCTCCGTCCACTTTATTAGCAAGCTGAGACTCATGTGATTTGGATTTGGTTAAAGGATGAGCATCGGGTAATAATACTGTAGTTTGCAACCCTGTGTTATGCTTTCTACGAGGTGGTGGCGTTGTTGGAAACTTTACTCGTTCACCCACTATAACAACAAAATTAAAGATATAAACCTTCTCAAATTATATACACACAGAAACAAACAACAAATTTGTAGGTACTGTGATTTTGGAAAGAGTGAAATCCTAAATTAAGCCACCATTTCAGGATTCCACTTGTATCGGAAACTTAGCTTACAAATAAATTAAAACAGAGTTTTAAACAATGGTGGTCCATTTTAATATTTTGTAATTAATACTTGAATATATATATGTGTGATTTGACACTTTGATTTTGATTTTATATTGTTTACTTATAAACTTCACTTTTTATTGTTGATAGCTGTATCAGCTATTTTTTAGGCATCATTAGCGCCAATATCTAAGAAAAAGTTGCTCTTCTCGCTTAACTACACACCACTATTCCGCGAGAAGAGCAACTTTTTCTTAGATATTGGCGCTAATGATGCCTAAAAAATAGCTGATACAGCTATCAACAATAAAAAGTGGATCATCAAGATTGTTTTAGATGCTCAGTAACAACTCTATAAATATACTCTACAGTGAGAAATTATAAAGTATCTAGTTTTTTAATTGTTGTCGTTGAATGACAAGTGTTTTACTAAAATCGGTTTGACTAGAACAGCTGATAGAATAGGTGAATCATATGAGAAAAAAGTGGTCATTATTTATCTACTAATTGGTAATGAGGAACTGTTCTTTTTATAGTGAATAAGTCAAATTTATATAAATAATTTTAATGTGTACATATTCTGGATATAAATTATGTAAACCCTTTGTATTGTAATTTACAATTCTTTAAATAATAATGTAGTAATTAATGAAAGAGGAGTTTTTACAACTTCTAGTAGAGTCTTGCAAGAAATGAAATAACAGGTAAACAGCAATTTGATCACAATGGAGATAAATACATAAATCTGAAGAGTTTTGAAAATAAAAGTAGTGACAAACAATCGAACAATAGTAAAAACCTATTAAAATTATTACATGCAAAATGTGCCTTTTTTCTAAATGTCGAATAACTTTATTATGTTATCAGTGTGTCTCGAATGTAGTATGAAACTCTGTAAGAATACATTCGTATGAGCAAAAAACTAATTAATTTTATAAGTAAATAATTATATATATATATATATGTGTGTGTGTGTGTGTGTGTGTGTGTGTGTGTGTGTGTGTGTGTGTGTGTGTGCGTGTGTGTGTGTGTGTATTACTTTAATCTAAATATGTATAACTTATAAAAATTTATTTTGATATAATACTAATATAATCTTGTTTATCGTAGCACTTACAGTATATTTTTTCAACTTTTATATAAATAAAATTCAAAAATATTACAATGTAAAATAAATAATAAAATATTCAGTTA
The DNA here is from genome assembly GCA_963513935.1 of Aphrophora alni. Lineage (NCBI taxonomy): Eukaryota > Metazoa > Arthropoda > Insecta > Hemiptera > Aphrophoridae > Aphrophora > Aphrophora alni. The sequence continues at coordinate 78,019,804 of OY740772.1, forward strand.
AACTTATTTATACAAATAATACATTAAAAATCCCTTAATAAACTATTTTACAATGTGAAGCTTATTTTTTGCTAAAAATACATATACAGGTAATCCCCCTTTATAAGCGTAGATGGGTTCCGGCAAAGTGCCACGTAAAGCAAAACCGCCTATAACGGAGACTATTTATAGCCTAGCATGATATCAGTAAATAGAAGGTCATATGTACTGTACTAGACCTTAGTATTGATATTGATCAAATAGCCTATGTTAAAAAGGATTTTAGTAATTAAAAGAAGCGGTTTTGTTTAACTTTGGTGCAACCCAGCTCAAATACAAAACCTTTCAAGGGCCTTTTTAATTTTTTTTAAACTGTGTAAATGCAAAATCGTGTAAAGTGAAATCGCGAATAACAGGGACTCCTTTTATCAGAGTAAACAAGTAGTTTGAGAGACTACAAGTCGATATTTACTGGATATTAAGATGTAGTTTAAAGAGTTAAGATGTATGAAAGAGCAAAAGCGTACAAAGTTTGTAATTAAAAAATATAATTACAAATTTCAAAAATGGTATCCAAAATGGTTTCTTATTATCTAGGTCCTGCATGAGCTATTAATAGCTCATATTGGGCATAAATTTAATACTAAGATCGAAATCGGCAAATGAGAGGATAAAAACAAACACCACACCCTATTATATTAGTTTCATGATGAATGCTTTAAATTATTTTAAACTGTATTGCAATTACCCAAAACATAAATTAAATTCATATTTAGGTTTAGTTTAATTAAATTACAATAATTGAAGTAGAAAATTTAATAACTAAATAAATTATTTAACTTACATTTGCCTTTAGTAACTGGAGTAGATGGAGGTGTACACATAGGATAAGGAGGAAGAAGAGGTGACAGAGGAGCAGACAAGTGATGTGACATATTAAGTGATTCTTCAGACGGGACAGAACACCGAGCAGCTCTAGATCTATGAGGACGAGGTGATGACCCACCAACAACTAAGCGATGCCTGTCCCATGAGTCCCAGTATAAAGCTACATCTCCTGACTCACAATCCCCTCTCATTAGAATATCTAAAAAAAACAAAATCATATCCCCTCTCATTAGAATATATAAAAAAAAATTTTTTTAATCACAAACGTTTAGTACTTAGATGGCAAACACTAAAAATTGATTTTTTTTTTTTTTGTAAATTACGTTTTCCATTGCGGTTTTATCATCAACTTCACACAATTGAAACCATCCTAAAACCTACACATGAAACAAAAAACAATAAACAACAACATAACATGTTACAAGGTTATAAAAAGGCTCTGCAACAAGTTAACAATACTAAACTATGATAAAGACATATAAGAACAGTTAAAAACAAATATTACAGGGCTGTAAAAAGGCCCTGCAATGAGTTCACAAGGATACAATTTTAAAAGACAACTAAACATACTACAGAGGTGAAAATCCCTCTGCTATAATTGACTAGAAAATTTTATCAAAATATTTTCAGGTGATGCAAAAAGGACAATATCCTATCAAGGATCTAAACATTAACACCTAACAACGTTTGAATAGAATTGAGTAGGTCAAATGTTCTATGCACACCTCTTAGAAGAACACAGTCAATAAGGATGTGTTTAATTGACAATACACCTTGACAAAATTGACATTATGGCGGATTTCTGTGTTCCATCAGAAATCTATGAGTGATCATGGAATGACTGATATGAACAAGGGTAATTATCATTTCTTATCAACGACTGGGGCGCATGGATGTATTCTATGGATGAACAGTATCTTTTACTTCCTTCAGGTTATGTAACTTTTCTCTACTCGGTCAATTTAATTTTACTTTCTTTTACATTTAGTAAACAATATGGAAAATATAACATTTCTTTTCAGTTTTATTTGACTGGTTATGATCTACGCACAGTATATACAGTAAATAAAAATGAGCGAGTTACGAAAACGGAAGCGTGTGTTGGTTTCGTTTGAGAAAAAGACTTGACAGAGGGGAATCTGTAAAAAAGCTTTGTGACAAGTTTAATGTGGGAAAAGTACCATCAACGATTCGAGCGATTGAAATTAATGCCCACTTTGGGATCTGCCGAACTTTTACGAACATCGCTGTTTTTAGCAATGTATTTTTTCCCGTCGGGGTCGCCGAGTTTGCGAGACTCTACTGTGTGTGTGTGTATATATATGCAGATATAATCTTGTTGACCAATAAACTGAATAAGACATAATACAAAGATAAATATAAACTTAGTAATCAATAAACTCAATAAGACAATATTTAGTGAATCATAACGTTCATCTGAATGATGAACTTCACAGGTCCTTATTCCATTTTTTTATCATTTAAATAATCTAAGATATTTTGTTGAATTTCTTAATCAACAAATTGATTTTTCAATATTTATAAACTGTTAACATTATAATTAAGAATCATCTCATATGATTAATTTAGTGACCGTGGAAAGTGCTGGCACGCTTAATCCCCTCCCCGAGATAAGACAATACATTTAACCCATGTATATAAATGGGTATATCCTATCTCTGGTCCTAAATAATCACTCTGACTATCCATTTTAAAGTAAAAATGTTAAAAAACTATCCAAAAAAATAAGAAATATTAGATTTTTTTTTTAACACTACAAACAATCTCAAACATATTTAACTAAAACACTTCTTGTAACTAACAAAAATCACACGAAATCTCGACTGACAAGATAGTGGGCCAAAGCGTGACATTTCCTAGCTCTGTTAGTCGCTAGAAACCAGCACATCAAAACGTTACTTAATGCTTACTTTCAAATAATACCCTTATTAGACGATAGCATGTGTAGAATTATAGGGTAGCACAATACAACACATTTTTGTGTTAATAATGACAACAATGTTTTGTATGTATGAGCATGTCTATCCTCTCACAGAAACATCCTTACTCTTTTGGGATCAAACTTGCTTACTTCTCAACACGTTAATAGTTCAGATAAAATGTATTTTCAATGTATTAAAATTTCTCCAAAAATGCTGGTTCAAAAATTAACCATCAAAAAATGTAAATAAATCACGGACACTGTTATACAAAACTGAATATCTTAAAATCAGCCCTACCTATTTTGATCAAATTTGGTGAAATGTGGATGTTAATGAACCAAACCACAAGTGCCAAATTTAAAAAAAAGAAGAAAGTTATGAGTAAATTGGCAAATTCTAAATTGGTATTTTCCAAAATAATTGGAGAAATATAATTTTCATTTCACATACTATCTTAGATGGAAATAAATGCATTCTTTATAAAATATTGAAGTTTGTAAATAAATATAGGAAATATTATAGTATTTTGTATGACATTGTATTTATTTTTTGTTGCAAATACAGGGCTGAATTATTAACAATAAACGAAGTATGTATAATAAAATGTGAAACACTTTTAGAGTCCAACTACAGATATAAAATTTTACTGAATTTTCAAAACTCACCTGTATATCTTTTAAGGTTATGTAATGCATGTGTAAGACGACGAAGTTCTTCATCTTTATGTGGTCTATCCCCCAGAATAATGCGCAGTTCATGCTCAGTCTTATCTTGCAATGCTTCTAGTGAACGAACTTTGTAGCACACAGCCTGAATCAAAATTAAATTCTCTTGTTATTCACAATGATTATACTTTATTATGAAAAAATGTTAAATGAGGACAAAAGATACATTACAGTATAAACTAAAATAGACAGACAATTGGGCACTTTATTTAATTAGGCAATTAAGCACAGACAATTTAATAGAAATGGTTTATTAAATTTTAAAATTTTTTAGTTTAATACAACTCAAGATGCTTTTGAATTTACATACTTTACCTTGTGTTAAAATTAAGACATGTATACTCTATTCCTCCGAAGTTTCAATCAAGTCTATGTTCCAGTGAGTGAGTGAGTGAGTGAGTGAGTGAGTGTGTGTGTTTAGAGATATAATATTATTTGAACAACGATATAATATTTTGCATGGTTATGAGAACAACAGTTTTGTTTTTCAAACTTCTTTAATTGTATTGTTTATAATATAATACAATATTTTTGCATGTGATACAATTACAACATTAACCACCATACCAGTTTCGGTAGGTTTAGAAAAGTTGACTTGAAGTATAACATTATTCCTCGATCTTGAAATGTTATCTTTTTGTTTAGTCGTATCAATAACATACACACAATTTTCATAATAGAATGAGAACGGTATTTTTATCATATCCAAATTATCAGTGTAAACAAGTTTGAAATCTTTGTACATATCATATGCAATTGCATAATTACCATTCTCAATATCTAAATTCATCAACTCATCGGATAATTTTCCTCGTTAATTCGAATAAGAATATTTTTCATTAGTGCTGAATTGAAGATAGAGTGATTGAGTGTTTGTGCGTATATAGAATTCCGTTATCACAACTTTACCTTCTACTGGTAGCGCAGTATCATCATATGATCCATCCGCTTTGGTATCTTTCCAACAAAACAGTGCATCATCATCACTAGATTAAATAAACGTACAGTAGAACCTCTGTTAACCGGCCTCGGATTAACCGGTCCTCGGATTAACCGGCCTATATCGTAGTGTACTGGTTGGATGAGAGTTTCCGAAAATAAATTGTAATTGAAACACCAAAGCGGCGGCGATATCAAACGACTTTGTCGATAGCGGTATCCCATTGTCGGCGGCGTAAAAACACCGCGGCAACAAAGCGTGGCAATATCAAACAACTTTGTCGATAGCGGTATCCCATTGTCGGCGGCATAAAAACGCCGCGGCACCAAAGCAGCGGCAAGTCAAACGATTTTGTCGATAGCGGTATCCTATTGTCGGCGGCATAAAAACACCGCGGCATTGGCACCCGTCGGTATAGCAGACATACACCCACAAAAACGTTTGATGGGCCGCTTATTTCCACGAATCATTTTAGTATACATTATGGAAAATATAACACTTCTTTTCAGTTTTCGGAAGCGTGTGTTGGTTTCGTTTGAGATGCGGTTAAATGTGTCAAAAGACTTGACAGAGGGGAATCTGTAAAAAAGCTTTGTAGTGTTTAATTTTTTCATGTTTGATGTATAATATACATAACATAATATATACGATACATTTATGTACAAGAAAATGAGTTGCAATAACATCTTAATTGCATAATTCTTAGTGCTACCTGATTAAATAAGCTTTCTTTGAACGAAAACCGATTTTTCACGGGAACCTCGGATTAACCGGCCAAACGGGCAACCGGCCCGGGTGTCAGTCCCGACTAGACCGGTTAAGAGGGGTTCTACTGTAATTGTAAATCCCCCTTTATAGATCGGTCTTTTCACATCATCGAAAAATCCTAAACCGAAATGTATCAAAACAAGATAGAATTTATTTTTGGCTCCCTCAAATTCCGATATACAGTATATCCATATTTTCATAGTGAATTCAAATCTGATTTTGCGTGTGAAACTAGGGCTCTCACCGTACTAGTGATCCCGGGTTGATCGACTTCTTCTATCAAGTGACTATGTATCTTTACTTCTATTTTTGAAAATAGGTGTGGGACAAAACTATCAACATTTTTAATATTAGAGCCTGCAGGGAATTTTGCCCCATCAGACTTTTAATCGATCATATCAAAAACGATCCTGCAATAAAAAATTAATATTGCGACATTGAAAACATGCCACCATGATCAATCATAAATTAAATTTTTTTAATTGGCGCATTTAAATTTAACGTGCTCTTAGGATAAAATGATTTATATTCAGATCGAACAATATCATCCATATACTTTCCGTATACACTACTTGACATTTTTCACCTCCTTTATATAGAATTAGAATAAAAAGTTGCGCATGTTACAAATGAGATTACTCAAAACTATCAGCCCAGAAATATTTATTTTCTTTCAACTTCAAAATTATACTATGAAACGAAAGCTTTTAAGATAATAAATACAATACAACTATACATAGATGACCACATAGGCCCTATAGGAGGATCATTATATTCTTGTATTCTGTCATCATTGTAGAACAGATTAATTCTACCTAGATATTTTACAAGTCCTATTGGAGGATTAACATATCGGCTTACAAATAGAAATAATATTCTTTAACTTTATCTTTATAGTACGCTGTCCAATGTGAACCGTTTGAGCTTGAATCACCCAAGTTAACTACACCATACTCTATTATTTTTGGGACCTGTGGTAATTCATCCCGCATGAAAACCGATCTGAAATTAAGTATTTTAAATTTATCTAAAGCATAATGAAGGATATCAGTGTTTGTAAAAGAAAGGTATTTATTTTTTAGGTGTAATGATTTTTCCTTTTCAACCCCTGTCCTTGATATGTAACTGCCCCATAGCTCCATTGCTTTATTATGTCTAATTTGTCGAGATAATTTTTTATTACAATCTTTATAGTCAATAACAGAATTTGCAACTTGAGATGCTACACCCATTAATGCAGCCAATACTCCGATTTCAACAAACACTAAAGGTAAAAATCCACTTTGATAATTCCCGGAGGACCAAACAAATCGTCTAGAACTCTGATTCCAAGAGAAAGTTGATTTATTTGTTCTCTTTCTCAAATTTCTTCTAAATAATTTTCGATTATTTGTTGTTTTTCTTTAATTTCTTGCTTTATTTTATTGTATTCGTTTTTATTAAATGGTACAATTTCATTGTTTAATTTTTCGAATTCATTATCATAATTTGGTTTGATTGCATTGCTAAATGGTGTAGAAGCAAGTTGATCTATTTCTTGTAAAAGATTATTGATTTTTTGTTGTATTTCATTGCTTTATGGTGTAGAAGGAAGTTTATCTATTTCATATAAAAGATTATCGATTTCTTGTTGCCTTCTTTCAATGTCATGATTAGGTTTAGGAAGAAGCGGTTGTACAACTCTCTTTGTAGGATGATTGAATTTAGAAAGAAGTGTTGGTAAACAATTTTCAATGTGTTTCTGATTCTAAATGTATATCCCAATTATTTCTTGCCCTAACCATTTTCATAGGAATATATTTCAGGCCAAAATCTGCAATAATGTTGATTCTTTTTCTTTTCTCTTCTTTACTTCATTATTAGATACTTCTGGTCTTGCATTATTAACGATAGGCATATTCACTTTCAAATGAGGTTTAACTAGCCTATCACGACTAATTTGATACCAATTGTTAATAGGTTTTTGATTAGGACCAAATTGTACTCTTGGAGGTCTACAAAGAGGTGCATACACTTTTCGTGATGATTTCCTAGTTATGAATTTAGTAATATCATCATCAACTACAATTTTAGCAGGTTTCTGAATGGGTGCTCGAATAACTTTGGGATACCGTTTCACTAGATTTGCTAGATACTCTTTGCTATATTTGTCTTCATTTTGAGAAATTTTATCGTTCACTGTAATTTTCTAATTAACAATATGTTTAGCACCTAATGGTAATTTTTCTAAACTAGAAAGATTTGGAGGATGTTTCATTCTTGTTATATTGAAAATGTTTTCAGAATGTTTCTGTTTAACATGTCTAGCCTAATTGGAACAGTACACATCAGTATTACATATATTCCAGAACCGTGATTTCTTAGTTTCCTTTTTCTTATTAGAAGAAAACACTAATCTACACTAACTACGTCTATGTTAGAAGTACCTAAACTAGCTAAACTTATATGCTTTTTTATTACACTTTTATAACACGCATAATAAAATCGTACATTACTAGCTCTACCTGCGTTAGTTACGTCTACATTATAATTATCTATACTAGATCATTAGCTCCAAAAGTATCTAAATTAGTTTTACCTGAGATATAGTCATCTAAATTACATATGTCTATGTTAGAAGTATCTAAACTACCTATGTTTGTGATAAAGGTATCTAAACTAGCTAAACTTAAAGTATATGATTTTTTGTTTTTATATGACTAGCCCAATTTGATTTGTTAATACTTTTATTAAACACATCATAATGTGCTGTTTTTGGTTGAGAATAAACGTTTGAATTTTCCATCTCCTTATGAAGATATGGATCCTCTTCTTGATGCGTAGAAGTCTTTGGCCGATCCTGTTGATTTATTAGTAGCTTGATAAAGAAGTAAGAAGTAAGTGTAGAAATTATTAAAACTACAATTAATATTGATTTTTAAATGTTGTAAGTTGCTCCGGCTTACTTACAACTTGAATTTAATTTAATTTATGAAAAACACTAGGGGCAATTTGGAAGAAACAATAAAACAACTTAATTTTATAAGTTAGGCGTCCATTTTGTGGTAGGACACCATCTTGCAAGCATTTGAATCTAAATTTCTATTCTACAATTACTTCTGTATTATTTAATTCTATTTTAAAAGTGATTCTACTATTAACGGAAACCTTTCTTTTTAATCACTAAAGATTTAACAAATAAAACACAATTTTTCTTTTGTAAAAATTCTATAATTTATTTGGTCTAGCCGACCATGGTTTCACCAGTTACGGCATTGACAAGGCTCTTACAAGACTAAATACAATACACACCATAAGTATTATAAAAGGTTGAGAAAGGCAGGAAATTCCCGTTAACAAACAAAACAAACAAAGCACAATGACCCGGGGGGGAAACCCCACAGGTCATTCACACAGGTATTAACCAACCTTGAATAGAGGTTGAAGTAAAGGAGAAAATGACAAAAATTGTTTGGTCATTTAAAACTAGATTAGCATCATTACACAAAAGTCTCTTAATTTCTAAAATTTCCAAACATTTTTTTCTACTTTTTACGTTCACATGTAGAATTTCAAAATTAACATTAGAATAAAAATCTGTCAGTGCATGATTTTTTAAATGGTTAGAAAAACTAGAATCATTATAACCTAACCGCCAACTCCTTTCATGCTCACCTAACCTACACTTAAAACTACGGCCTGTTTGGCCACCATAAGCAGCATTACAAATACTACATGTCAGTTTGTACACACCACTTTTTTGCATTCGATCTACGTTATCTCCATTGTTAGCTGAGATTTTTATGGATACTTTTGAATCTACAGTTTTTGATAGTAATAACAAGTTTAAGCATTGTATTAATTATTGGTATAGATATGTAGATGATGTTTTATGTTTATTTGAAGGTACTGACCTCCAACTTGAGTGTTTTTTAAATCATTTAAATTTTATTAACTCGGCGATACAATTTACTATGGAAGTAGGACAGAATCATCAAATTAATTTTTTAGATCTTACAATTAAAATCATTGATGGTAGGCATAATTTCAGCATTTTTAGGAAACCTAAGTTTAGTGACAACATTATACATGTTACATCACAACATCCTTATAATCATAAATTAGCTGCTTTCCATAGTATGTTGTATCGCCTCATTAATATTCCTATGTCTAATGATGATTTTTGTGCTGAGCTTGTATGTATCAAACAAATAGCCATTAATAATGGATATGAGGTTAATCTCATTGATAAAACGTTAAAAAGAAAATTAAAAAATAAGGCTAAATCTTTTATTTTCCCAATAGTCAATTCTAATAATTCCACACAAAAGTGGCGTAGAATTAACTATTTTGGTAAAGTTAGCCATGCAGTTGGTAAAGTTTTAGAAAAGAAAAAACACTGTAAACCAGCTAATTATTGTAAACAAAATTTAGGAAAGATGTTAGTAAATTCCAAAGATAAAATAGAAAAAATGCAAAAAAGTGGTGTGTACAAACTGACATGTAGTATTTGTAAAGAAAAGACCAAACCACATCCTATTCAAAACAGAAGATCGCCTGGCAGATGGTTGAAGGAAGAAAAGAAAATGTAGACAATGCACTAAAGAAAAGAAAAGAACTGAGACTGTGCACTACTGCCCTGGTTGCCCTGACCAACCTCCTTTATGTGCAATCAGGTGTTTTGACCTGCATCACGACAGCTTGTAGACCAAAAACAATATGGGTGGGTGGTTAGGGATGTAAATATTGTAAAAAACAAGTGATTTTTTTAAATTTCAGTAACATTAAAATTTTTGTGTGTGTTGTAAATTGTAAGACGTGTTCTTTTTTGCTGTTTTTCTACGCTTTTATGGAGCAGGTGGTAACATAGTCTTACTAACTATTTGGTTAGGTACATTTTTTGGTGGAAGCAATGCTCGTATGACCATCGACCTGTAGTTGTACAACTGTTCTTTGTTGTCAACATTTGTGGCATTGTATAAAGCCAACCCGTTCACTATAAACAATTGAATAAAATGTACAGACCTTCTTGTACCATCTGACAGTTTTCCGTTCCGATGGGTAGTAGGCCATCATTTAATCTACTCTATCCACACCTTTCATGTAAACTTTATACTGAACGATGGGCAAAGGCTTACTTCTGGGTTGACCATGTCTATTGTTACTTACTGTCATGGTGTTGTCATGTTCTGTAGATAGGTACGTAACATTTCTCTTATCTTTCCATTTTAGCTAAGCTACTCCTTCAGCATAAACTTGTGTTGTTTCACCTTTCTTCAATTTGGCATCCTTTATTGCTTGAGGAACAAATTTCCTGTCTGCCCTGACTGTTCCTGTACAAAAGGTTTTGTTTGCCAGCAATTGCGTAGCCAAACTGAAACTAGTATAATAATTGCCCATATAGACTGAGTGGCCATTTCCAAGATAAGACTTCATAAGTTTCATCACAACTTTAGCTGCATGCCCTTTTCCACTAACTGTTTGGTCCCCTGACTCACCATAAATAATCAGTTGAAGCCCTTGGCTCTCACAAAGTGAATAAAACTTGGCGCCAAACTTGTAGCGTTTACCCTTCACGTACTGGCGAAATACTAGTCTGCCTCTCCAAAGCATCATACCCTTGTCTAAAGTAAGTTCTTTTGAGGGGTAATAGACTTGCCTCATTTATTATTGAAGTAGTCGAGGAAATGTTGAACTTTGTGTAAGTGTTTGTCTCTGTTTTCTTCGCCGTGAAATGAAAAATGTAAACACCTATAAATAATCATAAACCTGTCCCTAGACATGTGCCTTTTGAAAAAGCCTACGTCATATAAATCATCACTTTTCCAATAATCCTGCAGCCTATTTATTTTAATATTCCCCTGATGAATTAATAATGGTAGGAAAACCTTTAGTTCTGCCACTGTGAGGTCATTCCAACGGCGGATACGCGAGGCTAGAGTAGTACTGGGACCGCAAAAATAATCAAGAGCATAGGCGTTAGTAGCACGCACAACATGCTACAGAAACATGTCATCAAGCAGTAATAAGAAATAGTCAACAGGACCATTTAAACCAGGGGCAGAACACAAAGCCCAGGAACTTTGGTAAAGGGAAAGTCCCTAAGTCCCAATTGCCATAAATAGGGTCTTCATCGTCAAGACTCTGACTCACCTGAGTCAGTTGTAGTATCAGAATATTCATTCTCTTCTTCACTCTCTCCTCGCACATTTGCCGTGTCAGACGTTGAAGCCATGTTTCAACGAGTAGTGATCCCGCACTATCACACGTGATGCACAAAAATAAAACACAAACACAATCACAAAAACTGTACACGAAATAGGTTAGATCACAATGGGCATACGCGCCGGACTACTTTCTTTACACTAGAAGGTTCGCATACTTTCTGCCGTTAGCGGCACTAACTAGGTGCGCGGGAACTGCAAGCAAAGATGATGACGTCATACTATAGTATGTCCCCCGAGGGCTGACAGAGCTTCAATTCCCTACTTTAAAAGACACATACTCAATGAACTTTACCTTACACAAAATTGTCTTAGGACGTCCTGCGCTAAACGTGAATGGGCGTTGGAGGTCTAAAGACGTCCTTTGCTGTCAATGTGTTAAAAACTGCTTTTATGTTTCACAAATACTTTTTAAAAATTACCTAAATACTGGTTAGGTACAACATTTTAAAATTAGCACATATAATTTTTATTTTTTTTTTAAATGGGTTATGGGAAATAGGAAGAGATTCTTGTGAGTGTGTTTTCATATCAAAGTACAGATAGTGATGCCTATAAATTAATGGTTTCCTGCCCTGTTACTTGGCATCTATTATTATTATATGATTTTGTGTGTATACATACTCTTGTATGTCTTTTTTATCTGTTCAGTTTTCTTTTATCTCTTCTGGTTGTTATGGTTGTTCAATGCTAGTTTATTGACAGGTTTTTGTTTGCTTTGTTCAGTATTTCCATATAATTGTGAATATTTTCTGTGTACAACTTGTGTTCCTGCACAGGCTAAATGCATATGTCAGCACTTTTTTCCAAAATTTTAATTTTTGTTTCTTTAAATAAAAATTATTATAAATTAACCTACACGTTATTCAGTACCAGTATCATAAAATAGAAATAAAATGTTTTAGTCTGAAAACATAAGAAATTAATTTATAATTTATAATTAACAAAAAGATTAATCATACACATACCTGGACAGAATCAGGACATAATCCTACAACTTGCAACCACTGCCTGAGAGAAGGAATGTGTTTTAACTCATGGGGCGTGCAGTCATCATGCAACTTTGCTTTTGTCATCAACTGTCTTGAAAACAACTTGATTAGCTTCCCCTGAAAACAAAGTAATAATTCACTGAAATCATCTGAAGAAATCAAATGTTCACTTAAAAAAAGCTTGTTTTATAATTAAAGGCATTACTATGGATGATGTGTTTGCTGCACTGAAGTGATAAAACTATGGCTATTTACATATACAGGGTGATTCGCATAAGGTTTCGAGCACTTTCTGAGCTGATTCCACTAGCAAAAATATGACAAAAGTTCATATTAACATTGGTCCGGAAATGCTTTATTTGTAAAGTGAAAAAGATATTGAGATCAAACTTCGTATAACTATTTGTTGCATAACCATTTATCACTGTACTAAAAACCAGAACATTCTTTTAAATATTTTCAAAATGGCGGCCGTTTAAACTTTTTAATGTTAAATATCTCAAAAACCGGTAACTTTACAAAAAAATCACACAAGACCAAAAAATTTACTTTGTTAATGATAAACACAACAGTTTTAAAAAAAATTATTTTGTCTGTAGTTCAACGAATAACAGAGACATTGACAAAAAACAAAATATGTATTTCTTGGTAATTGTCAACAATACCCAGAATTACTGCATAATTACGTAAATTATGATTTCCTAAGTTTTTACCGCAAAACACATGGTCAACAATACATTTTTGTCATTAGTGAATGTTCTTTATTATAGCTTTAAATGGTTTCAAACAGTGCAGTGCCATTTACTATGTGTTTATTTTAGAATTAGCGACATATCAATTTGTGTAATATGACATCAATGGCTTTGTTATTTATGACTGAGGAATACGTAGACATGGTTTTGATCTTAGGCATGTGTGAGCTTCATAAAGCTACATTGTTCATTAAACACAGCCAATTACTATCAAAATAACAAACAAGGCATCAAGTAACCATTCTCTCTAAACTTGCAGACCACATTATTAAGAGAAATGGGACAGTAATTTCCTGGTTCAGTTTTCTCTTAATCTGGTTTTAGAAGAGGTATTACTGTAGCCTCCAACCAAGCATCGGGAAAACATTGCTCCCCGAATATATGATTGTATATTTTAAGGAAAGTTAGCTTCCCCAAAAATGGGAGGTGTTCAAGAAACTATGTTGTAGTGCCTGTATTTAAATCCTGTCTCAATAACATAGCAGACCTTTATTCCTGTAAGAAAAAACAGATATTAATGGCGATTTTGTTGAAAGACCTACAGTTAAAGGTATGTTTTCTTGACACCTTTTATAGAAACGAAAAAGGAGTGGCTGTAAGAAGCAGTTGAAGAAAAATTAGCAAATGATGAGCCCAAAATATTTAGCAATGTCATATGTTTGTAATCTAAACTCCATATCCCTGCTTAAGTCCCAATAAGGAAGCAGAAAGAGGAGGACAACTAACAGAACATAATTTCTTCCATACCGTTGGCATGGGTGTGGTTCTTGACATTGTGCCAATGTACTGGGACCAAGATTCCTTCCTACTCTGCCTAAACAAATTCACGGTGCTTTGGCTTGTAGTATTTTATACCTTTCAAGATTTTCATAAGTATGTCTTTGACTAAACGTCCTTAGAGCTTTACGATATAAACAAAGTGCGTCACATTTTTGTCGTTCCATCATAGAACTGGTAGACGTAGTAGTCTCACCGACGTTTTCGTCCACTGCTGTAAAGGAGTGCCACTATAAATGAATGGACTGCTTCATGAATAGGAACATTATCATTAATATTAGGTGATACAAAATCTTCGGCATAATCTTCTCATTTTGCTTTGTGCATTTGATCCATTTGGGAAGACGATCATTACAGTGCCAGAAGTCAGAAAAGTTTAGCTTCACAGGAGTGTGATCACTACTGTAGGTGTTAGTTAGAACGAACCACTTAAATTTTGAAGCAAAACTATGGCTACAAAATCGACAGTGGTCCAACCACCTGTTGAAGCCGCTAGATGAATTGGTGAACCATCATTGAGCAGAATCAAATTGAAATTGGATCGATGGTGTTGTACGGTTCCCTCTAGGGCTGCAGGTTTTAGATACCCAAATATAATGATGAGCATTAAAATCGCTCACCAAAATGTCTCTACAGAGTTCCTTTTTCTTATTCAACCAAAAGTGTGAAGTTACTATTTGACAATTACTCATGTTCTTCGAACACCACTGGAAAACAGACTATTCTAAAAGAACACCTTTCTACTAATTTACATCTCTTTGAAGTAGAAATAATAAAACACAAAGATAATGGTGCATCATCTGTTATTGTAATAGAAACCACAAAAAATACAATTTACCAATATGAGGCTTTTAAAGACAAATCAACATTGTACCTTGGGAAATGTTTCAAGACATGATATTTATATGAATAAGAATAAATATTTTATATATAGGAGTGTTTTATGTAAAATATCAATTTAATACTTTTTTAGTGACTTAAAAGTATAATCTGTGACGATGTCACTGTGGGTCGGGAGTGGGACCTACTTATCCGCTTTGCCTTATGACAGTGAACAGCTGATCAAAACTGCAGCTATGCTGAGCAGAGCACGCTAGTTGTAAGGCGAAATATTCTGTATTCCTACCATCCAGATAACCAGTCATGTTGTGAAGTGCAGTATTGTTTCAATTTTTGTTTTTAAATATTTAATTTCCAAACTAACCATGGATGGTTAAATAATTAGTCATGACATTCAGGGTTTTTGGATATGTGTTTTGGTTAATATAAACAAGAGGAGATGACAAAGGGGCACATCCAAGTTCAACTCTCTTGTTAACTATTATTAGTGTGTGAGTGTTTAATAAGTAATTAGCTTTAATTTAGAAATGTAGATTTACTAACATCAACAGCTACATTAGTGAGAAGACAGTTTCTTTTGTATTCAAACTGCTTCCTCATCCTAAAATAAAAAAAAAAAGAATGCTTAACTTAAGTTATATATAATTATATATATATAGGCTATATATATATATATATATATATATATATATATATATTACATGATTTCTATTTTAAAAAAATGAATCTAGACCTAAGTAAATCTCATACACAATAAAGACGTTTAAAAAAACTTAATGAATATCCATCCTTTTGTATCTGTTAATAATTTTTTACAGAATGTACCAACCTATTTCAGTGAACCTAGGTCTTACAATAGGTCGGTATAGTTTATTTTACAGATTTAAATTATGCCTTAAATGATACCATTTGTTACCATCCATGACAACAATAAATATGGGAACTATAAAATTAGTATATTTTTATTATACATTAAAATAAAACGAAATATAAATGCTTCAGTGGTCACAATTTAGTTCAATTTCATTTAAAATTTGACATTCATAAAAAGGGCATGCGCAAGGAAGCATGATGTCTATCATAACGTGGCCATGCATGAGAAAACACTATGTCTATTTTGTTGACAAATGTAGTTTTTTGTTTTGTTAATTACTGAAGAGGTCAACTATATTACCATTAGCCTAATATTTAAAGTTAATCTTAAAAACTGTACATATTTAAATAATGTTTCTAATTCATAAAAAAAAATGTATTGCTATAGGTTACAATAGCCTATTTATATTTCTAGATTTGCTTAGATTAAACTATGCTAGGGTATTTAAAAAAATATCCACACCTGTGTGTGGCCTACCCTTATCACCTTTTATTGAATTTTCATTAATAATTAAGCTTATTCACATACTGTATCCGGTATTAAGAACCATAGACCCTGGACCATTATATATGTATATGGTGTACAGCATAATATTAATTTGAAATACTTGGCTTATGGAGTTCTAAAAATCTTTAAAATAGGTGCCTATTAAGTTGTCAGAAATATTTTATAACTCAGACCGGCTTCTTTTTTTACCATGGACAAGTTGGTTAAACACTAAAATGGTTTAATTCAGAGACCATTATAGGCCTAGATTAATTTTTCTTTATAATTTAGCAGCAAGCCAATTTTTACTCTGGATGTAATAGTAGGCCTACCAATTCCATCTCAAATAACTAAGTTATAAACCAAAATTTTAAAATACCGATTTATTTATATTTAACAATATATATAATAATTTATACACTACATTAAAAAGTTACTTTTAAATCTATTCCATTATATTCATTATTTGAATACTAGAAATGTTTTCGCAACGTAGAAGATTGGTTAGATTTCAGCAAGAAAAAAGTATATTTTTCATTAAAAAAGTAGGTAAAATACAAGAAAAATATAAACTGTATATAGCATAGATTGACCTGAAAAAAAGGTAAAGCAGCTGTTGTTAAATTTCATATTTTGAGAGGTGAATCAAGCTTTCCAAATAATTTTGTTCTTTAGATGTCATATATCCTGGATAACAAACAAACAGAACACAATTCTCATAAAAAATATGACTAAGTATCAGACGTGTTTCAATGACAAGTTCGTCCTCTTCAGTGATACACGAATCAAACTATAATTGAATCTAACGTTGCGCTGTACCCCATATTTATACAAACTGAAGGGGACGTGGCTTATTATTTTACACTGCCAAGGCGATAGCCTACGCGCCTCGTGTCAATTTTTACTAACTAAATCTTATCAATTTAGTCATGTATCCTGTTTAGGTAATTATGCATTGAAGCTTGCCTTAAAATTCAATAAAGAAAATCGTTGAAATTGTTTACTACTTACCTTATTTTGAAAAAAATGAGATCATATTAGGTGTCGTCAGACATTTTTTAAGTACCAAAATACATTAGTTTAGTAAAAACATAGAAATATAACAGTACGAAATACAGCTCAGGTTATAAATGCATACGTTAATATTTATGACTACATTAGTCAAGTTAGTGAATGTACGATTGTTTGTTTTATTAGGTCCGGCTAGGTGACTATATATATATATATATATATATATATCGGATGTGTATTAGAGCGTATACATATATATAGTCATCTAGCCAGACCTAATAAAACAATAATATATATTTTAATACTACTCGAATAACATAACCAGAGCTAGATTTCTATTCGTAATAAACTAACCAAACTTGGATTAAGTACTTTTTTATATATTTTCTAGTAAAATAATTTATTGAGCTACCGGGTACTTCAAAAGTGTCTGGCGACACCTAATATGATCTTATTTTTTCAAAATAACCTAGAGTAAAAATTTCAACGATTTTCTTAATGAAAAAGGCAATCTTCAATGCATAATTAATTACCCCTGGTTATTATACTGATAATTCTTACCTAGTATTATTCGATGACCGGATTACTTAAATAAAATATCTATGGAAAATGTTCCTAAGAGTAGGCAGGTCTACAACTTAAATATATTACAAGAGTAAGTAACTATTAGGCTAACTGATTTCAAACCAACTATTATGTAGTAGCCTATTTGTTTCACTGTGCTTAGCAACCTCAAATTGAAATAAGTCTTTTAATTTTAGAATCTATGATTACAAATCAGTTTTGAATTTTTTTTTTTTTGCCTAAATTGATTTTTTTAATCTTTAGGTATTGGCCATCATCTTACATCAGAAGGAGAAATAAAAAGTATTATCTGAGATGACATCACCTAAAAGTATAGTATCTTTGGCTATATTCCTCCATTATTATAAACAACTGCACTGCACATGGGTGTGAACAAATCGTAGTTTTATAATACGGTAATATGTAGTTTATAACCTACACAACAAATATTTACGTAGGGCAAGTTAGGTTAGTTTAAATCGTTTACTTACATAAATTAATTTATATATTAATTTTCTATGTTTTAATTAACATATATAAATAAAATCATCTAACCTAACCTAACTTGTATAGATGCTAAATATTCATTGTTTATATATATATATATATATATATATATATATATATATTATTAGGCCTATGTTACAAAAATGTAAACATACCTAACAATGTGACAATATTAAATTATTATTATAATTAATTACATAAAGGTGGTAAAAAAATTTAAAGGGCAAACAAAATTGTGCAAAAATAATCTAGGATCATCAAAAATTGTAAAAAATAAAAGGTTACTGCAATTGGAAGTAGACAAGTACATTGGATCAAATAATACCTGTTTTTAAAAACTAAATATATTTAAAATACACTATAATAAAACCTAGGTTAGTTTCAAAAACTGCTTATTTAATTGTGCCTACTGACTATGTTTAAGTTAGGCCTAAGTTCCGTATTACAAGTTTTAATATTTTACAGTCTAGTAATAATCTATGACGAAGTCAAGGTAACTAACAAAATGCAATTTAAATAGAACCATTCCTTAACAGTCAGGCTCAAAAAAAAAGTATCAAATTAGGCCTAAATATTGAGTTTAGATTTTGATGACATACCATGTAATTAATCAAAACAAAGTAATATTTTTTAGAAATGAAGTATCGTAGTAATTATCTAACCTCTAGTGTTCTAATTTCATGCTGAGTCAGTTCGGCACTCGTCGCACATTGAGTTCTTAACCCTTCCAATCTATCTGCAGAAATGTCAATCATGGACTGGACCATATCTAGGCCACGACGAACTTCTTGTTCTGTGTCTTCTTCTGCCATAACAAATGTTGGCTTACACTTAACTACATTTCACTACATTTACTATACACTAACAACTGTAGGTTATATGTTGAAACAACAACACTGAAATAAACCCACGGTGAACACTGATAAACCGCAAATATATTAGCCATTATGGTTATATGGATAAGAAAGGTAGGGATAAACCACCATCATAGCTGCCTTCAAATAATCTTCCACTGTACTGCAAGTGCAAACTCCAAACCTAGTAATCAGCTGATTTGTTTTGACAGTGATAACTTTACTGTTATATAGTATCCTCATATAATATTATCAAGTTATTTCTCTTTTATTTTATATATAATATATATATATATATATATATATATATATATATATTTAAAAGAGCACAATATTTAAAATATTTAAGAATCATTTTAATTTTTCCTTAATGTTTTCAAAGTAACATTGATGTAAAATATTATTTCTTTCCGAATATGAGTGAAAACAAATTGATATACAAACATAATTATAATTATTAACAAAACTAAAGTTATTTTACAGGATTTAAAATAAGATGATAATTTAATCCTTACTCTTGTCACTTTTAATAATAAAAATATATTGTAGCGTAATACCATTGTTATAATATAAAAGTAAGTTGGTGTTTCTCTAAAAGCATTGGTTTACCATTGCTGTAACGTGAGAGTGAATCCACCTCCAATAATGTCTAGTTTTAATAAGTAAAATTGGCTCC
This sequence comes from Aphrophora alni, assembly GCA_963513935.1. Classification (NCBI taxonomy): domain Eukaryota; kingdom Metazoa; phylum Arthropoda; class Insecta; order Hemiptera; family Aphrophoridae; genus Aphrophora; species Aphrophora alni. The sequence goes on from OY740772.1 coordinate 78,039,583, forward strand.
CAATGTAATGAGGAAAACATAACTCTAATTCAGTATAATATTACATTTTTATGTCCTCTGCTGTTTATAATCTATAGTTTATTGCTTTATAGAAATAAATTTGTATTTTTTTTTTATCATAATACAACAATACTACTGAAGTTATATCATCTTCCTATTACAAGAATCTAATATTCAATTATATGCAATACACAAATAATGTATTTATATTTTCAAATACAGAAACAGATATTTTAAATCTTGGTGAATAAAAATATGGTAAACATTTACTTCAGCATTTTTTTTTTTTTTTACATGTTTGTTTAATCCCCTTGTATATGGTGAAATCATAATATGTTCAAGAAATTTTTAGTTTCTACTAAAATCAAATCTCTCCCCTCCCAAGCAGATATTTTTTTATCAGATATAATATTCCCTTCAGGGGCTCACTTATAGATTAATACAAGTATGGCAATCCTGAGCGTCCTATTTTTTATTAAATATCTAGTAAAAAGTTTAAATTATATAATCATCAATGTGCTAAAAGTTTAAAACGTTATACTTCAATGTTGTAAAAAGTTTACAAAACATACATATTATTACCAAAAACAAGTTGAACATATTATTTTTTAAAATATGTCAATTACAACAGCATATGCTTTGCTGCTACATACACTTTTGTAGCAAATGCTAATTTTTGAGGCTATGACTGTTGGAGAAAGAACAACCTAGACCACTGGAAGCACAGGCTATTTAATTTTTTTGCCCTGGTCTGGACATTCCCCTCACCAAATTCAGCAGCTCAAACTTAATGAACTCCCCTTTTTATTGTATTTACTTTGGTAAGTAACCAAATAGCTCGACTTTAGTTTCCCTTAAGTTTTTTCTTTTAAGATCTCTGGAGCGTAGATTCTTAAGCAAAACTTATCTGTAAAGTATTCCTGTAATTTCATTATTTCTCATAGAACAAAATATTGTTTTTGATGAAACCTTTCTGATTATTTAAACAAAAAAATCTTTTTCAATATATACTAAATTAGAAATGACTGCTCTTTACAGGTAAAACTGATAATGAAAAGTAACAAGTGCAGCAGGCCTAATGAAAATTATTCAAAAACATTTCTCTCATAATAAACCAATATCTTAATCTAAACAAAACATAAATCTCTTGAAAATAAAACACATACGTATATAATATTTAAATAAAATATTTTACCATTTTTATATAAAGAAAATTGAGTTATAAAACAAAATAAACTTTAAAATTATATTAAGAACTGAACAGTTTTAGAGAAAATTATTGAATTTAATATCTAAAATTTTAAACAAAATCAAATTTTGATTCTACCCAATTCAGAAAATTTACTTAACAAATTTTGGGGCATATAAAAATTTGGTTTTCGGCAAACCTGTGGTTTGAGTGAAGTCTCCTGGTCCCTTTGGGAGGTTGATGCTGGATACAGATGTGGAGAAATCTGGTTTCTTCTCAAGTTGGATGATTAAAGCTGTTATCCATCGTTGGTCGGCCCTTGTGACTTCCTGCAAACAGTGTCTTTCTTCTGCAGTCTCCCTCTCCACTCTTCGACTCGTATTTCTTGTTTCTGTCTTTGAAATTCTCGTTTAGTTTTTTAACAAAAATTACGTCAATGACTTTGATGAAATTTATAACCTTGAAAATCTATGTTATAGATCATTATGTGCATTAAAAGATAATTTCAAAGTTATTATTATTTTTAATGGATTTCATTATAAGAAAAAGAATTAAAACACTATGATAGGCTATACAAAAAAATCTATGCTTCAACAATTAATTAATTTAAGTCCCCACCAATATTTTAAAATTGACCCAAGCAATATCAACCAATTTGTTAAAATTGTATAGATTTATATACAAACCAATGTGTTCAATTAGATATAAAATAAATAATTACAGTTAGTAACTTAAAATTTCAAAAAATTTACCTGATTATGATAGTTAGGATTTATTTTAATTTTGTTTTCAAATTCTCTGGAGAAATCTAATTATTGTATGTGCTTAGAAACCAAAGTTTATCACATTGGTTCAAGTCACATACATTTACATTTCACCAAATCAAAATAGCTTGTGCCAGATTTTAAGATATTAAAAGTTTTAAAACAGTACCCATTCTTTATTTTCACTAAATTTACTGTAATTTTGGGAAGATGGTGACCAATATGTTTTATTCAGATCATAAGAAAAAAAAAATTGTCTTCAGGACATTTGAGTCACGTAAATTTGAAGTTAGAACAGATTTTGAAATTTTATGTTTTGAGCTATTAGGTACCCCCAAAATCTGAGAAATAAACAAACGAAGAAAAGATGAATGTTGTGATATATAACCAAAATATTTATGTCTATGTATTATATCTTTGCATATTATGCAGATATACCAAAATTAATAAAAATCGGTTTGGCCAATCAGATGTACTGCACAGATTACAACAGATAGAGAGACATTAAAAAAATTGCTGGACTAAGAAGATCTTAAAAGGAACATTTTCATTTAATAAATCAACAATAATTTTGTTGATCTATTACAAAGGATTTTATTAACTCTATGTAAGAAAGTAAAACCATGCTTATATAATTAAACAAGAATTGAGAATTCTACAAAAGAAAATCAGTTCTTGAGCACTGTGAACTATTGAGACTGGATATTAGTTTGTCTGAGTGATTACAATAAGGTAAACATAACTTTCCACAACATACACTTTATTTGCATAATATAAATTAATACAAGATGATGTTTCAATGACTAAGTCATCATTGTCAGTTGTTACATGTCCATAAATCTATGGGATACTGAACTATGACTGACACAGAAGCTATCTGTTGTTATCTGTGTAAAGCTTAAACTTGCCATTAATAGTTCAGTTTCAGAAGGGTTTATGTGTATCGAACAAGTGAGAATGTCGACTTACAGTCTTCTTGTATTTGTATTGTGGAAAGTTGTGTTCTCATTCATTTGGTGACTGAAGTTTTCACAAGTGTATCTGATTACAGTGAATAAGGAAAATGACAGTGTGATAAATAACATATGAATAATTTGTTGTTATGCTGATTATTATAACTAACTGTAGTAATTTAACTAATTTTTTAAACATCATTCATAATTATCTATAAGAAATCCTTTATTAGTGTTAATATTGAAATAAATATACATTATCTCACAACAACTTTGTTGTGATTTTACAAAATAAATCATTTTAATTATTCAAATTTGGTAAAGAAATTTTCTTCACAAATCTCCCCAAAGACTCAGTAACATCCAATGATCCCATCATATTTATGTTCATATTTTTAGGTTTTGAAGAGCTCTGAAATCAAACAATAAAATAAGATAGTCAAGGATAAAATAAAGCAATAAAGCTAAAAGTTTCAAAATATTTTAATAATATAAATGAGCTACAATTGTTTCACCTTGCGGCATCATCGGGCAACTGATAATTAAGAGGTATTGACAACTATTTATACATACACAAGTAACAGGAAACTGAAATACAATAGAGAAATCGGGAAAGGTAGAGGGAATGACCTAGCAGGTAGATGAAGGTTAATGAACTGTGTTAAGGATGGGTTTTAGAAGGGGTGATGAATTTAATACAATTTGGTCATTTAAGTTGAAAATAGGCCTAAGAGAAATAGATCTATTTATTTCTAAACATTCTAAATTATTTAATCTATTGCTTTTATTTTCTATATGTAAGAGTTTAACGTTCAATTTCGGATCAAAACTATGACCTGAGTCGAAAAGGTGGTTAGCAAAGTTTCCAGCTATTTACATGTTCTTTAATTCTCACTTTTATAGATCTACCTGATGTACTCAGAGTCACAATACTGACAAGATATTTTATAAACTCTACTATTTTCTAACATTTCTTTTTTATCTTTATTATTAACCAACATTTTCCCTAGATTTTTTGTACAATAAAAGGCAATTTTACGATTACATAAAAAAAAATAAACGATTATTTTTTAGTTGAAATAAGGTAACTGATTTTATAACTAGTTCTGTTGATATAAGATAATTTAAAATATTTAACTATTTCAATGTAGCATTATGGGAAGAGAAGGCCTACACTAAATTTTCAGCTCTTCTCTTTAACTTCTTTCTTAAAATATTATCTATTAAACTAACATCATACTTATTAACAGCAATTTGTTTAACGACATTCAGTTCATCATTGAAGTCATTAGGTGAGAGAGGTACAATAATAAGTCTATGTATCATACAGCATGTTTATGGCCGATAGGATGGTTAGAATAAGCAGGTATTACTGTATCTGTACAAATTGGTTTTCTGAAAATTTTAAATTTATGATAACTAACAGTAATATTAATGTTAAGATCCAAGAAATTAATGTTGTAATTTATACCCACTTCCATGGTGAACTGAATGTTGCTATTTACAGAATTTATGGTTTTAAGTAGAGAGTCTAACTGTCTATTAGTGCCACTAAATAAACACAAAACATCGTTAACATAACGGTACCACTATTATTATGTCTTTAAATAAAGGATTGTCTTTACACTAAATAAATTACTCTTTACTCTAAATAAATTATTTTCGAAATCAGCCATGAAAATTTCTGCTAGAGGAGGTGACAAAGGTGAACCCATTGCCAACCCTTCTATTTCTTGATAAAATTTATCGTTAAATTTGAAATAATTTTGTCTAATAATGCAAATTTCTATGGCTATTTTTAATTCATTATTAAGTGTTGTATCACCATTGGTATCGATAATTATGTCATTGACTATGTTTTTACATTGTTTAATGGGTATACAGTAGAACCCCTCTTAACCGGTCTAGTCGGGACTGACACCCGGGCCGGTTGCCCGTTTGGCCGGTTAATCAGAGGTTCCCGTGAAAAATCGGTTTTCGTTCAAAGAAACCTTATTAAATCAGGTAGCACTAAGAATTATGCAATTAGGATGTTATTGCAACTCATTTAATTGTACATAAATGTATCTTATATATTATGTTATGTATATTATACATCAAACATGAAAGAATTAAACACTACAATGCTTTTTTACAGATTCCCCTCTGTCAAGTCTTTTGACAAATTTAACCGCGTCTCAAACGAAACCAACACACGCTTTCGAAAACTGAAAAGAAATGTTATATTTTATAATGTATACTAAAATGATTCGTGGAAAAAAGCGGCCCATCAAACGTTTTGTGGGTGTATGTCTGCTATACCGACGGGAGTCAATGCCGCGGTGTTTTTATGCCGCCGACAATAGGATACCGCTATCGACAAAATCGTTTGACTTGCCGCTGCTTTGGTGGTGCCACGGTGTTTTTATGCCGCCGACAATGGGATACCGCTATCGACAAAGGCGTTTGATATCGCCGCCGCTTTGGTGTTTCAATTACAATTTATTTTCGGAAACTCTCATCCAACCAGTACACTACGATATAGGTCAGTTAATCCGAGGACCGGTTAATCCGAGGCCGGTTAACAGAGGTTCTACTATACTTGTAAAAAGACTTTTAATATCGAAAGATACAATTTTAGCATTAGTAGGTAACATTTACAATTTTGTTAATTAAATCTAAAGAATTGTTAATACAATATTTAGATGTAAAACTAGTGGCACTTTTTAAATACAGTATTGACTTTTTGGGCCAATTTATAAGTAGGAGTATTGTTAAAGATACTACAGGATGAACAGGAATATTAGGTTTGTGAAGCTTAGGTAGGCCATACAATCTAGAAGGTTGGGGGTTCATAACTCTCAAGTATTATCAAACGTTATTAGGGAACAAATTAGTACAATTCTTAATATAAGTATTTACTAGATAACTATAATTAGACGTAGGATCACTTTTTAATATTTTAAAAGAGGAATTATCATTCAGGATATCATCAACTTTACAAACATAACTAACTTTCGGTCTAGCCAAATATTAAGTAAGTAGCCAAATATTAACTTTATCTAAAATAGAAACTGAATTGCCTTTATCGGCTTTAGAAATAACAAGGTGGTTATCTTTCACTTTGTTTTGTATTTGCTTAATAATAGTAACTTCATTACTATTAATAATATTAAAATAACATTTATTAGGAAGACTCTTAACAGTATCCCCAATTATATTTGAACATAAATATTTAATGATAAAATAAAGCAAAAGCTTAAAGTTTCAAATATTTAATAGTATAAATGAGCTACAATTGTTTCGCCTTGCGGCATCGTCGGGCAACTGTTGCCCGACGATGCCGCAAGGCGAAACAATTGTAGCTCATTTATACTATTAAATATTTGAAACTTTAAGCTTTTGCTTTATTTTATCCTTGAATATGGAGTTTCAACAAGAAATATCTGCTACTACATTAAAGTTAAATATTTAATATTAACATCGAATTTATTTATAGATTCAATATCTACAGAAAGAGTTTCAAAATTACTGTTTTTTAAGAAGATCTGGGGTTGTATTTAAGACCTTTGTTAATAATCTTCATTTCTTTATTATCAAAACTATTATTGGATAAGTTAATCATAGAATTGGTGTTTGGAAAACATATTGGCTTTACGCTTATTATGAATATTACTTTTATCTTTTATATTATTTAGTTTTTTAATTTGCCTGTTAAAAGTTTCATAAATTTTATTGCGGACAAAATCAAAAACATCATTGACAAAATAATCAAACTCAATGGGGTGAAATTTAACAGCTAATTCATCATAAATAACTTTAAGATGGCAACTCACATTGTCCCTAATTCTAAACTGTTTCTTCCTTTTTGCCTGAATCCACGTTTAAATAGCGGCTGTGTTGGCTTTAATAGCAGATGCACTAGAAGATCTCACTTTAACACTTACATAATTTGGCGTTAAGTTATACTTTAAGCATTCACCATTAAACAATTGATGTTGGTTTGTCATACCTTGTTTTAATTTTAATTTTTTTTAAAGAACTGCTAATCGGGCTATACTAGCCCCTTTAATCAATTTTAATGCAGTAGAACCCCTCTAATCCGCCCTCGGGTGGTCCGTTACTCCGGTTAATCCGACCGTGCTCGAGCTCGCGATATTGTGCCGACTCGCCAACTTGTCGATGACTCACGGCCCGTCTGGCGCTATTCTTTCCGGTTTGTTATCGCTTTCCCGCTTCAGTGCTGTGTCATCCCGCTTCAGTGCTGTGTCATCTCTCGTGAAAAATTAAACACTACAAAGCTTTTTTACAGATTCCCCTCTGTCAAGTCTTTTGACACATTTAACCACCACGTCTGAAACGAAACCAACATACACTTCCGTATTCCCTGTTTTCGTAACTCGTTCATTTTTATTTACTGTATATACTCTACGTAGATCATATCCAGTCAAAGACAAGAAGAAAACTGAACAGAAATGTTATATTTTCCATAATGTATACTAAATTGATTCGTGGAAAAAAAGCGGCCCATCAAACTTTTTGCCTTTGTATGTCTGCTATACCGACGGGTGCCTATGCCGCCGACAATGGGATACCGCTATCGACAAAGTCGTTTGACTCGCCGCCGCTTTGGTGTTTCAATTACAACTTATTTTCGAAAACTCTCATCCAACCCGTACACTACGATATAGGCCGGTTAACAGAAGTTCTACTGTACTTGCAAAGTTTATATATAGACTTTATTATATAGACTTTTAAAAGTTTATATATCACTTATTTTAATTTATAAAAATCTGTTTATATAATATGTAATAAATATTGACTTTTTTTGGATAATCCGACCTTTTTTGCGTTCCGACCATGCCCCCAGTCCCGAAGGTGACGGATTAGAGGGGTTCTACTGTAATAGCAGATATTTCTTGTTGAAACTCCATATTCAAGGATAAAACAAAGCAATAAAGATAGTTTAAATAAGATAGTTTACATTATTTGTTTACAAAAGAAATTGAGTAGATTTGAGATAGTTAAGGTGGGCAGGGCAAGAAGACAGTGTCTGTGTAAACAGTTTTATACACTTTTGTGTGAGATCAAAAATGATTTATTGCAGTGAGGTGGTGTAGAGCCATTCATGTCAAGAAATTGACATATATATGTATATATATATATATATATATATATATATATATATATAGGCTAAGTAAGTAATGTCACATAACCCCAAGAGCCTATACACAAGCTGGGGAAAGATTGTCTGCAAACCACCAAGAGCCTATATATAGGCTTGGGCAAGATTGCCCATAAACCACCATCGGCCTATATATAGGCTCTGAACATTTTAGCATTTTAAGTAATCATTTTCTATTATATTCTAATAAAAATATAATATAATAATTATAATCTATTTGATTTGTAATGATATGTGCTGTAATAATATTACAGATTTTATTGGTTATTTCCCTTTTTTAAATAGTACACAGTCTTACAAAGTTACAATATTTTGATGGCAGTGTCATGTTCTGGCTACATAGTCACTACAGCTGAGCTTGTTTCATTGGTTTGTTATAGTTTGTTTTGGAGGAAATGGTTGTTTAATGCCAATTGTTTTATAGGCCTTTTATTTTATAAAATTAAAGTTTTGTTTATTTCAAAGAAACTATTTAATTTTTGCAGACTACTACAAAACACTATGACACCGACCAAGATTGGTGTGTAGACCTAGGTATACACAATTTTATAACAAAATCAGAACATTATTTATTTATAAAAAAATTTAGAAATAATTTTTAATAACGTTTGGAGTAATGAGGCGAAGTTTAGCTACAACAAAATTGTTTTTCCAAATACTTTTTAGGTTTAAAAAACTAATGTGTTAGCGTTATATCAAAAATGGCGCTTTTAAATTTGTAATAAAATAACATTCAGTTTAGTTGCAACAAAAAATATTTTTTATGATTTTTGGAGTTCTAAATTTATAATTTTTAATTAAAAAAAAATCTTTTGATATCCTTTCATGTATAAGCTTTTAACAAAAACAAACAAATATAGTGTACACAAATGTAGCATATTCAATTAAGAAAAAAACGAGACCAAAAGCAATATTCTAATACAAAAACTAAGGAAAATACGATAGTTTATGTGTAAATGTACAAAACTGCCAAAATGGCTCCGGCATTTCAGAGTCACTCACGGTCACAAAGGCCTGACAGCTAACGGTACTATATACCTCTGGCGCTCGGCCACTCTCCTATCAATTGGACTGGCAGTCAAAGGGTTAAGAGCCAGTCTGAGTTATCTCAGATCCGCTCCTGTTTGTGCTATGGAAATACAGTTTGTATTAGAGCCATTGGACTTATTTATTAAGGACAATAGCTTGTTTATTAGACTTTGAGTAGAGCAATTGCTGTAGACAATCATTCACCAACAGAATAGAATTTTTTTATCTCAGATCATGTTGAAAGACTGATCAGAGCTCATTCCCATACATTTTTCAGAACTGTCTTGGAGGAATTTAGAATTTCAAGCTGAAATGGATTTACTGACCAAGAGATTAAAAGCCAGTCCTACTGAAATTCTCATATGTGAAACCATGGAAATGCTCAATACGAAGTATCAAGACCATGTTAAGATTTTCACAGATGGATTGGTTGATGTTAATAGACATATTTTTTTTTACTTCTTCTTTCATCCACTTCACATTTTTAAACTTATATTACAAATTAATAATGATGCTTAATAATTGACTGATATTGTTTCTTTACATAAGTATATATACAACTAAAAGATGAAATGAGTGTTATGAAATGGATATGGATATCATTTGATAAACTTACCATCAGTTCGTGAAGATATACAGAGTCAATTGATTTTGTACTTTTCCGAGATGTGAGATTGAACAAAAAAATAATGTTCGTAAATATGAGGTCGCTTATTACATTCTGGATGACTTTCTTAGGCACAAAAGGTAAACTATTAATTATCTCTTCTTTAATACATTTCTTGTCTAATGGTTTGATTTGTGAGTAATAAGTTGTACAAGGTATCTCGAAAACACCTGATGTTAACATTTCATTTAGTACATTCCTAAAAACATTTTAATTGATTAATAAAACATTATGAAGTAAATAGAAATGACTATACTAGGTGAGGTAAAATTAAATAATGGATTTTGTTTGTGTATTATGTGGTTGCTATGGAGATAAATAATAAATAAACTATCCTATAACCTCATTTATACCATTTATATAAACATTACTGAATTATCAGTTGAACACAGTGCATTTGTGATAGAAATGTTTTTATAACAACAATGATTCTGTATTAGCAACCTAATGACTATTTAGAATTTTAGAAGACACTTTAATATTGGAAAACATAGAAGAGTTCCTTCACTATGTTGGACAGCCTTTTGTGAGCATTTCATGCATTTAAGTAACGAACATCTCAACTTCTTATAACTACTGATATTGTCAGACGAAGCTCATTTTCAGCTTTTGGTTCAGTAAATAAACAAAATATGCAATACTGGAGTGACCCTTAGGAACTACATGATAAACCACTTCAAAGAAAACATGTCACAGTTTGATGCAGGATCTCTGCCTCTCAAATCTTTGGTACTTATTTCTTTGAGATGAGAATGGTACTGCAGTTACAGTAAATTCTAAATACTTTCAGCATAATACAGGAATTTTCCCTTCTACAGCTGTGTCATTAGGTTATTCCTGTTAGTTTAAGATGGAGCTACAGCTCATGTAGCACGCCATTCGATTGACACACTAACGCCTGTGTTTGGTGGTGGCTAGATTCCAAAATTTAAAAGTAGCCTGGGCTGTTTAGTCGCATGACCTAAGAAGTAATGTTTTTCTCTGGAGACACCTCAAGCTTGTCTCCAGAGTTTTTAAAACTCACCCAGGTAATCTTGTTAGTTTAAAGCTCAGGACTGAGGAAGAAATAGGAGCAGTACCAGAGGACATGTTGTGCCAAGTTAGCATAATGATGCTGGCACAAGAATGTTAACGTATGAATGGACAATAGTAAGGGGTGTTATATCTAGGTCTTCAACTAAAAATACCATTGAACACATAAAATGGCATTGTTTACGGAATATTATTTGTTAATTCATTAAATGTTTTCTTTGTTAAATTATTAAATTTTTATCTTTGTTAATTGCTGTTTCAAATCCATGAGTTAACTTTGTCCCACCCTTGTTTTAAACAGTTTTACTTTCCAAAATGCTAACATTTTGAAAACAACATGTACAAGTTAACAAAAATAAATTTTAGTTTTAGACCTACCCAATACCAAATCCCCGAAAAGTCAGATGATTTGCTAAGGTCTAGAACTCTAGAGATCATTTTAATTTGGGCATATTTCCATATAACTTTTTATAAACCTCTTTCTTAAATGTTTTAGTACATCATAAAGCCAATTTTTGAATATGTAATTTAATCAAGAAATACAATTAATGTAGAAATACTTCGAGAAATATTAGGAACTAAACTGAAAAAAAAAAAAAAATTAAAACATATACTATACTATATATATATATATATATATATATATATATATATATCCCTTTAACATATTATTTTGTGGCTGAATAAAATCTAATGTTATTCAAAACATATAGGCTCAAAATATATAAATATTGTCTCCTAAAAAAATAAACCATAAATTCAAAATATTTATTTATTTTCACCCACATCCTGTAAGAATTTTCGACCAAACCAATCATTTTGTGGAACGCTACTCCACATTAAACTATAAAATGTTGAGTTATTTGTACTGATTTTATTGTATAAAATAAAAAGCCTTTCAACCATCTGAATTGATGAATCACCCCATAAATGATCCCATAACTCAGATGTGAATGTAATATGGCCATAGAAAGCAATTAACAATGTGTTAACAGTTTTTATGATTCTTAGTTGAGTTCACATGAGAGATTATGAGTTGGCTGTTGAGAGCTGAATCATTTAACTTAGCAATATATATAACATTTTCAGGCAGGAACTAGGAAACCAAATATCGGATCTATGATCCTGTATGCAATTTATATCTGCAATAGCCAGTTATTTGATTTACACACAGACTAGTGTCATCTTTCATAAGTTTAAACTTGAACTCAAAAGACAATGTCAACTGTTATAATCTAATAAAGTTGTGTGTCAAATTGTCAGCTTTCTTTAAAAATTCCAACTTACAAATTACTTTTTCCATTATAAGTTGTTATAAATGTAACAAACTAAAAGGAACAGAGGAGATGAAGTGGCTCAAAATATTCTAGTGCGATTGTAGGGTTAACCAGTTCCGAGGAACTAGAAGAGCATGCACACCTGGAACCTCTCGGCACATCACCGAACTCCCACTCATGAAGATAGGTACTGGGAGCAATCTACCACTTGCACACCACTACCACCATGAAACCATTCCTCAGCGCATGCTCCTAGAAACCGAAACTTCTGGACAGGCTGAGTATGCTACCATAGTACTCATGTCGACAAGGTTCCCCAAGTCACATTTGATGAGTCACCATCGGGTCGCTGACACTATACCCTTCCCCACAACATTAACTATCGAGGGCAGTGCCCGTTACCCACATACATAGGATAGGGTAGCCCACCAGCTGAAGCTGGAAGACAGTAATAGCTTTCCTGCAGTTTTCTTGATCCGACACTGTAGTTACTGAATTACTAAATATTTGTGAACTGAGACATTGGCTCATGAAGCCTGATAAACTGTTATGTTGTGGCTTAATATAACTAGGTCACATAATAATCTACAGTGTGAACACAGCCTTAAATTGAATTTGGTATAATTATACACACTCATAATAAACTTATTTTCTACACTCATAATAAACATATTTCAGACTCTACTTATTATTCGCATGTGGCTGACCCCATAACTATGCAAATCTCAAATTTTATCAGGAGATTATGTTCACAATATTGATTAGTTTCATTATGCTTCATTGTAGTTAGTTGAGTCAGAACTGGTACACATGCAGAATTAAAATTTGCAAAATGTTATGTAAAATTAAATTATTCAAACTATTTGGGCAAGAAACTCTTTAAAATGACTGTTATTTAAAATTTATTGTTAGATTTTCAGTATTTTAATACATTTCTTAATGTTTTCACATGGATTTCTTATAGAAGATAAGTTGGTGTAGGAGAAACTTATTTTGAATGATATATTTAAATCAAGTAATTGCTAGGCTCGTACTTTAACCAACTTATCCTAATTAACTTAAATCATATTTTATAGAAACAGAGTTTTTAATGACAGTGTGATTAAGGTCATTTTGGTTTTTGATAAACATTTCTGAACCGTAATTTTCTTTGACTGGCATACTGGTTTGAGGTCATTAATTTTTTGCATTACACAAACTTTGAACTAAATGTATTAAGTCATTTTAAAGAAATTAGTTTTTTATCACAGCTCTATGAATTAGTTTTTGATGTTTTACCAATAATTCCCAAACAAATTTTTTAGACAGATGACAATAATTACCTTGTAATTAGTTCCTTAGTGGCAAGCAAATTTAATCAAAATTGTCAATTTTAAGAAAATCAGAATTTTGAGGTTTTGGTGTTATGTTAGCTACCCACAAACTTTGAGTTATTAAAAAAATGACATATAGAACAGGGGAAAAAATTTTAATTTGGGATAAATTATCATTCTTGGAGTAAAATAAAGTAATCAAGATTTAAAATAAAATTAAGGTTTGGAAATCCATACAAAAATGAGGGTGATTCCAAACAGAAAGTGATGGCAATCTGTTTGTAGTTTGTGAAAAGCAGTTTCATCAAGTGGAGTCTGACTAAAGCAGAAAACTATTTACAATTTGGTTACAGCTGGCCCTTACCATAATATTTTGGATAAAATATCAGTAGTGGTACTGGCCTTAACCTTTAACACTGGATTTGGTTTTGCATCATCAAAAAAATACTTTTCAAACAATGGAGTTTGAGCTTGCTGCTTTTGGTCTGAGACTGGCAACAGAACTGTGATGCTTACACTGACCAGTACAGGATCTGGGTTTTTTGGTTTTTTAATGGTTTCAACACAATTACAGTCCTGAAAACAAACAAATTGTGATTAGATAAAATTAATTAATATAAATAAAAATGTAACATTCAAAGTTGTTACACATCTATAACTGTGACAAAAAACACGAGACCAACACCATCTTTTAAGTCATTCATTTAAAATAAGCCCAGTACTTGTCCTCTGACACCTAAGATGACAACTAAATCCTTAGTATGAAAATCTGAGACTTCAATAAAAATATAAACCAATAAACTTAGAGGTTCCCTCTGAGTCTATTTGACTGGGATCTACCAAACTCCTCCCAAATTCAACTTGAAAGTCTTCTCAGTTCTCAACACCTGTTGTTAAGGATACTATGGAGTTAGACCCTGAGGTCAATAAAATTCAAATCAGGCCAGGCAAGTGGAACACATCATTCTGGTCATAACCTATTTTAAATTGCTTACAAATTATTATTATTATTATTATTTCTACATTTTATAGATCATTACCAATTTATTTAGCGGCTTCTACAGGTGGTTGGACAAACTGTAGACTTGTATTTTGAAGCTCTGGTCTGGCTACTGAATTTGAGTGGTCCGCTCTAACTGGCATCAAGTAGCAATCATGCTTCTTCTGTAAAGGTTAATTATTTTGACTTCTCTCATTGTAACAATCATCTTCCCAGGTGGATTTTGCGCAAAGCATAATGGGAAGATTATAGTGATGAATTTGTAACACAAAATATTAATCTAAGTTTTCCATCAGTTACATGGTGGAACGATGAATGGAGTGATGCTCTCTGTTTAGACCATAATGCTCTAAAGAAGTTTATCTAAATACCTGTTTCTGATAATCTCTAAAAGTACAAATTCTATGAGCCAAAGCACACAGAATGTTTCGGTAGAGTAGGAAAAAATCTTAGGCCCAGTACATTGGCACAATATCAAGGAACCACACCCACATCAAGGTTGTGGAAAAGCTATGTGTTGTTTATTGTCCTCCTTCTTCAGCTCTTTTATTGGGATTTAGGCAGGGGAATGATGTTTGACTACAAATAAGGTTTGCTAATGTTTTGGGCTCATTATTGCTAACTCTACATCAACTGCTGCTTACAGCAAAGTCTTATGTTTATATAAAAGGTTTCAAGAAGCAATACCTTTCACTATAGGTCTATCAGAAGAATCACCATTAAATATACCATTTTCCTTATGGAATTAGAGTTTGCTTTGTTGTTGGGACGGGATTCTGGTCCAGGCACTGAGAACATAGTTTCTTTTGTTGTAACTATTCTATTTGTCAATCAGGATGTTTTTTAAATTTTTTATTTATTTATTTATTTTTTATTATTAAAACAACATAATATAACACAAGAATACATGTAATAAATGAAGTTACATATAAAACATCCTACATATTTAATTAATCAAGATTATATTCATTAAAATTTAATTTATTAACTTTATTTATGGTTGCAACCTATTTTTTTTTAAATTGAAAGAATTTTTATATATTGAAAAGTTAATATTCTTCTTACTTTATTTTATTAATTTCATAAAAACTTCATTTTTTTTATAAATTCAAATTCAAAATATCATAATCATAATTTTAAATAATGAGAATCTTTTACTTATGAAAGATTTTGAAAATTACACTTGAAAAACATATCATGTCTTCTTACAAAAAAATGTCAGACAAATCTACAAACATAATGTTAAAACTTCAACAAAATCACAAATTACAAATCAATTATATGTTTTAATTTAAATGAAAAATAGTTGCATGTTATACCAGACATGTGTTGTTATTTTAGATAAATTTCAATTAAAAACACATCTTTTCCTGGTTCCAGTCACATGGCGTCGTTTCACTGAAATCACGTCCACTGTTTCTAAAATTAACTTTTTAAGTTCTCGACTTCACTTATATGAACATATCAATTGTTCACTTCATTATTAGTTCAAAAGTTTATACTCAAATTATTTTGTTTTCTATTAAAAACATAAAAACTTAGTCATTTTCCAGGTTGCATAATGTACATTGTCCATTGCACAATATTACCAAATCAAATATTTTTCACTTCTGAAAGTTTATTTTTACTCAAAAGAAACTAACTCACAATATTTTATAACAGTACATACTAAACAACTATTAGTTTCTCAAGATAACACTTTCTTTCTACATTTCCATTTTGTTAAGACGAAACATATCTATCGAATGAGCGAGCTTCCCCTTTGAAGGTTCTGCAGAGACTGACTTGCTTTTACTTTAGACAGTTAACGATAAATTTTATGCTTTGTCTACAAAACGTTTACACTGCACTTCTCTTATGATTAAGTTTATTACTGTCTTAAATATTAAAATACATACAACAAATTTCTCTGATCATTTTGTACTAATTATTTTATTTATATATTTATTCAAGTACACTTTCAAAAGTCCCTTACCACACTTGGGAATAAACAAAATAACAAAAAACAAACTTTTTGTCAAAAGTAAAATGTTTATTCCTATTAGATCCTTATAGCTATTACAACAACAAAGTTGTCATCTTCAGAGGGAATCTAACAAAGACTAAATTAAAACTATTTACAACTAAAGTGACCAGTTTCCCTACCCCACTCCTCTGGTGCATTGACCTATCAACAATAGGGTTGACAGTTCAAACACCTGTACTGTTATCTGGAGCGGAGAAGTCCCAATCCTATAACATACAAAAATGTTTTAAAGTTTACAATATAATCATCCCTAAACTAATTATCTTAACATATTAGCTAGAATAATAATAGTAGGTATACATTTTTTAATGATACATGAATAAAAACTATGCTAATCTATTCTCTTAACATATTAAACAAGAATACTAATAATACATGCTATGTTACAAATTCTATTAACATATTAAACCAGAATATTAAAAATTCCATAACTTAACAACATAAAAAGGTTAATCTTTAATAATAGATACAAGTATAAACTTTTACATGAATCATAAGAATTATGCTAAAAAATTCTAATATTATAGTAAACCAGAATATTATTGATAGATACAAATAACTACTTTCACATGAGTTATAACAATTTTTTTTTTAAAAAAACTATTCTAAAAATGTATTACTTCAACCTAAAAGGTCTATCTTGGTTTTAACAAAGAGAACAAGCATGAATTAGGAATAGGGCCTTTGTCAGAATATAATAATTTTGAATTTTCAGTCTTAGCAATTAATATGCTTTCATAGCTATTTAATAATTTATTGGAAGGCACTTTTTTTAACAATTTAAAATTTTTAAGGTCTGTGTTCTTTAAACCTAGTCGTCATTCTTCTCATAATGATATTCTAGAGTAACCGGATATGCTTGAATAACTGTTATTATTTTTGACTTACCGCCAGCAATCCTTGGATAATTCTATTTTAGTTTATATTGTCATATATTTATTCACTACACGTGTTTCGGACATTATCGTCCATCGTCGGGTGATAACACTTAGTTAAAATATTCAACACAAAAATACAAGTAACACGTGTAGTGAATAAATATATGACAATATAAACTAAAATAGAATTATCCAAGGATTGCTGGCGGTAAGTCAAAAATAACAACAGTGATTCTTCTCTTTGTTTGACCAGATTAAGTTTATATCTGTTTTAAATATTAAAAAACATATAATAAATTTCTCTGATCATTTTGTACTAATTATTTTGTTTAATTATTCATTCTTTATTGATTTTATTCGAGAAAATACGTATCCTGTATGATGCATTGAGTTCAACGTATACCCCATTCTATCTAAGATCATCAAACTAAAAATGTACACTATTACAAAATATTTGGTTTATATAGTGATAAATAATTAAGGAAAAGTAGAATTCACTCAGAAGAAAATCCATCATATTAATTTTACGTAATATGTGAAAAACCACTCTCTAGTGAAGAATAAAAATGACAGTTTAAATTGGTGTTATTATTCAAAATATATGTTGTGATTGTCATTTTGCATCATAGAAAAACCATGATTAAAATTGTTCTAAATTTGAAAAAATGTGACACTTGGAAAATGTTGGTTTGATTAAATATTTAAAATCGCGGGTAATGTAGTGGGGATAACTTTGAGTCAAATGCGTATCGGATGATCTTCAGTATTAAACAGAATAAATTTATAAATAAAATAGATTTCCAAATAAAAATAAATAATAATGTATAAATTTAAGATAATTTTTCAATAAAATGTTTATTACTTGTGTGTTATATGAAATGATGTGATCGAACACTTTATGAAGTGAGTAGTTATTTTTAATGGAACGTTGCATACGATTAGCTGATGTGGAGAAATTGGAATATATCCGGTACCTAAAAGGGGAAGTTGAATATTGGACACAGCCATGTGATTTCAGTCTTTGTGCAGAACTTGAATGGGTGAGACCTGTAATGTATAGCTCTCTGAGTTTTTTATTCAAAAATGAAAAACGTGTTTAAAACTATTATTTTTGTTAAAGACCTAGTGTACGAACATTCTTAGAAGTATTAATGACAATATTTTATGTTTTTTAAAATCGTACTTGCGTGAAAATAAGGAAAAAACTAGATTGTGCAACTTTGAACATGTGCTTTGTGCATACGGACAATAGACTATTGTGTTTTACATGTTGTATGAACCATGTTTTCAAGAATCGCAATACGAACATTAATCGAATCACAGGTGTAGTCAACATAAATGCAACGCTCAAAACGCAGGATGAGTAACAGTGATCGTTATGAACAATGAGTTTCTGCAGCTTGGTAAAACCGTGTACATAACACGTTATAATTCAAATCTGTAATTTTTATATAATATGTTCTATGTTTCTTTTTATATTTTATAGATGTAAATTCAATCAGTTTTGATTAAATAAGTTTATTAGTCCCAATACCAATCAGGTAATGGACATAATTAATTTTCTTTTTTTATATATATTTTGTACTCAGACAAATGAGTAAATAACAATTTCAATTTTAACTTCATGAGAGTAAAATTATACTTGCAAGTTTTCTTAAATAAATTCAATTCTAGATAATGAAAATAGACCTTTTTCAAAGGCATTAAAACTTAAATTCAAATAGGATGTTAGTTATAATTGATGTTCATGATTTGTTTCTTATGGTAAATGTTCATGTATAGATGTTTTGTTTGTCTAATAAATGTCTATGTTAAAATTTCAGTTTCAGTGTTTTTCATTCAACCAGATCACTGAAAGTACACTTTTGACAGAGCTCACACCCGAGATAAGATTTTAATTAAAATTCATAAAGTAAAAATAATTAACTTTTCAAAATTGACGATATGTCTGGCGCCCTTAAATGCTGAGCAAACTTTTAAATCTAATAGTACTCGTAAACTCATTTTTATTATTTTTTTTAAGCAACTTTAAATATATGAACTCTTATAGGTCGTATATTTATTGATTGTTACAAAAATAACAAAATTGACTGATGAATTTTCTCACTTTCTCTCTCTCTGACCTACATTTAAATTATCTTTCTTTCTTTTGCAAATATTTTAATGGGAAACAAAAATCTATGTTGAGATTTTGAATGCTATATTACTTTACTTTCAATAATAAATATTTTATTCAAGAGGATGGTTTAGCCATGAGTTCGCCACTTTCTGGGCTGTTGGCTGACATCTATCTGAACAATTATGAAAAGACATACCTCCTATCAGACAAATATAAATTAAGTAATAAAATAATTTTTTACTCATGTTAAGTTGACAATACTTTTATAATATTTAATGGAAACCAATCGCATAATAAAAATTTTAAAGAATTACATGAACAATATCAACCAAAATATACAATTCACTCTAGAAACTGAAGTAGAAAATAAAATAAATTTCTTAGACCTAACAGTTATAAAAAGAGCAGATGATTTTTAATTTTAAATATTCCGGAAACCAACCACAACAGATATCACCATATACGCAAATTCCCACCACCATATCTGTCATAAAATGGCAGCATATAACATTTTAATCTATAGACTGATCACTATACCACTTGATGCTAATGATTTTCAGGAAGAACTAAATACTATCAAATATATAGCCACAAAAAATGGTTATAAAGGTGCTATAGTTGACCAATTAATCATAAAACATTTATAAAAAGAAAAAGATGCCGACGGAGAGGAAAAAACTAATTAAACCTATAGATCAACTGAGTACGGAAATATTTTACTGAAAACCTTTAGTAACACCCTCAATAAACTACAGATAAAAATGGCTTTCAATACTAGAAACAACGTCCTCACAATACTACAACCTAAAATTACAAGACCCATAGAGTCTAATACAGAAATCTATAAATTAAAATGTGGAGATTGTGATAGTTTTTATATAGGTCAATCAAAGAGAGGCTTCAAAAAGCATTTTAAGGAACATTTACTTAAAATAACTGCATTAATACAAGATCCAATTATGCCCACCATCTTATGCAGAACAATCACGCATACGTTAATTTTGAACAAAATTGTGTTTCATTACACCAATGCAAGAAAGGTGGATAAATGAGTGCCATGGAGGTATTTGAAATATAGAAGGATTTTTTAAACAATCCAGATAATTTGCTGAACAACGGACACAAATTAAAATCCAACTTCTTGTATATCACAGCTATGAAAATATAAGAAAAGGAAAGACCATGTAAGCCTAATCTCTGATATGTAATCTAAATCCCTGCCGTTCCTCAAATCCTGTGGTGTGCACCCATCTCATGTATTGTATTATGTTAAATATATGTGTTATATGTTCTTAATGTTTTGATGACCTCCAATGAGGTTTTGGTAAAATATGAAGATTAATAACAAAACTAGTGTGCCAAATCACAAATAAATAAAAATACAGTTATAGAATAACTGGTAAAAAAAAAAAAAAAAAAAATCAAAATGTAATTTGAACACTCTACTTAAAAACATAATTAAGTCAACTATGATGAACACTTATGCTGATTAGTGAAGGCGGCGGGGCTACCTGGAGTCACTCACTAACATAGACACATAAGCAGCGGACTTAACTCGCCCTTGCTTGTCACACAATGGCCAGTCTGAATTACCAAATGGACATTTCAGTATCAAACTAACTTTTTTAAATTTTACACTTAAATACATATAAGCAACAATATTCAGATTGCTAGTAAAATTTAAAGAAAATTGATACCAAACATAGCAAGCAAGGAAGTTCCAGACCAAAACTTTTTTATTTTATACTTTAATGCATTATAAATAATATTTGGATTCACTATATAATTTAGAAAAGATAATTAGCAAGATATACTGCAAATATTAAGTATCTAAAATTGTTTATTTAAAATACAATTTTTTTTTTTTTTTTACAATATTGTATTCTTTTAATATACTAACATTTTTTAGCAAACCGTTAATTTTTTTTTAGAATTTGATTGTTCACAAAACTTTTATGCAGCTATCAAATTTGGGAAATTTCCTGACAAGTCATTTCCAAGAAAATTTTATTAATTTCTAATAGGTTGTTGAAAATAAAAAGTTAAGCATAAATTTAACATCATGACCAATTTTTTAAAATGAATTTTATTATTGTATTGAAGTGACCCAAGATGTTAAAATGTTTTATTGTCACATTATAAACATATTCCTCTGTTTTGTTTTCTAGTAGTAATTTTTCATTTATTACTTTTTTTACTTTGTTGTACATGTGAAGTTTTTGGAGATTACAAATTTTACCATAAACTTAGTAAATGTTTCCATAGTAAATTATTTCATTAAATAATGTTTCATGTCACAAATTTTAATATTGCATGGACTCTAATGTTAAAATTACAAATAGTCACGAACTGGAAATTAATTAATTAATTAGGACATTGTAATAGTCTTATCGGATGTTATTTTTATAGTATTACAAGAAATTGAAACCTTTATATATACTTTATTTCAAACGACACATATCGGGGATATGATAAACATTTTTGCATTAAACTGTAATATTTACACTTTATCATAGTATGGTGGAGTTTGGGTTAATTTTTAATGAAATTTAAAGTAGAATCCAACAATATTATCGGAAGAAAAAAAAAGTGTCATTAATTAAAAGTTGTCATTACGCACTAGACGTCTTGTAATGACTTAGTGATAGTTGTACTCACAAGTCAAAATGTTGTTTGGGAGGCCGTGCCTGCGTGTGTGGGAACCAAGGGACTTTGAATCTCTCAGCTGCTTTCACTGTTCAACCACAGTATTAGCTACATCTCTGAGTAGAGTGAGGGTTCCACTTAAAAATGAACAACTATGAGGGTATGAAGCAGTACGGTCAAATGGAGAGTCAATTAAAATGTGTGGCAGAACCCTACCAAGTAACAAATATATTTATGTAAGTTTCCTTTGTGTGAGTTTTATATATATATATATATATATATATATATATATATAAGTGAATTAATTTATTCACCATTTGTTTAAATTAATATTGAAGTTTTGATGATATTCTTACCGGATAAGTAGTTCCTTTCTCAGTGATTGTAAACCATTCCTTACACTGCTGTAGTTTCTCTTCTTGGATCTGTGTCTGCTTCAAGAATATTTTTTGAGCAGTGATGTTGATTAACTGACAACACATATTAAGAGTAATACAACAAGGCATTCCTAGACTAATACACACAAGTTGACATAGTACATGACTGTGAGGAAGAAGGTTTCCTTTGTGCGGAGTTACTTTAACAATTAATATGTTTTCTATTACCAATCTGTAAATAATGTTCAGATCAATCAATAGACAATGAGTAAAGATGATTTATACAGACATAAATTTAATCAAAAACAGTTAAATAAACAGTGCACAAAACATTGTACTAACACACGAATACACAAGGTCTCTCTTGACCAACATTTTTCTTTCTTCCGACCTTATACTATTCAATTATTCGAGGGGGTCTTTATGTTATATTCTTTTCTTCCTTTATTTATAAGGTGGTGATGATTTAGAAGGTTTATCAATTTAAACAATAAGAAAACTAAACTAAAGACTTTAGCGTGGTAATTTTCACAAGCATTAAAGACAATAAGAACATAAATTAAAAAATATTAATTTAATAGTCTCAAGACTAAAATAGGTTAGGAAAGCCTAAATAGATGGATAACTTTACTATTATAGCATTAGCAGATGAAAGGCTCTATGGCTTATGAGAAGTGAGCGAGGTAAGAAGAATGGTTTTAGTGATGAAATTGTAGTGTGATGACAGAAAATATAGTAATAGAGGGTATGGACGAGATTAATAAAATAAGTAATGAATATGTTATACGAATTATACATATAAGAACAATAGAATGTTACGTTTTTCTTTAAGATATATGTATTTTCTATGAGAAAAAATATATAGCTATTTAGAATATTTTTAAGAATAAATATATCTGCCAGGAAACATGTGTAATAGTATTAGAAATAGAATAAAATAAATTTTATAATATATGTTATATTGAAAAAGCACTTTAATAATGTGTTAGGGCTTGGTGCTCGAGAAGTGATGAATTAAAGTCAGAATCAGAAACAGTTGGAGTCTAGAGATGATAGAGAGCGTACGTTTTCATTGAATGGATGTGCAATTTAGAATTGAATAAAATGTTGAAGAAATTAAAAAGTTAAAGTGTAGCTCATTTATGTTATTAAAATATTTTGAAACTTTAAGCTTTATTGCTTTATTTAATCCTTGAGAAGCTATTTAGTTTTTTTGTTTGTTAATATAATATATTTCATTATTTTCAATTAATATGTTCCTCAAATTTATGTTTTCAAACTATTTAAATGGAAAAAATAATCTATCCAGTGCAAAAATATCTATAGTAATCAACTGCCACATATGTTGATACCAGTGAAGTAAGTGTGATCTAGATGGTGAGACTTTAAAAACTTCCGAGATGCGGATTTGAGAAAGGAGGTGAAGGAATTGTTAGTGAAGGCCACCCAGAGAATAGACACGTCCTAATATTAAAGAAATTTAAATCCAATTTTGGTTGGAAAATCCTGTGACATAACATCAAGAAGTATATCCAGAAGAAAATATAAATAGTGCAGGTATAAAAAGTACTGTTTAAAAGACGATTCCCAAAATATAAGAACAGATTTAACGAAACAAAAATTAATAAATCTGGTGAGGTCAATCCATTTTTATTTACTTATAATCAACCATCTTTTCGTGAACTAAACTCCCAATGCTGCACAAACTATCTTAAACATAAAAGAAAGAAGTCATAAGTAAATATCTTTTTTGTGAATTGAACCTTATAATTGAATTGATCGACTGTGAATTTGAATATTAATATTTCCATTTTCTGTCTTGTGAATATACATTGGCCCTTCTACCATATTTAAAATAAACTATAACTAGAGCTAAATTTGATTTTGACTATCTAGACATGGTCTATATTTAATTCTTCTGTTTCTTGCACCCCATACTTGGGAAAAGTCGGCACCATCTTGATTTTAAGATTTGTTTTGTGCTTACACTATTATCTAGTTGTAAGAAAAACTGATAGAGACAGTATTTAAGGACCTTTGAGCAGCCATGAGCAAATAATTGATAATTTACATGTACTTATGGACTAATAATTGTTATAAGGAATAGTAAGATAATTAAATTTCAATCTAGTAATAGGAGAATTATTACAATAATCTAATGAGATTTAATTATTTTAATTCATTCACCCATAGAGTGATTATATTGATTTCTGTTGGACATTACATTAAATCATTTTCTCATTTATGAATATTAATGAAAGACAATCTTATAATTTTGTGTTGTTGTATCTATGAATTTTATATAATTGTTATTGCTATTTTCTATAAAATTAAGTTCGTGTTCAATCTACTGAATCTAGTTCATAATAAACTAACTCATATTTGTCTATGCATTATGTTTTGTTTTTTTGGAATACATTTTCATATTTCACTTGCGTTTGTATTCAAATTGGATTTTCTCAATTTAATTTACGATTTTGTATGATTCATTATACCAACGTGTGGCTATTAATTAGTAATATAAATTTCTTTTAACATTTATATCTACCCCCTACCCCCATTGTGATTTGTAGTGTTTAAACACAATGGTGCCCAAGGAAATAAGTAAAAAAATAAAATTTAATAATTTTGAATTACAAGGATAAGAATCTATTTCATATTTACTGTCATCTCACTAAAAAATGCTGGTTGGGAGTTACACTATGAAAGTGAAAAAAAACAACCAAACATGGACACTCACCGAGAATGATTAAAATTGACAATCCAAGTATTGTTGATCAAATGTTGGTGGAATATGAATATAACTCATATCAATATGTCAAGAAGCATGTAAAAGAAAATTAGGGTGAGTTATGATTTGTTTTGATTTTTCCTAATTTAATTGCTACTGTAATTTTCTTCCATATCTATGTTGACATTATGCTAAGACAGTGATCATTATTTATTTTCACTTTTAGATAATATCAATTACACCCTATTAGGAGATAGTGATCAATTCATTTAACTTAAATTTTAAGATGCTACATTTAAGTGAATTTATTAAAGCTATTTTTAGAAAGACTAAATTTTAGTTATCTGTATCAGTTACACTTCAATTTTAGTCGTAGTTTAGAGCTAGGCCTACGTACCAAATTTGATCAATATCAGTGCACCTGTTTCCATACTGTATGAACAACAGTTAGACATCATGTGCAAAAAACTGTTTTGAACTAAGAAGACTTCAAAAACTATATAGTTTTTTTTACCAACCTTCAGTGTATGTATATACCAACACCAAAAATAAATAAATCACTTTTAGCCAGTTTTACTAATAAAAAGGTCTAAAATTATTTAATCAATTGCCATACAATGTTAAAAATCTTTACAGTTTAAGTTTGTTCTGTACTTGAGAAAAGTTTAGCTATACTCAGTAGTTGAAGTCAGCTATTTAAGTAATGTTATGGGTTAAGTTTTATAGTAATAAATAACAGTAGGGTATTACTGTAATAGTGTACATTTTCAGTTTGGTAATCTTGGTTTGAAAAGAAAATAAGTTTAACTTGATGCAGTAAACAGGAAACGTATTCTGTTTTTTGGAATAAAATAAATAAGGAAAGTAATTAGTACAAAATGATCAGAGAAATTTATTAACACGTTAAGTGCCAAGCCAGTTGTGCCACTTTTATCATACAGTGCCAACTTAAATAAACAATTTTAATAACATAACCTGTATATATATGTGGTTTTATGGTTATATGGAGAACTGATTTTTTGAGAAATTGTTTTACAAAACATTAAAAAAAATGACGGCCGATTGGCCCGGCATGTCATTTTGAATACCGGTACCATATTTTGTTTGGAATTTGACGTATCGGCCGATTGGCTGACTGCACTTTTGATTGTATTCCTAGGATAATTTTGGTCTGTGATGTTGGTAACACATGACTCAGTGGTGGGAAACGCGTTGAGTAACTGCACGTAAACATCAAGTCGACATGGTTCAAAATGGAAAACGGGATCGAAGAAGAAATGTCATTTTCAAGCCTCTTGCAATAACAGAGTACAATGAGCAAAAATCCGGCATCGATGTTGCTGATCAAATGTCGTCATACAATTCAACAGTACGAAAGACACTAAGATGATATCATAAAGTTGCAGTACATTTACTATTTGGCACCTGCATTGTAAATGCTTAGCTCGCTTACAAAAGCAATGCAGGACCACGACCGCAACACCAATACTTGTCAATAACAGATTTAAAATTCTTTTATTTTGCTTTCAAAATGCTTTCATCTTACAGTTTAGAAAGTAATAATATAAATAACTGATTTTTTTAAAACTTAATTGTAAATAAATAACATTGTTAAACAGTTTTAAAAATTGCTTTCCAATTTTGTAATTCTTCAATATTTTATACAAAAACATGCAAAATTTATTGTTTGCTTACCGTAATAGTTAACTTTTATACGTTTATTTTTTTAAAAATATAACAACTGTAGAATGTTCAAACTGTATATTACTTGTTTAAATGCATTAATCCATAATTCCAACTGAAAATTTTGCTGCCATACCGATCGGTATGACGAAATTAACATATTGTTGAGGTATTTTATTTGTTTGTTACGCAACACTATTTAAAGATAATAAAATGAAATATCTACATCTATTAGCTACACTCTTCTACATTTCACTTAGTGTATGTGTTTTCCGCTAGGTTGCAACACTTACTGATAAAAGACTCTAAAATAAAATCTTGCATTGATGGCAGTGTCGTACCGATCGGCCGACACGCCACTTTAACTATGAGCTTGCTGTCGTACCGATCGCCCCCCCCATGGCACTTAACGTGTTAAAAGTATGTTAATATTTAAAACAGATATAATTTTAGTTATAAGAAAAATGTGACATTATCATTGTGAATAATAGTTGGAGACTGTTACCAACCAAGTTTTGCGCCAGTTGGATCTAGACAATCTGAAGGAAAGACATATAAAAAATAAGTATGTTTGCCGAGACAAAGCCGAACTGGAAAAGAGAGAAATTTTTTTTTTATAAAGGACTAGAAGTTCTACTTAAAGAAATATCATATGATTTTGTGAGTTAGTTTGAATACGACAGAAATAAACTTTTAGAGTGAGAAGACGTGATTGTAAAAAATGATGCAATAGACAAAGCCTGAAAAAGTTATTTTTTAAAAAGAGACAGGATATTTGCTTAAACGATGCCATGTGGTTTGAACAAGGAAGTTGCGTGAATAAACTGAAAGTTGTATGTAAAATGTACAATTTAACTTCTGTGAATAAATGCATGCTTGATATAACATGCTTAAACTATGTTCCATAGAAATTTAAACATAAAAATTACTAGAAATTGTAATTCAGTAATGAAATTTGTATAGTATGTTTGTAGAATTATCATGTGTTTTTCAATAAAGAAAAATATTTTATTTGAAGATAATGATTAAATAAATAAATAATTAGAAGATATTCATTGTTTGACTTTTTGAATTAGATGTTTTAAATTTAATAAAAATAAATATTTTGCAAAAGAGATTACGTAATATAAAAATATTACATGTTGAATAATGAGAGATTTTATTTTGTAATTAGGTTGCAACCATAATATTAATAATAAATAAAGTATTAATATAGAGTGTAGGATGTTAAGTGTAATTTTGTCTTTTCAGGTAATAATTTGATTTTGCATGAAATTTAATATAAAATGTTTATTAATAATAACATGAGCATTTCAGAAAGAAGGATTCTGTATTTTATTTAAAATTCTCCAAAATACACTGTTTTAAAGAACTTGCGACCTCAGAGAAACTTTTTATGCTCTCTTCAAGAGTAGTTCATTATATATTTTTTTAAATTTTACTTTTCATACACTACTTCTTTTATTACAAAGTGGCGCCCAACTTCATTATATAAAACATATTAAAAAAATTTAAAAAACTAAAGTCTCCTGTATATTAACCCTTTGAGTGCCACAAGAAAATTTTCATAACTCACCCAAAAATGCCACAGGTATAAATGGTTTTTTGGAGAACTTTGTTATAATTGACACAGATTAAATTGTATACAAGATATCTTAACAAATTTAGTGTCAAAATGTTCAGTGTTACCTAGGCTACAATTATATTTGTAAATAAGTTGGATTCTATATGTAAAAAAAAATTATTTATTAAAAACCAAACTTTAGATAATTTAGAAAAAAAAATTTTCCATTTTTTTTTTTTTTTTACCTCACAAACCAAAAATATTTTATATATGGGAAGTGTGCTATTTTCTATCTATATACTGTTTTCTATAAGTGACCAAATTTTTAAATTATTTGGTTGAAAACCAAACTCAAACAAAAAACTTTTATCTCAGAACTAACCTATCCCAACCTATCCTAGGCCTATTTTGTTTACCTGATGTACTAGGTTAATCTAAGTTTAAATCAATATCACTATCACTAAACTGATTGTCACTATCACTTTCTGGTTGATATAACGGGTCTAGATCACTGTCATTCCCAAATAAATGTAACAAATCATCTTCAGAGGCTAAAGAGTCATCGTCTGAATAACCTAAAAGTAATCTGTCTACTTCGCTACCTCTTAGATTTTCTTCCGCCATTTCAAAGCAATATATTATCCAAAATACTACTTTAAACTTGTAATAACTAAAATAATAACCTTCAACAAACAAATAATAAAATATCACAAACAACAAACTTCAAAAAAACTGATGACTGTAGCGAGAAAATAATATCAACACACAATAATATCAGTACACTTCTAACCTGCAAGTGAAAATGACAACAGCTGATTTTGTGCATCAGTAATTGTTGTCATCTGTTTAGTTAGCTAAAACAAAATTTTTTCCACCACTGAATATCACTGGATATACCACAAAGTATTTTAAAACACCGAAATACTATATAGCAGATTACAAATAAATTAATTAAACTACGAAATACGCAGTGGCGATGGATCGTCACCGTGGCATTTCTCGCACGAAAAAATGGTGACGATAGATCGTCACCGTGGCACCCAAAGGGTTAAATAGTTACGTTACTTACTCTTTTAATTTTTTACTTTCTCCCATATAGATAGTATTGATAAAGTTATATGATGAGTCAAAAAAAGTGATGTAGAGTTTTTGTGAATATATCCGTTTTGAGGTCCCCTGAGATCATAAAAGTGTTTTTTAAATATTATGTCTCTCTGTTATCTGTCTTTCTTAGATAACATAATTGTTTCTACATGTAGGTAACATATATATATATATATATATATATATATATATATATATATATATATATATATATATATAACATATATTTCTTGTCTGTCTGTATGTTGCATATTCAGTGCTTGACCGCCAAATCACAAGGACTGATTTTAATAAAAATTGGTATGTGGGCACATTTAGTCATATTTAAAAAGTTTTTTTTTCAATTTTGTATTACGAAAAATTTGGGAGTAACTGTCATTAGATACAAAATTAATATTTTATAAAAGTCGGCTCTAATAATTTAATAAAATTTTGCTTCTCTTTAGATCAACTTCTGTTCTAAGGACCCAAATAAAATGTATTGGGTTCCATCTCTCCAAAAATCCTTATTCATGAGTTATCAGTAAAAACAAAAAAAAGAGTTTTTCTCAAAAACGATCTACCGATTTTATTCAAATTTTAATGAAACATAAAGATTAATTACAAAAACTTGTGTGCAAAATCACAAATGAAAAAAAATATATTACAGTTCAGAAAAGTAATTGTTAAAATCAAAATAAACCTTGATTATAATCAATAAAAGAGCTTGACTTTAATCACTTAAGATTTACAATGAGGGCATGTTTCTGGCACAAGTAAGTTTAGGACCTATTAAAATATATTAAAACAAATTCATTAAGTCAGCGTCCATGGTTCATTTTCAATTTTTTACTGACAACGACTGAATTGACATTCTTGTGAAGAATAGTGACATTTAGTATTTAATACTTCAATTTAGGTGAATTTATTTCGATTGTGAATAGGTGTGTGAGAAAGTGGTTTTTGTACCATTTATTAATTTCTTTCTGTTGATAATTGTTGAATATTTTTTATGTTGTATATATAAATTAATTAAGAGCTAAGGAATTCCAGCTAGGTCCCTCAGGGTTGCCAAGCTCGTACTCACTATAATGAGCATCTGAGAGGATTTATACATTTTCATTGTAAGATATACAAATAAATGTGAGCGTTTTGACACCATTTTAATGTTGATTTTATGAATTTATATTGTATAATATTATTATCTCCCTACCAAATGAACTAATATAGTTCAACAACATTCTAATAGATGTCACTACTATACTAGCCCCATACCAACAGACTATGAATTATTATAGATTTTAAGGTAAATTAAATATGTTTTATGGTAAATTAAAAATATGGTAAATTAAAAATATTCATTTTTAGAGAAGCATATTCACAAGTGATATTAGGACTAGACTACCTGTGCCATTAAAAGGTTAAAGTGAATTGAATTATTAGAGTGTCTTCACTTTTTCCTTGAAATTATAACAATGAGATTGTAAATTGTAATTTTCTTATCACAGAATTTCACCTAAATTTGAATCAATAATATACATTACTATATATTAATTTAATTCCTTATTATACATACTGAGCATGTTGTAATGGTTACTAACTTTTCCCAATTAAAATAGAAACTTTGATTGGAAGCATTGTTGAGTAAGAAGATATATCGTTGTTGTCCATGTATCTGCATACAATTCAAATCAATATGACTCTTTGATGTATACACATCGGGAAGACGTAGACTTAATAAACCACTTACACTAGGCATCTTCGTTTGTTCACGGATCACAAAAGTCTCGTCTGAGTATATTCCAAAACCATAAATAAATAAAGTAATATTTCGTATTCCGAAAGTAATATTTGTCAAACCCTGTGGACAATAGAAATAAACATATTAATTAATTTATATAAATAGGTTGGAATTCCAAACCAACTCTGTAGGCTAAACCATCCATTCTCTACAAACCCAGCACTATTATACTCTGTTCATTTGAAGAAGGCGGTTGGAGAAATGCACTACCTGCCACGCACCCTCGCACACACACGCACTTGGGGGCTGTCCCAAGTCCGACCGTCTTTGTCAAATGAACAGAGTATAATTTTGTAATTTATTAAATTACTCACCGTCCAGTAGTTTTTTGCGTTTTTTCTCAACGACGGCCGTTTCGGCTATTCAGCCATTTTCAAGTGTTCAGTTTCAGGACATTTACTATTCCTCGTTATAACATAAAAGTTCACAACACACAGTTATACACGCAATACACATACACATAGAAGACACAATAAAACACATCTTGTAGGTACACTATCTGTATCTGGACTAGTTTCTCAAGTGAATCTTGGAAGCTTATCAGTTGTGTCTTAACATTCTATTATTGTGTCAAATAATGAGTTTGCATCAAAGTTCAATTTCTCGTTAAGTAGTGTTCCAGGTTCTGTTTTGAATGCTTTGTATATTTCAAACTGTTCCAAAGCATTCATAAGTTTTCCTTTTTTGCATCTATGTAAAATGTCCATTGATTTATTTATATTACTGTACTTGTGATTTGTTTGAATTATATGTTCAGCAAATTTTGATTCTGTTTTTAGGGGGTGTGTATGACGTATAGCAGGTGGAATATGTTCCTTAAATCTTTTTTGAAATGTTCGGCCCGTTTGTCCAATGTATTTTTTAGGGCAGTCATCACATGATATTTGGTAAATTCCTGTTTGTTGAAATTTGTCAATAGTAATGGTATTTCTGTTTATTATGGTTGATATATTATTATTTGTTTTATATGTGATCGTGTACCCTTGTTTCTTGAAGATGTTTCTTATAATATGCTGCAGGTCTTTATTGTACTGCATTGTTAAGTATTTATTGTCCTTGGTTAAATTCATTTTCTCATTCTTTTGCTCTTGTTTTTTGAACAAATTGTCAACTATTGTTGGTTTGTAACCATTTTGGACTGCAATATATTTGATGGTGTTATATTCCTCTTCAAAGTCGTCTTGGGACATCGGTACTGTCCGTAGTCTGTGGATAAAGCTGTTAAATGCTGCCATCTTATGAGAATGGGGATGGTTAGAAGTTATATGGATGGTGTGGTCTGTGTTGGTGGGCTTTCTGTATATTTTAAATTTAAGTGTTCCTGCTATTTTTGATATGGCGAGGTCAAGGTAATTGATGCTGTTATTCACTTCTATTTCTGTTTTAAATTCTAAGGACGGGTGGATATTGTTTAAATAAATGGCAAAATTTTTAATTTGTCTTGGTGTGCCCTGATATAAGACCAATATGTCATCGACATACCTGTGGTAATGAATTATATTTCTGTAATGTTTATTTTTATCTGTCATTATATTATTGCATTCAATGTGATTCAGAAATATTTCAGCCATCACACTAGATAATGGGCATCCCATTACTAATCCTTTGTTTTGTCTGAAATAATCGTTGTTAAATTGAAAGTAGTTCTGAGATAAACATGTGTCCAATAAATTAATTAGTTCGGCTATAGTTTGTTGATTCATATTTTTATTTTCTGTTAGATTGTTGTTTAATATGTTAATTGTTTCTTGAACTGGGATATTGGTGTATAAATTGGTTATATCAAATGAAGCTAAGGTTGAACCTGATTTTATAGGAACATCTTTTG
Source organism: Aphrophora alni (assembly GCA_963513935.1). Lineage (NCBI taxonomy): Eukaryota > Metazoa > Arthropoda > Insecta > Hemiptera > Aphrophoridae > Aphrophora > Aphrophora alni. Next base: position 78,072,707 of record OY740772.1, read on the forward strand.
TTTTCGTTATGAGATCATAACTGTTTTTCAAATGAAAAGTTTTCTCAAATGTTACATTTTCCCGAATTATTCTGTCCAGTGTCTTGGATAATTTGTACGCAGGGGCACTTCTAAAATTCACTAATGGTCTGATTGGGTGTCCAATTTTATGAATTTTTGGTAATGATCTCAATATGGGAGCAACCGGTTTAATCATTTTATTATATATTTTAAATTGTTAAATAAGATTTACTTAAAAGTTTTAGTTAGTACTACAGAAAGGTGTTATAATATTTTATTGTTATATTATTTGTTTTTTTGAAAGAAAATTACTTTGTCTTGTGCACTCCTTTATAGCGGCCTTTTCATAAACGAGTATGACAGTCTTTCAAATACAGACTCGATACTTTTGCATTGAAATTGTATTAAATCTTATACTACATTATTCTAACATGTATCAAATTTATTTAAAACATCAAATATTTGAATTTATAATCAAAATATTCTACTGAGAATATTGATCCTTAATCTTATCAATACAAAGTGCATAGTTCTCTCCTAAATTTTCGGTAATATTTAATTTGTAAATTTTAATGTAAATTATCTTCACAAATTTCAAACATTGTTATTAAATTTCTTTATTTTCAGTTATGATATTTGCAAGTAATAATTATTGGATGGATATTACCTTTCCCTTAGTAGGCTAAATTTATCTTTGTATTAGGCTCACAGAAAATATTATACAGTCTGCTTCTCTTAAATTCACATTTTTTTACAAAAACTTGAATAAACAGTCTGAAGCACTTATGTAAATTTCATTGATTATTTCAAATTTCTGGTTCTAAGTCTGGAGTTGCAAATACATGTTTTGCTAAAATGGAAGTAACTGATTCAATTATTGCTCACTTTTGGCTTGATTTTCAAATCATATCAATATCTTTCTTTACCCACTTACATTTTAATCTCTTAGTTTATTCATAACTGTCTTCTATATTTATAAATCGCTAATACAATGTTTCTTACATATTATTTGATCTTTAATTATTAGATTTTACTTATTTCTATAATTTAACATTATATATTCAGATATGGGAGCATACTCTTGTCTTGTCATAGTACACCGAGGCACCACTTGGCATCCCCGATATATACATCTACATACATCTGTCATACCACAGCTCACTTTAATTTATAATTATTCTTTTAATGGTTTGTGTAAACCTGGTTAATTCCAACCATCATAAAGCTTCATAATGTTCTAACTTTATTTTAATTCTCTTTTCTACACCTACACTATGTATCTAGCCATATCTTTTCCAGGAATAAATTTCTATTTTAAATGTATGATTTTTGTATTAACCTAAATGTAACAAAGTTTGTACTTTAGTGTTTTATTATTTATTAAAATTCTTATTTAGGTTTTATTTTGTGTTACTTTCAAGCTTTAATTTATATCATGTTTTATTTATTTATTTCCTTTTTATTAATTATTAAAATGTTCCCTATAAGTACTTTCTACATTTCTAACCTAGGAATTGTTACAGTACTATTAAACAAAAGTTCATAATACTGTATAAGTTTTTATTATTTACCCTTTCTATAAGTATTTATTTTATACAATGAAAATGAATTTAAATATAGATTTATAATCAATGGCTTGTATAGTTGTAGTTTTAATTATGGGAATTGTTTAACTAATTCATAAAAATATTAACACTCAGCAAACCAACCTTTATATATTGTTGTAATTTATTGAATCTTGTAGTTATACATACTGCTACTCTTATGAATGGGCCTCATAGCTATGCAAACAAGATTTACCTACAGCATAACTGGAGTGATTTTTTTGCAGCTTTCCTGTGAATTTGCCATAATCCAGGGAACCCTTCCCTCCATCTATCAATAAATTGTCAAGCAAGTGCAATCAACAGTTTTGCAGTACCGTTTGTTCGAAGGTACCATTTGATCTTTGCTCATTAGGAATAATGTTAAGCTTTATTGTGAAGCAATGTGCCTATATGAAATTCCTTGTAAAATTTGAAAAATCCTTTACAGAAACATGCTATTAGTTGAAAGAAGTATTTATAATACTGTATTATAATGATGAGTATCTAATATGTACTCAGATGTTTGATTGGTTTACAAAATTTAATGGAGGAAGAGAAATGATTGGAGACGATCCGCATCCCAATATCCTTACACATTAAAAACAGACACTAGCATTATAAAAGTTGATGACATTAAAAATAATTTTAGTCTTTTAGATTGCTTTATTAACAAATAATATAATTATAAATTATAACCATTTATTTATTGATGAGATTATTTTCTGAATATTTGTACAGTTGCTGAATTGGCTAACATTGATAAAGAAACTGTTTGACAGATTTTAGATGAAAATTTTAACATGAAAAATAATTGTACTTGTAAATGACCCTGAGACTCACACTTGAGAAGAAGGAAAATTCATTGAACATAATGTGCTAACATCCACATCTTGAAAACATTGAAAATGATACTAACTTATATTTCATTGATATTTTAGAAAATGTAATAACTTAGGATAAATCATCTTTTTTTCAGTATAACCCACAAAGCACCAATACACTCAATGAAAGAATTCTAGTTCACCAAGACAAAAGAAAGAAGGTATGAACAAGTCCAAATTTAATACAAGGACTTTCTTTTTAATACTAAAGAAAGTACTATCTGAAATACTTTTAATCATATCTACTATAAAAATGTCTTGGCAACCTTACATAAACAGGTGAGAAGAAAAGGGCTTGAAATGTAAAAGAATTCACCAATACAATGCGCTGGCATAAAATGCACTGTTTTTCAAAACATTTAGGTGAAGTATGGAATAAACACCATACTCTAAACTTAGCCTAATGTAACTTTTTGTTTCCAAATATCAAGTTTGCATAAAAAAGAACTCAAGCCCAAAGTTGCATTGAAGGTAAAAGAAAAATTATGGAGCTGTATAGTGATGAAGCTCTCCAAAGATGACCTCCAGAATTACTTCCGACAATGGAAGATTATCATGAAGTGGTGTGAGGATTGAGAAGGGGACTACATGAAAGGAGATTATTTTCACTGAGTAATTTGTTGAATACAATATTTTTTTAATCAAACCAGTATTGTATAGCCACATCTCTTATATTAAAACAACTACTTTCTTCTTCTCATCCTTTCATGGTCTTAACATTATATAACAAAGCCTTGGCAGATTTAGTAACTATGCAAATATCAAATTTTCTGACAAGTGAGTTCAAATTTTAAGTAACTTTGTTATTTTAATCTTTAAGATTTGGTATTGACATCATGTAATGAATGATGTCCGTAAATTTTCAGTAATGTTTGTAGAATTGAATCCGTAAATTTTGATATAATTTATATTGTTGCAAGTTGAATTACTTCAAAGATATGAATAAAATAATTTAAATTATCAAATATTTTAATTTTCCTAATTAGATTTAATGAGAATTTAACTGTCACTTGTAGGTATTAAATTTCACAACCTAATTTAATATTTGTGAAATTAATATAATAATATCATGCTAATATAATGTACAATGCCAACAATTGCAACATATGAGCAGACTGTTGTTTGAAATCCTTATGTTATGAAATTAAAATTGAGGATCACTTTTTTTTTTTTTAATATGAAAATCAATAAATAAACAGATATATTATTTGTGTTATACCATACCTAACCTAAACCATATAAAATTGTTTAAGTAACATAAGCTACAAGGCTCGCTAACATCTGAGTCAACTAGCACAAGCATATGGAGTAAATATTGTTAGATTAAGTAATAGTAAAATATAATTAAAAACATTACCTCATAAATCTCTTCAGCATATGGAAAGAAAGTGAAAAGTAAAGGTACTGAGGATTGAGGTTCCACATATTCAAGACCTTTTATGTAATTAAAGACAGTTCCTTTCAAACGAGAGGTGTCCACTTCATAGCCCACTTGCTTATTTGTATTATTACACAACCAAAACGCCTGAAAACAGTTAATTTCTTTTTTGTAACAAATTTTGTATTTTGGACTCTAATAGCAAAAAAGAGACTTCATATGCACCAAAGATAAACAATATTGCAGAGTCGCTGTGTAATCCTTAAAATTTTAACTTTAACTTGTATACCAAAGAGATGGTTGTTTTAAGATTTGAAATATGAAAATAAACCAGGAGATTCGTAATTGGTCTATAGAAAAGACCACGTGAGTCAAATGAATGACTGGAAAATAAATATTAAAACAAGGGTAATAAAAATTCAATATAGATTTCCAAAATATTAATTTGAAGTATAAAATGTTAGTTATAAGTTGTAATAAATGTTTAAGTGATATATTGTGTTGTGTTAACAGACAGAACCTGTTGCCATATAAATGACTCAAGTAGTGTCCGTGGTGCAAAGTATGTGAACCGTTTTTTAGCTGACTTTGTACATCTGAAATGACGCTTAATGTTGGAATCTGAAAAAGCGAGCATGCGGGGAGTTAGTTGAAAGAAGGTCTCTGACCTAGTTAGATGTACTTTCTGTTTATTGAAATTTTAGGACAATGTAGTGTAAATGTTTTAAGAGTTGAAAGGTGGCATCTGACTTTGTCAGACGTATTTTTTGTTTAAAGATATTTAAGGACAATGTAGTGTAAATATCTGAGTTGGTAACAAAGTGAATAAAAACGGACAGTTTGAAATTAATTGACTGTAGAGTGTGCAGGAAAGTGATGGACACTTTGAGTAGTACTGTGAATTTGAAAAGACAATTTGAGATCGTCGGCGGGCTGATTGCGTCTACAATGAACTTGCACTTCAGGAACGAGGGCTGCATACCACAAAGGACATTCACCATGGAAATGACCACATGAGGTAACAAAAAATGATAGACAATTTTATATAAATTTCTGTACATAAAAGGACCATTGATAAAAAATATGTTAAAATTTGTTTAAATGAATAGTTGTAATGTAAGCAGTAATTGTAAAAAAAGGATTTAATTTAACTTCTAAATAAAATAATATAAATTTTTAATATATGAGAATAACGAAGCTCATAATAAGTATAATCAGTAAAAGTTGCAACTAATTAAAGTAGAATCATTAAAATGAATTTTGGTCTCTTCAAGAGAGGATAATTTTAAATTTACGATAAATAATTTCAGATAATATAATAAAGAATATACCATGAATCATAACCATTTTGTGTTCAGTTTCAGCACAACAAATAAAGATTCTTTATTTATGAAAAACTACTTAAAAGTACACTTTTAAAAGTATCTACGACCCTGAGAATTTTTTATGTAATAATAATTAACTTTTAAATTTTCAAAATTGGTAAGCTAATGCTACCTGGCGCCCATAAGCTGAGCAAATTTTTTTTAGTAAATATTTAATGTTAAACAGTGTCAATTTAAGATTAAATTCAGATCAATATATTTTTAAACCCCGACTCTTTTTTAATATTTAAAGCTGTTATACCAACAATTCAGTATTACATCATGTGCATGGACTCCATCAAATGTTTCCATTTCTTAGCCAGGAGATTTTACGAAGACTGAGATACCGGAATTTTTGAAGCAAGTGACCCTTTATGCAATAAAAGAAAACTATAAGGACCATCTACAAAGATGGTTCACTATGGTTGAGGGAAGGCCTGTGAGGTGCTGGTGATTATGTTCCTAAGATTGAAGAGTATATATTAGATGGCTACCCTACAATTTATGTTGTTGTTTTTTATAAGGTGATGTTGACCAAGAGGTTATGTGCCTTTAAACAATAAGTAATAAAACACTTTGGTTCTGTTATAATGGTACTGATTTTATTTTTGAAATTAAATTGTGAAAGATTGTGCTTAGATTCAAGTTTGGTTTCCTGATGTTTTTTTTTCCAGGAATTTGTCCAATTTGTATAATAGTTTGGCACGGGTCATATTAACTAAAGAAGGCTTATGGGTGTTATAAGGTTTGAATTATAACAATGACACTGGTTTTTTTTATATGCAAAACTCCGAAGTTAGTCTTAAAATTCTCAGTTTGTTAATTTAACTATTTTAAACTCAAATATTCTTTAAAATAATTAATTCTGTATATTACACGCTGTAATTTTCCTGTGGAATCGACACATTGATTTGTACCATAAACTTTTACATTGTAATAGGGTACATTTTCAGTTATGTAGACTTGGTCTGACTAGAGAAGTAGTTTGACTCAGGGCAGTAAATGAGGAATGTATTCTGTTATAGAACAGAATATATTAATAATAATAAAAATAATAATAGAGTTAAATAAATATACAAATAAATAAAGAAGGCAGTTAGTACTAAAGGGTCAGAGGGATCTATTATAAGTTAGTTAATTAAAAACGTATATAGTATAAGATATAAGAGAAATATAGGAACAGGGTAGATGTGCATAAAACTTTGAGAAATGTGACATCAGTGTGTTGTGTGTAGAGGAAGGGACAGAAGACAGAGCTGAAGAAATCATTCAATAAGTTACTTTTTTGGAGATGAGATGTGAATGGTTAAGTTAGTGGAATAGAAATTAGGAAAAAGGACATGTGAGTTGAACAATGAAGTAGTTTGAGTTCAGTGTAAATTTTGAGTATATTGCAGATTTTAGCTTCAGTGTTAGCATGTTTGGTATGACATGCTCAAATTACTTTTTATAAAGACATAAATAAAAATAGCTGGAACTTTCAGTTTGTTAACAATTTTGGATAGGATGTTTGCAGATATCACACAGTTTGAAATAAGAGGATAATGTGTTTTAAAAAATAATTATAATACACTTTAATAAAAGATATTCATGAATTGATTCTATTGTAATTAGATTTGATGTTTAAAAAGATGTGATTAGTAAAAGAAATTTGGTCGTATAAGAATATTGTATTATGAGTTTGAGTATATTGCAGATTTAGATTTGAAAGATTTTTTTATTTTTAGAATTAGGTTGCAACCACAAAATTAATTTCAAATTGAGTATGTGTGAGTTAGAAATTTATGATGTTATATAAAAATGTGATGATTTATGTTTCTCCAGGAAATAATTTGATTTATACACAATCTATAATTTTGTTTTAAGATAATTAAATGTACATTTCAGAAATTGGATTCTGTATTTTTTAATTTTGAATTGTTCAAAGTACGCTGTTAAAGAATTCACGAACCAATTAGAAATTTTCTATGCTCTCTTTGTAATACCTAAAAAAGGTTAATCTAATTTGAATAGTAAACATAGCGGGAAATCGTTTAGAAAAGATTTGGGAGGGGGTAAAATGAGTTGAAAACGTGACTTATGTTTTAAAGTAAATTCAATTAATATAGATTTCCAAGCACAAGTAAATAATAATGTATAGGATTTAAGAACTTTACTTATAAGGATTTAAATAATTTTGTGTGTGTAATAAAAAATTAGTTAAAAAGGAACTTGTGGTTATGCTCAGAGCATTGAACAGTGCATTCGATGCGATCCTGGAAGTTTTATCACTGACGTTGCGGGAATTGAAGGACTATCCGTGGAGCAACGACTGTGAACCCTGTAAGAAAACAGGATATGAGATTTCCAGCAAGTGGTCTCAGTCCAGTTTGGAGTGTGAAGAAGAACGGTTATTTTTCAGAGTCTTAGTTTGGGACCTGATGAGGTCAAACCTGTAAAAGTTGGTATAGAGGTGTTTTAATAAAAATGTAATGTTTTTTGTCAGACGTGTGTATGAGAGACTATCGTGAACAAATAAGCTGAACAGTATTTTGAGAATTAAAATGGTACTAATTTGATTCAGAACAGAGTGTTAGAAGTGCTTATTACGAATCGCGTGTTACAAAAAAGGGACAATAGACAATCACGCGAGTAATATTGAATTCGGTCGAATGGTGAACAGTAACAAAGTGAAAAAATGGACTAATAAGTTAGTAGACATTCTTGATATAAACATTTTGCGAAGTGTAACTGAAATGCTTTCGGTAGACCTCATTTTCCGCGGGCAGAATGGAAAGGCGATCATCAAACGAGATACTTCAGGTACCACTATTGTGTAAATGAAGTCTGTGACAACGATCTGGTAATATGTGTTATTTTTAACACATGAACTTAACTCACATATTGTATAAAATTTAATACGTTTTATTTTTTAATTTTTGTAATTCGATATCTTTATACAGTACTTATATTTTAAATAAAAAATTAGTAGATGTCTGCTGACATTTTTTATTGGAAATACACTAAATTCAATGCTAAATAACAGATATTTTGAATCTGTTCATGTTATAAATATTTTGTTGCAACATAAAATTAAATTCAATATAAAAAAGTAATTTTTTTTTTCAAAGTAAATATAAAATTAATTCAGATAGGATGATAGTTATAGATAATTTTCATAACATGTTCTTCGTAATAAATTTTAATGTAGAAATGTTCTTTTAATCAATAAATTTATGTTAAAATTTCAGTTTAACAAGAGTTCTTCATTTTGATACCAGAAATCACTGAAAGTACACTTTAAAAAGGATTCATGCCCGAGATCTTATAATATTAAAATTCATTTTTCTAAATTGGTAAGCGAAAGCTTACCTGGCGCCCATAAGCTGTGCAAAGTTTTAAATATAATAAAAGATAAAAATAACTTAACTTAAGTAATATATATAAATATATATATATATAACCTTCAGTTTATATTTATTACATCTTCAAGAGTAATTCTCTTTTATTTTATTTTAATGTAATACTAATGATAATAAAATAATTACAACATGTCATAAAAAATTGATTGAAATAGTTTGTGCTATTTTTTCAGATATCGAAACTTTAAAAAATGATTTATTAATAAGGTTTAATCACACATTTGGCATCATATGTGTATAGGAAATCTAATACATGAGATTTCGAGAATATTAATCAACTCTCGTTACCAAGTGTGAAACTAACATAAATGAGAAAAACACCAAAATAGCTTAGTAGCCTAGGCCATGTTGGAAAGTAAAACTAAATCTATAATCAAAGAAGAGAAATAAAGCCTGAGTCAAAGCTAAGACTAAAATATAAATGTGATCAGAAAAAACCACAACACACAGGGCTACACTACACGAAAGATGACAAACAACTGATTATAAGTGATGAAACCAAGAGAAAGTCATAAATGTTTATCAGGGTAAACAACCTTTTACCCTCATTTTCAATATGAACAATCCATCATTTTCAAATAACTTTTACAACAATATCCAAGATTCATTTTCACTGATAATATTCTGAACTAGCATTATTTAAAAAAACAACAATCAATATGTTTTGTTTGGGTTCTAGCTTCAACATTTGAGTAAGAATATATGAAAATTATTAGTTGATTTTCATTAAATCAAATATCCTAAAATTTTTAATTATACAAATTTTAAAACAGCTTTAAATATAACTAAAATAAGCTCAAATAATGAATCTGTAATGAGAGGTAAAAATATAATGTATTAGATACTAATTTTTGGTGTCATAAATTCTCAAAATTAATAATCCTTTGAAAACCCAAACCTTATTTATTTAAATAATATTTCAATTGAAAAATGTACGACCTAGACTGGGAAATGAACCTAGGACCTTCAGTTATCTCGCCAATGCTCTAACAACTGAGCTATCCTTAGTCGCTTCCCAGCACAGGATTACACATCTCACTTGACTTTGCTTTTGTTACAATTTTTAAGCCATCACATTAATTACCTCACTACAAATGTTATTGAAATTAATATTTACTCAAATTGCAGCCCTTCTGTATGTATTTATTGATTTTTATTTTTGATTTTAACGGTTATATGTTTTTTTATAACAGCTAGTAATACTAATTAAATACTGAAAAATATAGGACCTAGACTGGGTATTGAAACCAGAACCTTTGGCTTCACAAGCCAATGCTCTACCAAACGAACTATCCATAGTCACTATCCAGCATATCGCTTACATTTCTCACTTGACTTAGCTTTTGCTGCAATTTTCGGTACTTACGTATTAACGCTACCGAAGCAGAAGTTGCTAATGCGCATGCGCCAATATTTGCTTACTTTGCGATATAATTATATATCACGACAGGTTTGGCCAGGTGATTATATATATATATATATATAAACACCTGGCCAAAACCTTTCATAAGTTTATTGAAGTTAATAATTTGAAATTAGATCATGGATAAACATGAGCTTTAAAAGTGAAGTGCCGCTCATCTACGCCTAAAATTTTTGCGACAAATCATAAAATGAAAGTATATGAATCTCAAAGCTGAAACAAATGGAATTCTGCTTCCCTTAAACCAGTTTGCTCTTTATTGGCGCATGCGCATTAGCGCAACTTCTGCTGCGGTGGCGTTAATACGTAAGTACCCAATTTTCAAACAATCATATTAATTACCTTGTTACAAAAGACATTGAAATTAATATTTACTCAACTTGCCGTCCTTACTGGTCCTAGGTTCAATTTCCAGTCTAGGTAGTATATTTTTCACTTGAAATATCGTTTAATTAGTATTACTAGCTTGGTATAAGAAAATATATAAGAGTTAAATCAAAAATGAAAATCAATAAATACAAAAGTTATAATAAATACAAAATCAATAAGGGCTGCAAGTTGAGTAAATTTTAATTTCAATGTCATTTGTAATGAGGTAATTAATATGATTGTTCAAGAATTGCAGCAAAAGCTAAGTCAAGTGAGAAATGTAAGCCCTATGCTAAGAAGCGGCTAAGGATAGCTCAGTTAGTAGAGCATTGGTGCATGAAGCCAAACTAAGGTTATAGCTTCAATTCCCATTTTAGGTTGTATATTTTTTACTTAAAATATTATTTAATTAGTATTACTAGCTGGCTAATTAAAATTAATCACATTTTTAATTAATATAAACAATGGATAAGCATTAAAATTTTTAAAACATTATTATTAATTTTTGTAACAATTTATACCTGATTTATGTGATAAAAAAAGAACAATGTGTGTCCTACAAAAAAACTAATGTTAAAATAATCCTAAAATGTTGAATATAAAATATACCTGTATATAAGGTTGAATACAATCAATAGGAATGGGTACCATGAACCAGCAACACGACTCAGATGAATCAGTTAAAGTTGAGTAGCTACTTTCATAATAATCAATAAACTCTATTGCATAATTGATTTTAAATCTGCTTATAGATAGTTTCACAGAATGTTTCAGTAAGTCATGATTCTCAGGCCATAACGATAAAATGAAATCTATTGGTGGACAGCTGTCGACAGAGTAGTTGACTTTGAGCAGAAGAATCTCCTCTTCCTGGGCCTAATTTAAAGAAACACATAAACATAATAATATTAATTTGAGGGGATTTGGTGACTTGATAGGACATACTTTTCTTTTATTATTATTGTGGTCTGTTTGATAACCAACATCCAGATCACTAAAAATGGGCAATTATAGTGTTAAAATTTGTATAATTTTTGGCAACAACTCTCTTAATATCTGTAGTAAAATTACAAATAATAAAAACGTTATTAGAAGCAGATTTTAAAGCTGCATCCAATAAGGTGTTTTTGGACCTACAGGTGAACTAAAAACTATTTAAAACATTAATAATTTTTAAATTTACAAAAAAACTGTTGAAGTTATTATAAGAAGGTATAATTTGCACAAAATTATAAAATCCAAATTAAATAAAAATAAAAACTGATATGTTAATAATTAAGATATATAAGTGGGCAGTAGTAATGGTCTATTTATTTAAAAAATTCTACACACAACTACAAAAAGGGTTCATAAATTCTGCTATAGAGAAATCCTATCATAAAGTGCTCAAATTTACAAATTAAAACACTATTTTAACATATGAGGAATATATATTCAAATACAAACAGGAATTTTCATGCTCTGTTGTTATAAATAAGTTTAAGGTAACCATGACTCATTGGCCAAACACATGCACAGTATTGTATATTTTTGAACTTTTCATCAGTTTTACTACAGTACTTCCTCTTTCAATCATTCGTGTCAGTTGTAATCAACATGTCAGACCAGAAGGTACACAGTAGTGTCTAATATAGCAAATTATTATTAGATTTTTGACAAATGAAGGTGTCATTCTATCTCAGATTTATTGAAAAGAGTTAAAAATAAGTATGGAGATAAATGTTTCTCTCAGCCCAGAATGTATTATTAGTCCAAGTAATTTAGAGAAGTTCGGATAAGAGTTGAAAAAGAACTACATGCTTGACAATCGGAGACAATAGAAGAATGGCTTCAAAGAAATAGGTGAGACACTTAAATATGTATTGGTAGTGTGGTAATATCAGTTAAAAATCGTCTTAATTTTAGTAAGGTGAAAATGAAGTGTGTTACCCATCTTTTGAAGCCTGAATATGAGATTAAAGATCGGTTGCAATTGCACAACTTCTGCTGAGTTATAAAAAGGATGAAGACACATTTTTAGACGCAATAGTAACCTATAATGAAACATGGGTGGATTACCTTTACTCCAGAGTTAAAAGGAACAAGCATGCAATGGTGATATCAAAGCATACCTCTGCCATGGAAAGCCAAAACTACATTTTCAATTGGGAAAAACATGGCTAATTACTTTTGGAATTTGCAAGGTATTCATTACCTCAATATTCTCACAATAGAAAGAACTATCATTTCTGAGTACTATGATTTTAAAAGAGAAAGTGAAGCCAGCAAGTCCTTACAAGTTGAGAGTTGCCCAGCATTCAGTTTGTTTCCTTCAGAACAATGCTCGTTATCTCACTGATGCTTTGACTATGAATATGTTACAGAAATTCATGTGGGTTATATATATAATATATATTCTACCTCATCCTCTATATATTCCAGATTTAGCACCATTGGACTTTCACCTCTTAGGTCCACCTATAGAATATTTAGGAGATAAAAAAATTTAACTCTAATGAGAAGGATTTAACTCTAATTTTTGTTATTGATGATGTACAAAAATGGGTCAACATGCAATCACAAGACTTATATTTTTCTGGAATTAAGAAATTTCCTGAGCACTGGAACTAGTGTATTGCAATGACAGGGGACTACATAAAAAATAGTGTGAAGTCAATATATAATTCCAATAATACAAAATTGTATTGTATTCAATAAATAAATTGTACGTAATAAATTCCCGTTTATATTTGAAAGCCCCTGATACTTCTATAATAAAAAACTTACATTATAGCCACATTTATGGTCTTCTTAAAGTGAATAATAATTTTTTTAATGACAAAACTGAATTTAAAAAAAAAATTCTTTTTTGAAAACAAACTTGAGCGATTGCAATAAAGAATTTATATAATAAATTAGAATCATGTTGAAATGATGACTGCAAGTTTTAACAAATAATATGTTTCCATAAAGTATATATATTTAAATATAAACAAAAAAATTAAGTTTCATAGTAAACAACTAGATTATGGAATAGAATAGCAAACATGTTACAAAAATTTTCTCAGAAAATATAGTGAAAGTATTATACTGCTGAGTACTATTCTATGATTTTAAAAGTGTAATTGAAGTCTGAAATTAGTTCTAAGAAGAGAGTTTCCCAACATTCAGTTTGTTTCCTTCAGGAAAATGTTCCCCCTAACACTGAACACATTTCAATTGGCCAAAACATCGCCGGAAGTAGTTTTGAAAACACATGATTATATGGGAAAAGCATTATTTAATAAGCTCCCCCTGTACCTTGAAGCGATTGATGACAATATGACTTTTATGAAAGCATACAAATGATTTTCATTGCGAAGGCATTATATTATAAAGTAAAATATATTATATTTAAATATGTACTAGATTAATTTAACAATATTCTAGTAATTTATTGATTTTAACTCTTATACATTATTTTACCAAGCTAATATTATTGATTAAGTAATTATATCAAGTGAAAAATATAGAACTAGACTGGACCTTTGGTTTTACACGCTGGGAAGCGATCAAGGATAGCTCAGTTGGTAGAGCATAGGCATGTAAAACCAAAGGTCCTGGGTTTGATTTCCAGTCTAGGTCGTATATTTTTCACTTGAAATATTGTAGTGTAAGGTAGAGTAACATATTTTGACATATTTTGTGTCTGACACTGTCACCTGTATTTTATAACTTTTCTGTAATGGAAATATGTTACATGGTAATAAAGAAAATAAATAGTTATTTTTAGAAAGTTAAAAAAAAAAAAAAAAAAAACAAGTATCAGTTGAAAACTTTAAGAGTGTAATTCAAGAGAACATAAGGTGTGTAACAATTCGAAATGTCTACACGAATTTTATAAAATTGATTAAATAAAAGTGATGTGTGAGGAAATAGCGAACTTTATTATAGCCTAGGCTAACCAAATAAAATGCTTAACATCAATAGGCGATATGCCGTGGGTTTAATATGATTCTAGAGAAAGGAATATATATATCAGGAAAGAACAATACATTAATAAATAGGACGGAATATATTACTTTCAAAAGATATTTCCAACAAAATACGACAATTATATTAATAATATAAAACATGGAGTAAATCTAAATAAGTCATATACATAAACAGCTGATGTGTTAAACTGATATTATGTCATTGAAGGGACACACCCATCTTCGAAACTAACGCTCTGATTGGTGCAATAACACGTGGGAACCTGAATCGTCTATCGATCCCGTCAAATTTAAATTTAAAAAAGAAATATATATGTTGATTAGTATTAAGATTTTAAAATATAGAAGTTATTTGTTTAATGTATATACAATTTAATATTTGGAATTAAAGAAACTTACTATTAAAATTAAATCCTAAATTCGTACAAAAATAAATAAATAAAAATTATCATTATCATCAACTTATTCATACATAGAGATCATTGTGAAAGTGGGGAATGATTTAGATGGCGGATTATTCGATTTTTGCAAATTTTAATTATTAGAGCTGATTGTTAATCCAACTTTCGTTCTGAGCAGATGGATATTTTTTATCCAAGTTTGGACCTTTATAAAAATTATAGAAGAATTGTTCAAGTGAAATAGTGCGGTAATTATCTAGTATAAGATTCGAATTACACTTATGAAGGAAGAAACAAAAACAGTTGAATATAAAAGAAACTTTCTAATATGGCGAGATCCAACCAATAGCCTAGATTCAGAACAAATATTCCTTATAGTAGACTTTCACCAATATATATATATAAAATTAGTGGACAAATATAAAACTATAATATCATCTCATTCATACTTTTTTTTGGTCATAGTTATTCATTCACATATGTTTAAATATTGAACTTAAAATAATCCTTTATTTTAATAATTTACGTCCATATATATATATATATATATATATATATATATATATATATATATATATATATATATATATATATATATATTTTAAATGCAGAGATAAGATTGGAAAAAAGTCTGCACCTAACCCCGACTCGAGATAAGTGATTTTTTTATTATTATTATTATTTTTTTTTTACTTAAAAGAAAAGACTATAATAGACTTTAATTCATATCAATATAATTTGATTTTCTTTCTGATATAAATGAACAATTTTATTAATTATAATTTATCATTGTTACCAGGCTGACGAAATTATTAAAGGTGGAACCAACTGGTAACAATGTTTAAAAAAAAAGAAAGACAAATTTTATAATTAACAAAGCCAAAAATTTATTAAATTTAAGTTTAAGTTTTAAGTTTCAGATTTGACCATTCACAATTAGGTAAATACCAGCTTAAGATTACTTGACAACACAAAAACTTATTAATGAATAAGTTTACAAGTTGAATAATAAAAAAAAAAAAATTACATGCCCTTAATAAATAAAAAAAAAATTAACAATTAAACTTTAACATTTATCCCTCCTTTTTATACAAGCTGTTATAAAAAAAGAATTTAAGAATAAAAAAAAAAAATAAATAAAAGATTCTATCATCAAAATTAAAATTTTAGTTCAAAAGGTATATTAATTCTAACAAGTTTTCATGATTAAATTACTTATAAATTATCATAATTTTGTTTATTAAATTTCTTACATTCTAAGTTGGCCAACTAATATATATATATATATATATAAAGCAGGAATTTTGTTTATAATATAAATTAAATTAAATTTTTATTGAAGTCAATTTTTTTTATTATATTAATTTTGAAAGTAACCCCTTTGGGGTCGTGAGGACCGAAAAATTTGCATGCAGCTCCACCCAATAGTAATTATTTTATAAATTGTTACACATTATTCCTTATAAACAATCAAGGACATATTATCGTACAGAGTTCAGTTAAAAATATTTCTGAAGAAAAGTTCACAATTCTAGTTCCTTTCTTTTAGACAAATGTTATTTTATAGTGCACTTAGTGAAGTTAAAAAAGAATAGTTTTTTTTTGTTTCAAGCCTGTCTGAAAAGGTTAGGTAGAGTTGTCTCAAAACGATATCCTATTTTGCTGTGCAGACTTGCACAATCTCCAAAACAAACTCCAGCAAACTTGAACCAGCTTTTGCTGTAGGAAAAAACACAGGTCGAATAGAGATTTATACAAACTTATACATGTTATTGCACAAGTCTTTTGCATTTAAAAATGTTTTGTTGTTTAATCAAAAATGAAAGGAAAATTATCAGAATTAGGGAAATCCAGAAACCATTATAATTAAGTCCTTCTTTGATGTTAATAAGAATAGTATATAAATATCTTGATCTTGGTCTAAAATAAAACACTTGTAACAACAGTTAGAAAATTTCTAAAAGCAAAGATTCTAGTTCAAAAAAAGAATTTTTCTAGTTAGTATTTTGATATTATTTAATTCTTAATATTTAGACTGTTTAATACTTAATGCTTGACTGTTTAAAGTTTAATACATGACTGTTTAAATTTACATTTAGATTTTGTAAAGTATCTTTTAAATGAAAGAAATCTTTTTACAAGTTATTAAGTTTCAATAAAAATCTTTGAATACTAAAAAGAAAATACGAAACACATATTTCAATAAACAAAGCTTAAAAATATTAACAAATTTATTGTATAGTGAAATCTGAAATAGAATACCTGGACTCGTTGAGAAGTGCTGAAAATCTTTGAAAATGAAGCACATGCCGTGTTCTATAAAGAAAAACTCACCCACTTTTATCGATACATTTTACAAAAAAAACATCACTAATATAAAAAGGCACTCATTACTTCGTGAATGTGACATTAAACATGATTTAGAACTGATACTGTAGAAAACTTATCCAAAATATGTTTTATTCAATTTAGCAAGACTACATGTTTTGACGACGGGAATGTAAGTGAGTCACGTTGCGAGATTTGATTCTAAACTGTTAGAGACAGAGAGAAGAATGTCATACGATGTTTTTCGGTGCCGGCCGGCAGGCTACACCACCTGTCGGATGCGCTAAGTTAAGGTCAAGAGTCAGGTAGACGGTCGATCGATAATCAATGATTACAGATTTATTTTACTGAAATGTGAATGACGCTACATCATCATAAAATATATTGTAATAACATTTTGACGTTATAATGAAAGGTTATTAAAAATCTTAAACGGTTAAATGAATTGTTGTTATATTTCATTTCTCAATTTAAATTTTAAATATTGGAGAATAATAAATATAATAGAGTTGGTTATTTCAATTTTTGATGCTCCAAACGTAAAGCTAATTTGAATTTTAAATGTTATTGTTTAAATAAATATTTGTGTTATTGTAGGTGCTAAAGCTGTATATAGTTTAAATTTATAAAACTACCTTGAGAGATCCACTGCAAGTTTGGAAGGTAATCTGATCCTTATGTTCGCAGAAATTGACCATCTTGGAAATGGAAAAGCTAACTTGTGTCAGAACAGGCTCACAGTTACATGACTTGCATTGTTTGATTTCCCATTGAAGAGGTGTATTAGATTCATTCTTTACAAGTATTTCTACATTGATTGTAAAGTTTGATAGTAAACTCGGACATTTCATTGTCACCGTTTCTACTGTATCTGATGATACATCCCTTAAACAATAGTTTAATCTATAAAAACAAACATAATAGTATTGTTTTACTTTACGCACTACTCAAGGTCGATATCAAATGACATAAATTGGAATAGAGCAAGTTTATTTAGGTAGATTAATCTGAAAAAAAAATTGACTTTATGGTTATTCTCATCTGTTAATAAATTTGTAAAATCGAATGTTTGGTACTGGTAATGAATAATAATATGGTTTAAACTTATACGGAACAGATACATGATTTACAGCGTTTGCTACATTTTAATTTCAACCCTTAGTCAAGGGAACTCCAGTTTAATAAAGGTGAAGAGTATTGTGATGGTGAAATTTTCATATTTACCTATTTTGGGTAATCTAGAAGTAAACATGACTTTAATATGATTTTAAACCCATCAATTTTTAAAAAAATTGATAGAAATATTTTATTTAAAATAAGTACCTACCTAAATGTTTTGGGGATAATAATTACATTTTAAACTATAATCACAACAACTTGTAACATTTCTACTATGGGTGAATTTAAAATTAATTTGATTTATTTGAGATTATGTATTTTATTGGTTTTATTGGGCACCATTCTGTGAGTAAGCACAGACACTTAAACTAATATTCAGGATCGTTGTTACTTAGGAAAATGTATTTCACAGTCACAAACAAGCTACATGTGTTTTACAATATTTTTTTTGTGAATTCCTCAGTCATGCTGAAATTATACATAGGAAAGAACACATTTAATTTCTAATTAATGGAAGTACTTCCTAAGACAAACAGATAATACTTATAGCTAAATAAATTTCAGGAATATGGAAATCCTCCTGAAATACATACATATATATTCTAAAATTAACAACTTAAACATGTCTAAATATAATCCAATAATTAATAAAAAGAGGATTACAGTTGATGACTGTCTTTACGTTATAAGTTTACTTCACAATTTATTGTCTATTAGTTTATATTTTCAACACATATTTCAATCATGTTCAATATACAGTTTAATCAGTGAATACTTTTCACAAATATTAAATAATAGTTCTTGTCTTTTTATGCTAGAATTTAATTCTATACAAATTTCAAGCAAAGAAGTGTGCATTTGTAATGTTCAACTTTATACGATAAATACATTTATTTCAACTTAAATATATTAAAATGTTAAATGTAACTTGTGAGCCTTATACCAAGGACACTTATCACTGCTTCCATGTAAAATACAATTTTAAAACTCTATTCGTTGATGAAAACGCTCATTTGAAGCTTGTTCTGGCATATTTATATTGTTCAGATAATGAGAAGTTCTCGTGTTGGCGAGAAAGTGGCTAACTGGACTACCCTTGCCGAATGAAGATGAGTGAATGCCACTCCCAAGAAGTTCTCTGTTCTAGCTTCGTGGAATTGATGGACCAATTAGGGCTAACCTGACTATTATATCGAGGCACAATATTGCACTGAATTTAATATGCATATTTTGGGTTTTACTAGTCTTATTAATATTAATATTTTATATAAAAAATAAACCTTACAAAAGTTTACAATTATGTCTTAACTTTCATAAATATTTAATTATTTAACAAATTTAATTCATACAATTAATTAATTTTTTCTTTATTATTTATTTGGAACATTGTCTGTCCGTACGTAAATGATATCAATATTGTAACAATTATTATATATATATATATATATATACATATATTTATATAATATACTTACGAACTAGAAGAGTTCATATATTTAAGTTACTTTAAAAAGAAATAAAATTAATTTGAGTTTATTATTGAATCTAAAAGTTTGCTCAGCATTTACGGGCGCCAGGAAGCTCTCGCTTCCAATTTTGAAAATGAATTTAAATTAAAATCTTATCTCGGGAGTGAGCTCTTTCAAAAGTGTACTCTCATTGACCTGGTTGAATGAATAACACTGAAACTGAAATTTTAACATAAACATTTATTAAACAAACTAAATATTAACATGAACATTTATCAAAAGAAACATATCACGAACATCAATTATAATTAACATCCTATTAGAACTTGAGTTTTTTATGCCTTTGAAAAAATGTCTGTTTTCATTGTCAAAAATTGACTTTAATTAAAAATTGAATTTATTGAAAATGAAACTTGCAAGTATTGAATTACTGTCATGAAGTTAAAATTTTTGAAATGATTATTTACTCATTTGCCTGAGTACGAAAATATATAAAAAGAAAATTAATAATGTCCATTACCTGACTAGTATTTGGACTAGTAAACTTATTTAAGTTAAATTGATTAAATTTACATCAATAAAATACAAAAAGAAACATAGTACAAATTATATAAAAATTACAGATTTGTGTTATAACGTGTTTTATAACACGAGTTACCAGTTGAAGAAACGTATTGTTCATTGTTCTTAGTATTGCAATTTTGAGCGTTGAACGTATGATGACTACACCTGTAGGTTGATTAATATTCGTGATGCGATGCTTGAAACATGGTTCATATAACATACTAAACACAATAGTTTATTGTCCGTCTTAACGAAGCACGTGTTCATAATTGCACAATCTAGCCTTTTTCTTATTTTTAAGCACATACGATATTAAAAACATAAAATATTGTCATTAGCACTTCTACAAATGTTAGTGCACCATGTTCTTTACAAAATTAATACTTCCTAACACGTTTTCTATCATTGAACAGAAAATTCGGAGAACCACTTAACATAGGTCCTATAGCATCAAGCCCCAGTTCTAGACTGACATCCACGTCCTGCTATTCCAAACCTGTTCATACCTGTTAAACTGCTTATGTCGTTATCTTAACCACTGTTAGATTCAATTGTCCATCACACCCCCCAAAGAGTGTTCGATCATCATTTCACATAACACACAATTAATAAACATTTTATTTAAAAAAATTATCTTAAATTTATACATTATTATTTATTTTTTATTTGGAAATCTATTTTATCTTTAAATTTATTTTCTTTGGTATTGAATATTATCCAATACACATTTGACTCAGAGTTATCCCCACTACTTTACCCGCTATTTTAAAATATTTAATCAAACCAACATTTTCTAAGTATTACAATATTCGAACACAATACGAGATATGACGCAAGTCTCTTCGCTACCCCACACATTGAACCCAGTACTAACATATAAATAAGACCATAAAATGTGAAATGTTACAAACTTAAAATTTTTGCATACATACACAAAATTTATGAGTTCATATATATCAAAAATACAAAATATAATTTTCTTAGAATTAGGTTTGCGATGTACTAAGCTCAAATGTTCAAAGGTCTTACATAAACTTTTCGTCACTATCTATAAAAAGTTGTTGTTGTTAAAAACTTAAAATAGTTTATATAATACCATCATAACAGAAACTGTCTTTTTAAAAGTGGGAACAAAAAATGAAACTTGTTAGTAGTAATTGAAAAAAATCTATATTAAGTGTACAGGGAGGGTCAGGTCTTATTTTAAATTCAACTTACTTTTCAATATTGAACATATTCCAAAAGTTAAGCTTGGAGAAGTTATGACCTTGGTGAACAGAATGTAAATCAGTCACTTGCAATATTGGGTATACTGATTCTATATGTACTTCAACAATACTCCCAGTGCTATCATCTAATAAGATGTTTGATTCTGAACATACCCTCAATGAGCTCAAGATCTGGAAGAAAGTATATCCAAAAGAATCTGATGTTACATTTAAACAAACCTGGAACAAAACCATGTTATATGTATAGTTCATAATTTAGTACATAGAAAGTTTTTAATCAGAATCACTTCAAAAGTGACAACTGAAGAATATATGACAATGATGTTTTGCATGACGGAAGATCATAGGTACAGTTACTCTCTATAATTGTATAAATCATAACAGATTATAATAACTTTAGGTTATACACTAACAAGTCTGACAAGGATTTGATAAAAATAAGGTAAATTGAACCAAACAGCAAATTTTAAGTTTGTATCAGTATAGTTTTTAAACTTTGTGTGCTATAAATCAATTTGGTCTCAAATCCAATGAAACTCTATAAAAAGTTTGAACTACTGAGTTAATGTATGTAATACCAAAAAAGGTTAAATTGAATAAAATATTTATTATAATAGAAATCGTATTGAGTAAAGGGTAATGGAACGTAAGTCAAAAACATGACTTATTGCTCTTAAGGTTAAAATAAAGTAAATTCATACTAGAATAGATTTCCAAACACAAATAAATAATAATGTATAGATTTTAAGGAAATTTAGTCATAAGAAATTTAATAAATTGTGCGTGTTGAAAAAAATAGTCAAAGGAACTCGTTGGTATGTCAGTAATATGAACAGTGTATGCAGTGAATTGCGAGAAACATTATCACGGAGTCAGCGGGAATAGTGGGAAAATCCTTGTTGCTAGGGCTGTGACCCCTGGACCAAACGGATATAGAAATTCACCATGCGTTTTCGTCTGTCTTAGTTCAGCGGTTGAAGGTGTAAGATGTATTTTAATGAGTCTTAAGGCAGCAGTTAGTGGAGTAAGATGTGTTTAAAAAAAGTCTTAGAGCGAGGTCTGATATGGTAGGACGTGTTTTCAATATAGAGAAACTTGTACAAAAATGTAGATAAAATGTTAACAAAAGTCTTAGATCAGAGCTTAGTGGAGTAAGATGTGTTTAGTAAAAGTCGTAAGTCAGAGTTGGACAGAAAAATGTAGTGTAAAGTTTGATTAGATTTTGAAGTTTAAAGATAGTAACTTGTACCGGTACCGAGCTAATCTAAATGCAGTGTAATTTGAACAGTACATTTGAGTGTGTAAAAATGATTAGACTGATTTGAACAAAGTATTTCTTAAAAAATAGCGTGTTGCAAAATAAGACAATAGACAGTCGCGCGCGCAATATTATAATGGTTGAATGATGAACATTTAAAAAATGTATAAAATGAACTAATTACGCTGAAAGACATTCGTAAAACAAAAATGCAAAGTGTGATTGGAGGAATTTCAATCAACCTAGTTCTACGCGGACTGCACCAAGGACTTATCATTGAAGCCACGTTTCAGACATCACTATGGCACAGAGGGTTTTGCTACAACGATTTGGTAAAAAATGTGTTATTCAACACAAAGAACTTAATTTATGTATTATGTGAAATTTAAAATGTTTTATGTTCTATAATTTATAATTTGATACTTTAATAATTACGTTTACTAAATGAATAAATAATAGATGTCTATTGACATATTCTTTTTAAAAGTAAAATAGATTCAATATTAAGTAACAGATATTTCAATCTGTTTTATTTCTCAAATATTTTTTCTAGTTGCAACATAAAGTTAAATTCAAGTTTTCTAAAAATAATCCTTCTTCTAAGGCAATAAAAAACTTAATTTGGATAGGATGTTAGTCTTAGTTGATTTGTTTGATATTTTTGTGATAACAAATGCCATGTATTAATTTTACTTTAATAAATTCATGTTAAAATTTCAGTTTCAAGTGTTTCTCATTCTCAACCAGAAATCACTGTAAGTACACTAAAAATGAACTTACACCCTGAGATAAAAAAATAATTAAATTCACAAATTCAATTAAACTTTTAAATTCATTTTCTAAATTGGTAAGTGAAAACTTCCTGGCGCCCTTAGCTGAGCAAACTTTTAATAAAAAACCTTAATGAAAATAATTTCATTCTTTTCTTTTAAAAAATAACATAAGTAATAACTTAAAAAAAAACCTTCAGTTTTTAAATTATTACAATTGGTCGCCCAACAGTGTGGCTTTTAATGTTTAAAAGTAGTTTTACCCTGTCAGTTTTTAAATTATTACATGTAGTCACTACTTGGAGGTCATATTAAAAATCCATAAAATTAAAGTTATGCATACTGAACTTGGAAGTATAATTTTGTTTAAAACTTATTGGTTAAAAATATTTAAATTATATATAAGTGTAAATGATGCATAAACGTTCTTATATAACAACATATAAAACCAAACCCTATAAGTAAAACATATTGGTCCTGTGATTTCAAAATTTTTAAATCAACAGTTTTCAATAAAAAGAGTGAAAATAAGCCATGTATCTCATGGAAGTTTAAAAATAAATAAATTCTTTAACGCAACAACCCGTTGTAGGTCTAGGCCTGAGTGACAGCATTTCATCGCGTAATGTGTGGTCAGTATATTCGTTCCCATCACCATATTCTAACTTTTGTGATCATGATGTACTACTAATTGTAGCTCCCCACTTTTACTCATGATGCTTAAGGATGTCGCACACACAGGCACGCGGAACCACGCTGCGTCGCCTTCAAAAAATTCCGCCTGAACTCTTTACATGTAGTCTAATGTAACTGCGTACACCATGCCGCCCCTCCTCCAGTCGCCGCAGAATAATTTCGGCAGAGTACTCTGGGGAGAAGACTGAGTTGAATAATTTCGCTACGCTAGGTTCGGCGCGGCACGGATATAAATGAATAAATAAACTTTTGATATCAAATCAATATTCAATGTTCAATTACTGCCAAGAATACAGTCTAACTAAATTGTAACCAATATTGTTTCCTTTGATAATTGTAGTCTTTTACGATTTTGTAGGCTACTACAGTATTCCATTAATTTAATAAATGTTTGTTAAAACTAATTTGTGTAGTATTAATTTCACCTTAATTACCCTAAGGAAATAAAACAAGCTTCTTCAGTTAAGAGCCGTAATATTGGTTTAATTTACTAGTATTACAATTAAAACAAATGCCAATATTGTAAATAAATAGTATCAGAAATCTGACGCTTACTTTCTCCCTTTTATATAACTAAATTACGTAAAATGACTAAATTTCTCCCTTTTATGAAACTAACACCTTTAAGTGGGTGTCGGCCGGTGTGGTGGCGTCAGACGGCGCTACAATGTACTTACCCCCTCCCCCTCAACGGAACTAGCAGAACTTTCCACACAGAACTGTCGCCTGTGTGTGCAACTACCTTTAGTCAACACCAAATTTTTTTTAAGCCCTATGGGGATTGAACCCAGAACATCTTACACAAGGTGAAAGCTTTACTAGACTAACTAGGGGCTCCCATAGAAGTTCTTACATATTAAAAATTGATCCAAACAATTTGAGTAATATTTTGATAATATGTATGTTGTTTCAAATTAATTTTTACAAGAATTGATATAGTTCAGTACAGTTGATAAAGAAGAATGTACCAGAACAAGACAATGTTTCAATGACTAACTCTTATCCTCAGTTGCAATCAGCATCTTGGAATCTTATTAATTATGATTAACAATATTTTACAAGTTAGTCTCCTTGTAGTTTTCCACAGGAAAATTTCACTATATTATCGATAAATCTCAAATTGGTATTTTTACAGAGATAATAATCAAGACGTTCATTTGGGGTTCAAACAAGTAATGTTCAACCAAAATTTTCAGAACCAATTTTTATTTGGTATTACGACAGGTAACCCTAAATTGTAACTTTGGAAATTCATTTTTATAAAGGGCAAATTAAAAGAGCAAAAATAGTGCACAGACACAGTGAAGTGCACTCATTGCAGTGAAGAGGTTATGAATGTTAGAAAGGAAAAGAACATCGGGTGTTTTTATTTTTTAACAAGCACACATGTCCAATGGGAAAAGCTTAAAACTTGTAAAAGTGTCAAGCCTCCTAAAGGTGAATGACTGATTAATTTCACTAGGAGGTTGGGAGATGAAAAAAGAATTCATAAGAGAATTCCTTAATATAATCAGGAGTTGGAATTATCCAATATTCTTGCACCAGAGTGTGATACCCATCGCTGGATAAAGACTAATCTGGGTCTGAAAAGGAGCACCTAAAGTTAACCAGCCTTTAGGGTCTTTGAAGTTAGGTCCAGTAGGACTTGTACAAGGTAAAAAATAAGTATTATCTATAAGATACTAAAAAACTTGGTCACATCAAGAAAGACAATTCAGATCCAACAAGACTGAAAGAAAGTTCAAATAAGGTAGAAGATAGAAGACTATTGCCCACAATGACAGGAAGACAGTGTAAAGTTTTAATGAACATGTTTTTATTGCTATTTGTAATTTAAAATTGGGCGCCATTTTGTAATATTTATTACAAAAATAAAATAAAATTTTTAAAAAAATCTTGAAAAGAGCATAGAAAATTTTTAATTGGGTCGTGACTTCTTTAAACAGTGTACTCTGGAGAATTTCAAATAAAAAATACAGAATCCAATTTCTGAAATGTACATTTAATTATTTTTAAAACAATATTATAGATTTAATACAAGTTAAAATATTTCCTGGAAAAACATAAAATATTATATTTTTATATAACATCATATTTTATAATGCACACATACTCAATTTAAAATAAATTTTGTGGTTGCAACCTAATTCAAAATAAAAATAAAATCTTTCATATGTATATCTGCAATATACTCAAAATTTACAATAATCTTATATGAGCAAATTTCTTTTATTACGGTAATCACTTATTAAAAAAAAAAAATCATATCCAATATAATCAACTCATGAATGTTTTTTATTAAAGTTTATTATCATTATTTTTTAAAACAAATTATCCTCTTATTTGAAACCACATTCTATTCAACATTCTATTCAATATGTATTAATAAAATGAAAGTTCCAGCTATTTTTATGTCTAGATTTTTCACGTAAAGTTTATGCGAAGCATGCTAACACTGAAGCTAAAGTCTGCAATACACTTAAAATTTTCTCTCGACTCAAACTATTTCTTTGTTCAACTCACATCTCATCTACTAAAAAATAGCTTTGTAAAACGTCCCATCTCTCTAAAAAGTAACTTACTTCTCATCTTTGAGAAAATCACTTATTGTCTGATTTCTATTCAAATATAACTTATTAAAATCACATCCTATCTCTGAGAAAATATCTTATTCAAACTACTTCCCATCTCCGAGAAAACAACTTATTCAAAACACATCTTATTTCTTAGAGAACAACTTATTCAATGAATCCTTCAGCTTTGTCCCCTGTCCCTTCCTTTACACACAACACAATGATGTCACATTTCTCAAAGTTTTATGCACATCTACACTGTTGCCATATTTCTCTTATATCTTATACTATATACGTTTTAAATTAACTTACTTATAACAGATCCCTCTGACCATTTAGTACTAACTGCCATATTTATTTATTTAACTCTATCCATTATTATTATTATTCTATTCTATAACAGAATACATTCCTTATTTTACTGCCCTGTGTAAAACTACTTCTCTAGTCAGACCAAGTCTACATAACTAAAAATGTACCCTATTACAACAGGCTCTCAAGGAAGATAATGTGGTTTCCAGTTGTTTCACATGTGCCTTTTAACATAGCCAAATGAATAAGAGAGGAGAGCACAGCAGGGGCCAGAGAGTAAATAATTTGGAAAGATGGGTCTTAATAACACCATCTTAATAACATCAAGGGGTGTTTCAAAATTAAAGGATTCTTTACGAACACACTACCGGTACTGGCAAATTTCAATGAGGATAGGGAGACAGTTGTATATTGTGATGCCAATAGACAGCGGATGGGAGGATTTTCCTCTCAGTATCAGGAAGATGGAATGCTTTGACCAATTGCATATGTGAGCAGAGCATTGGAGCAGATGTATGATGCACTGGATGTCTTCCAAAGTGAATCAAACAACTAATGTAATATATATTACCACTACAAAGGCAGATATACAATAGTTCTCTTATGTTAGAGACTGTGTTAAGTACGCTCATGTGTTAAGTACTGTGCATTCTAATTGCAGACATATTATATCCACCCATACGACTGTTCCTCCTGACAAACTATTTACGGATCTAAAACTCCTAGTATTACACCTATCCTGGAAACAAATGGTACTAACCATTACCAAGAACAATTTAAATCAATATTGTCACTTTCCCATACAAACTGTGTGATCACTGTCCAGACTGTGATTTCTACCATAAGGGTCCCAATTCAGTGTAATCAACAGCATGGAGATTATACGAATATGTGCCAGAACCATTGCACTAGGAAAACCACACGTGCAGATTGTCCCAGGACTCTAATTGTGGCAATAGATGGAATATCCAGGACAATAAGTGGCAAAGAACTGGACGACTGCCAGCCAAAGCGAACAGGCATGTGTTTTGTTCAAACAGCAGATATCTGGGAAGATATAAGAAGGTTGTTTGGTACAACTAATATTCGGTGGAGATCTGCATGGAATAGCACAACAAGGGGGGGAGGGGAAGAAAGAGACTTGAAATTAAAATTATAATATTGATATGTTGATTAAGATCCTAAATATACAGATATTTTTTAGTACTAAAACATTTATGTACATTTATTCACATTTTACATGAACCCGACTACTGAAATTTTTATTCTTAACACAATTCTAGCCAATAAAGAGAGTCCCAAGAAGTTTGAGATTTAGACTGATAAATAATAAGGTGGCATGTGAAGTTTCGATAAAGGTCACATGTCTAATAGTTTATTACCATGGGAAAAATAGTAATTGTGGAACATGTGTGATATCTCGGATGTTGTCAGAGATAATAATCTCAGAGAAACCAAAATTTTGAAAAACTTATTGACTTAAGGCCAAGTTGACTTATTGACTTATTATTTGAAATTTTTTGTCTTGTTAGAAGTTGTACTCTGACAAGACAGAGCCAGGTGAATTTAGAGAACTGTTTGATTGCGAGCAGAAGAATGGTATTGCCCTATTTAGTTCTGGGTAGTTTCCCCATAAAATATACTTGTCCATAGGAAGGGTTTGGAGGATGGGAAGAGAGACGACACCCTAATTTGGTATTCTGTGCTAGTTTACTTGTGGCATAAGTTGAACATGATGAAACCTTAAGAACCACATCTTTGATAAGTAAGGGCCAGAAGAGGAATTCAGACTTGTTGGAGTTCCTACCACAGAGCTCTATGGTTTAAACATGTAAGCATGGGACATCTCCAACCAATAATAATAAAATCTGTGAATAATTGAATAATCATAATTAAAATCTGTAGTAGATAATAGTTGATGTGTTAAAGAGTAGTTTATAATAAAGACAATCTGTAGATAAATAATAATTGTAAGTGAGAAATAAAGACAATGGTTAAGAAAACATTGAGTAAAAAAGTTTGGAATATAAAAAAAGGACAAAGTGCCTTTATTAATGTAAAAAACAATAAATTCAAATATTTATGAAATAGAGAGAGTGTTAACTGTTGGATAGAACAAAGAAGTGAGATGATATAACATGCTATGAATAGACATGTAAAGTATATTGTGATCTGATTGGTTGAGTAAATCAGTATTATATAAATTCAAACAAACTTTCAGGGTGCGAGTTTCATCTATGCTAACTCGAGTGCAACCTTACTAAAAAAGGGAACGGAATTTGTAGTACTCTTCGACAAGATTTCAATGGAGTTTAAAAGTTTAAAAAAAAATTTAATTACAAGTCCATCAGCTCCGATGTCTTAAACTCGCGTAATTACAAGTCAATGGTGTGATACAAAATTTTGAAAACAACCACTCTCTGTTAGCAAAAATGTGGTGTACTTATTGCGATAAAAGGGCCCATTTAAAGGAGTGCATACATCAAAATGTTTTTCCTTTGAAAAAAAATAAATTAACATGATTTTTTTTTACCAATATGAGAAAAATTAATATATGCACCTTTTGAAACTAAAATACTGTTAATCTCAAGTTTGAAGAGTTTGGTAAAACATATGACAAATTACCTTTAAGTACAATTTTTAAATAAAAAAAAACAAACATCTTTAATGTATAAAAAAAATTTGTTATAAAACATTTTTTACTCCATAAAAAATTTAAAATTAATGTTTTTTTAAATTTTGAGAAAAATTAGCTAGTTACAAAATTAATTCTCTGTTAGAAGTTATTTGTTAATGATGGAAGTTCAATTTTATTATTATACATTTTTCGGACATTTGCCATCATTTGTGTGTTAAAAAAAGTCTTAGTGTTAAAAAATTAAAAAGTCTTAGTTTCTAGTTTCATGTTTCTTTAGTTTTTAGTTTCTTTAGTCACTTGATAACGGGAATTGATTCTTATTCCCGAAATGTCGTGTTTTGAATTTTTAACACAGAAATGATGGCAAATGTCCGAAAAATGTATAATAATAAAATACATAATTAATGATGTATTACGTGGTTTTTAGAGAATGGCATTAACCAAGTTAACTTGGTTGAAAAACCAAACTGAATAAGAAACTTTTATTAATATTAAATGAATTATTAATTTTTTATTTTTTAATATTTATAACCACTACTTTTCAAGTGCACTTTTAAACTTTTATGATATCACCTTTGACTCTTTAAGGATAAAATTGAAATGATTACAATCTTACAACTACTCCTTATCTTTCAAACCTGCTTTTTCATGGTTTAAACTGTTTTTTATTATGAAGTAATTTTTGAAATGTAATAAAACTAGCAAAAATTTTCTCACATAAAAAAATTAATTACACCTCTGCTGTCTATGGCATTGTTGTCATCCATTAACTCAAGAATAGCTCATTTGATTGAATCAATATTTTTATTTTTGATGTTGAGTCAGTTTTTTTACATAATTGTTAAATTTTTGACAAAATCTTATAAGGTTAAAAGTATGGAAATAAGGTGAGGATGAAAAGTAATAATCTAATTAACAAGTAGTGATAATGACATAGTTACTTGTATATTTTTTCCAGGCTCCAGAGTAAAGCTCGTAGGTTGTAGTATGGCTTTCGTATAATCACCACAACTCAATGCAACATATGCTGTGGTCACCCCAGAATTAACCAATTCAAAAGAGCTTTCAACATAAACACCTTTTATTGTTTCTATAAATATTTCATGAGGTTCTCTCTGAAAATCCAAGATAAGAAATGTTCAGCAATAGTAACAACATGTTACAAATGTTAAGCTTAATAGGGCAGAATACTATTGTTGGTTTCATAAAAACTTCAATTGTGTAAGCAATTCAACTATTTTAATAAACTCTCCATTCAGTTGGAGTGTTTTTTTCCTACTGTTATAAATGCCTAAAACTTACCTTTATATATTAAAATCAAATTGTTGATGTAGTGAAGGTTAATTTTTTTCTCTTGCCAATTATTATCAAACTGTAATTTTCTTTTAGTTGCAATTTGGTACATTGGATTGAGTTATTATTCTTCGTATTTAACAGAAATTTTATTGAAATCTACATGTAGATCAGATTTTGAGAAGTTAGACCATTTTTAACAGCATCATAGAGAATTGTTTACCTTTTTATTGATAACTTCTGAACTTTTGGGGAAATAGTGACCATATGTTTTGTTAATAATTAAATAAAAGACAATAAAAACCAAACCTTGGTCGGCACCGTTCATTAAAAAATATGTGGAAGTACAAATTGCCTTTTATGTAATTATTAATAATGGAATTCCACAAAGTACCTATGGTGGGTAGTATAAGTTACATGTTTTGTTTGTGACCTCAGAGCATATTTAAAAAAAAAAATACAATAGATTTTTATAAAATTCGTTGTTTTGTTTTTTGTTAATTTTTGAGTTGCGGAAGTTATATTTTACATGCCGCAAAAAACTCCCTAGGTAACAATTTTGTCAAAAAGAATAAAGTGATTTCCAAGAAATCACTGCTAAAAAACATAAGGACAGAAAGAATTTTTTGGTAAAAATAAACACTAGAGGAATAGATAAAAAATGCAAAAACTAAGCGGAACTGCAGGTTAGGGATCAGTATATAAACGTATTCGATGGTGTGCACACGCGGTGATATTGTCTGTGTTAATGTGGGTGTGTATGTATATGTGTTGTGATATGTTGTGTAATAATTAATTTTAATGTTTTAACGACCTCAGCAGAGCGATAATCTGAAGATGGAACGAGTTCCGAAACGTGTCATATAATTATAACGTAACTACTTTATTTAAAAAAAAGTCACATAGACGAACATTATTGTTCTTTTATTATATAAAAAAGAGTGACTTGGATACAAACACAATGAGTTTTAAATTAAATAACTAGTTGTAAATAATATTTCATATTTTTAATCAGTTTATTCCATGAGTTAATGGAACATACAAAATACCCAACAAAACTATTAAAGATCTGTAACAATACTCAAAATGAATATCTATTAGTATCTGTGAATTTCTGTGTTTGTATTTTTCATAACCTCTTATCTATTTTATTATATTTATCCTCCACCACTTCCTCCACATTAGTTCTTGTAAATATGGTTGCTTTTAGGAGTAAAACAGTTCAATTTTTTATTTGGTCTCAATTTCGAGAAATGGTACTCTTATCTTCCAATTGAGGTTTTTAACCCTAGAGGCGACATGGTTAATTTTCTTGACAATTCTTCGTTTGTTTAAAAATTAATAAAAAATATTATTTTTATACAAAACCTAACTTATAAGACATCATTTTTCTCAGAAAGGTGCATAGAATTCATCTATGTAATAAAAAAAAAAAAAAAAAAAAAAATTATTAAACGGTTTTGGAGTAAGTATGTTACATGTCAAAAAATGAAGTTAACACTGTATCACCCAAAATCAATAACTTACCACCTTTTTCTAAGATATATAAAAGTTTTGTGTAATATTTGTGAATATATTTAGAAAAAAAAAAAATTGTTACATTTTCAAAATTTAAAAAATTATTTTACGAAAAAAGGGAATTTGATCTTTTTTTTTTCAAAAAATCATTAAAAATAGTAAAATATATTTTATACAGAACTTCTATATATCATTATATTCAGAAAGGTGCATAGAATTTAGGTGTGTAGTGAAAAAAAATATTAGATGTAAAACATTTGGAGTTTTTTGGTCAAATACCAAAAAATCTGAGAGTAACAGAGAGAATAATTTCACAGAAATGGTAATCTACAGCATACAGATTTTTTTTTTTTAATTTTTTCAACAATTACTAGAGATTTGTAATATATTTGTGAATATATTTAGGGGGAAAAAATAATAATTTATTACATTTTCAAAATAAAAATAACAATTTCCCCTAAAAAGTTATACTCTGACAACTGAGGTTAGGTTTGACACCTCGACAATTTAGGCGTAATTAGTAACTTTCTAAAGCTAGGCCTAAGACAAAATCACTATATTTCACTAAAACAATAAACTTTACAAAGAATAACACAAATATATACTTGTATAATCAAATAAAACACTCAATATAAGATAATTTGCTTATAGCCTAGATTTAAAATATTCCTCTAGGTTATCCCAAATATAAACCATTCATAAACTAGAAATTCACTCAAAAACATAAACTTTAGAAATAAAAACACATATATTGTAACTTGTATACACAATTTATATACAATTTGTATACACAAACTTTCAAAATAACTAATATCTAACCCCAAAACAATATTCGCCACGTCTTTTATATTTGAAATTACGTCACACAATTGCGTATGTTGCGAGATCAAAACAAAAACTTCTAAATATCTATTGCCTATATCAAGTACTACCAACTTGTAGAATGAATACTCCTCTACAACATACTATAAAGAACGATTACAAAATATCGAAAGAAAAATGGATTATGTCATTTCGTAAACTGCACCGAATGCCAATTGAATTTCGTGCTGTCAGGTTTCTACTATCATCAAGTAGAAATATCTCTGGATGTGAGACGCAGAAAAATTTGTAATCTACGGTTAGAAAGAGATACATGTGATCTATAGAACAGTGTTTTGGTCGACTTATTTGACAGAAAAATAGATTTGTAAACATATGGGAAAAAATGCACATAATTACTAAAAACCGCACAGTTCTAATCTTTGACATTACGCTTCAAAAATATGCAAACTTCAGCAATTTTTGGAATATTATTTATAGCGTTTTGTGGTATTTTTATTTTTTTTGGCATCATTATGCATCTACGGAACATTCGCTTTCCAACGGTATTTTATTTATTGCGATAGGACGATTCTAAGTGGGCGTAATGTTGAATTGCAAAATACATGTTTTCCGGTCGTTAAACTAGACCATGCATTAAAAATCGACCCGCTGAGCGGGTCGGTGCCGCTTCTAGGGTTAAGTCACTGCTCCTGTTTTCTCTCTGATAACTAGTGATATCAAGGAGGTGAATCAGTATACTTTGTCAACAGGCTTAAAACTTCTATTTCTGTTATCACCTTGTCCTCTTTCATTAGATCAAGTGCAGTTCTTAAATTTCTCTTCATAATTAGCTGGCAATTAAAACTTGATCATAATCCATTACACAGTATCCCTGGGTTGAGTTTTGAACACAAGTGGAGGCTTTATTAAAAAAAAGAACAACTAAGAGGTTTACCGACCTAGTTGATAATACAAGTAAACCCAGAAATGTGATGTCATTTTAGAAAAAATATCAAAATAGTTAGAGCTCATATTGAGAAAAACATAATTTTCAGTTTTGTCTTATAGCAGGTACCCCAAATTTTGAATGATTGAAAATATTTGGAAAATTAAAAATTATAATCCTCTTCATTTTTGTTTGAAAATTTTTATACAAAATGGTAACTTAATAGTTTTACCTCTATCTCCACACGTACACATTCAGCTTGTACAGATGTCAATGTATCTTCGGTTAATAT
This sequence comes from Aphrophora alni, assembly GCA_963513935.1. Taxonomy (NCBI): domain Eukaryota; kingdom Metazoa; phylum Arthropoda; class Insecta; order Hemiptera; family Aphrophoridae; genus Aphrophora; species Aphrophora alni. The sequence goes on from OY740772.1 coordinate 78,107,272, forward strand.
ATGACAAGGTTTGATAACATTACATTTCACTTCAGTTACAAAGTTGCCTTCACCTATAGGAAGAAATGTCCACACACTGAAGACAGTTTGGTTAGGAAAAACTTCACCATATTGTTGGACATCTAATATATCTTCACCTACCAATACCTCTAGGCTGTAACTGAAATAACAATCAAGATTCAAATTTTAAAAAAATGTAAAATTATAACAGTTGAACAAAAATGTTGAAATTTTATTGATACCAGTTTATCCTATAACAAAGGCAATATAAAATTTGAAATCACTATCCTACAAATTACATTGAAAATAAGTTTGATAAAATTCATACTAGAAACAAAACCATTGAACTTTTTTTGACCACCATTTTGTTTTAAGACATAGTTATAAGTTCAGCATTAAAACATGATGACTATTTACAATTTTTTTGAATCAGGAAACAATTGTTTAGGTGTTTAAAAAGTGCTTTATTTTAACAATTTTGAATCCGATGACCTATGATTCTGTCCTAAAGATACTATCTAAAACAACATTTTAAAGTTTGTACAATATTTAGAAGTACCCAAGGGCGTACCCAGGAACAAAACTAGGAGGGGGGGAAGCCATGGTCATTCAATATACAATTGATTATTAAAATAGTTATTTCAAGAATTGTATTAAATTCCAGCAACAAAATGTATAATAAAGATTTTTTTTGCTTCCAGGGAGGGCAGCTGCCCCCCTGCCCCTTGCTGGGTACGCCCATGGAAGTACCTAAACATTTATGTACAAGTGAATGAGTACATAATTTGCAGTTGTACACAAACTTTCCTGATCATACAAAAACATTGGTTGGACCTGTTTTGAGAAATTATGCTCATAATTGAAATTTTTAAGAAATATGGTGATCACAGTATTTTTTCATATGGCGAAATCATTAGAAATGATTTTGAGAAAATTGAATTTATTGCTTTAACCTTAGGTACTACAAATTTTGAATTATTATCAGGGGCATGCTGGCCCACCAGGACTCTGGGAAAGGTCCTGGTGCGCCCTCTTGCTGGCGAGCAAATAACAAAAATTTTAATACTCTACACAAATACATTACACTTACTGCATTCTATCATTTTCTTCTAGAATTTCACAAAATATTTCAAATGTTCACCTCTTCTTTCCATGCAATAATACAGCCTGTTCTGAAACTCATTTCTGACTTTTTAAATCTTTTTCTTGGCAGCTCGACACTCTACTATTATTTGAAATCTAAGATCCGCTAAATCAATTGGAGGTGTATTGTTCACTACAGATTTTAAGTGTCCACTACAGAAACATTCTAAGGGTGTCAAATCAGGCGATCTTGTGGACCACTCAATAGCATAGGCCAAGACAATTGTTGTTCAATCAATATCTTACGTTCCTACGAAAATTTTGTGTGTACCTTAATGTTGACAGTAAACTAAGTTTTCAACATATTACAACTGACCCTGTACATTTTGCCGATTCTCAATAAAATATGTCATGGTAGGGTTTATGTACTCCTCAAGCAAGTTAAGGTAGGTATCACCATTCAAATTTTCCACAATAAAAAATTGGACAACAATACTGTATCCAAAAATAAATATCCGCCCAAACGTTTCATTTTTCTGGCCACAGGGAACAGCTCTCGATAAATGCATGGGGTTTTTTGTCATTGTAGTAGTGACAGCTGTATTTATTCACAAAACCGTTTAAAAAGAAAGTGCACTCATATAAAAAGCATGCGTTCTTCAGTAATATTTCAACATTTCTTGTTATGTTACTAATATCTATCTCGAAACATTCAAGCCTCCTATCAATATCATCTTAATGTAACTCGTGTAAATTTCGAATTTTATAGGGGTGAAAATTGTGTAACTTTGTAACATTGCGCACAGAACTAACTGATAACCATATTCCACCCGAAAGTTGGTGAAAGGAATTGACGGATTCGCTGCAAAATGATCTCTCATTCCACTCCTCTTTTTATTAGCCACAGATTCAGTTTACTGAATTTGTGTGTTGTACTGAAGTGAAACATTTTTGTTCGAATACCTTTCATAAAAATCTTAGCTGTTTAAATTTCACAGACATATAAATACAAATAATTTTGATTCTATCTGCATATAAGCTGTTATCACAGTGGCACTTTTTACGAAAGTTTAAACATCATGAACTCCCATTACACATTATTATTAAACCACTAAGAGAACTTTACTGTTCTTTCACAAATCGTTTTTAACAACATCAATATCTTGAGGAAACGCCTTTTTAGTAGCAAAAATGTTTAGTATATTAATATCATGCAATTTGTAATGTTAGTTATTTTTCACATTTCTCCATAGCTGTTTTACGATGTATAAATTTATAATAAATAATGTTTCCTAATAAAAATTTGGACTTTTACCATTGGGGAGGGGGGGGGGGTTAAATAGATGAATACACAAGTAGTAATCTATATTAAGTATATCTATATATTTCTACACAAGAGAAATCAGAGTACTATGTCAAAATTTTTAACTGTGCTTTGAAAATAAGTTTAACATTGTAGCATAGCCCTTTTTTAAATTTAATATACTCATTGTATAATTCAGATTTTTAATTAAAGGCTTCTAAAACTATATCATCGGTTAGCCTAAAATCGTATTTTAACCATTTTAAATTTTAAATGGTCTAGACCCCCCCCCCTCCACTATAGTCGGCGCCCTACATAGGTATATCCACCCACTCGTGAGAGATCCAGAATGCCCTGATTATTATAATTATATTTTATATCCATAACTAAAAGCTCATCAGTCCAATGGTTTCTGAAAAATCAGTGCCGATGGAAAAATAGAGAGACAGACTGTAATAGTGTACATTTTTAGTTCTTTAATCTTAAATTGAATGGGATATTCTTTGATCTTATATAGAATGGGGTATACGCCTAGACTTGATGAGTCAAGCTAAAAACGTATTTAGTTTTTCATTGAATAAATTAAAAAAGACCAAATTAGAAAGTAAAATGAGTAATGGCAAATGATCTGAGAAATTTATTCTATGTATTGTAATAGAATGATTATAAACTTTACAATTTAAAAAGTGCAATATAAACGTTTGTATACAAAGAAAGAAAAATTGGGATTTTTACGGCCGACTGCGGTTAGTTTAGTCTGGATAGAACCTTCAAGGCGAATGGACGTTGCTCGGACAAGACGTGTCCAGTCTTGGATAAGGAAAAGGTATAAAGAAAAGTGTTTTCTTAAATAATAATGAACTGTTTTAATAAAAAAAAAGAAAGTTAAATGGTTAATAATTCAGTTACGTTTGAATATAAAAATCGAACATTTAGACTAGATAGAACTTTTAAAGCAAGAGCGTGTTGCTTATGTAATCGTGTTCGATTGTGAACAAAGACAAAGTAATATTAAAAGTGTTTTCTTCAATAGTTATGAACTGTTTTGATAAATAATGTAATATGATAAAGATTTAATCATGTTAGAATTAATTATGAACGTTTAGAGTGAAAATATTAGACTTATTAATTTTGCTCATTTAGCAAATGTATGTTACCCGGAAAGTAAAGACATAAAGACTAAGTTTTATTTTGTGTTTTATCTAGAATAGAACAATTTGAACATTTAATTATTCTTTTCACAAAACGAACAATTGATGTTTTTGTTAATAAGAAATGTGGATTTAAAACATTAACTTTCAATAATGGTTGGAGTGATAGTAATGAAACCACATCATGCAGCTACAACAAGGAGAGGATGTGATTTTCAAAAAGTGTATTAAAAAGTTTATTTCAAACAAACACACGTATTTGGTAAAGCACGTATAAACAATTATTTTTATCGTTTAATGACATAACTTTGTTGAATTTTTTAAATTTTGTATTTATGTCTCTTTATAAATGACATGTTGTTATTTTAAATGCAATATTAAAATCTTTAAACATAAAGGATTTTTCTCGACCAAAATTTTTATTTGACATTTTTTAATATGAATTCATAAATAAATGATATTTTTATAAAATTTAAAAGGATAATAATTTTCCAAAACATTTTTAAATTTTATTTCAAGAACCAGATTGCAACCAAATTTTAATAAATTTAATGAATTTAATATAAAATTCTTTTAAAAATGATTTTTTAGATATAAAATATATATGTAGGACATTTTGCATGTAATAATTCTTTACAGATGTTCATGTTTCATATATGTTCTCTTGCTACAATAAGTTTTTAAAATAAATAATGTGCATTTCAGAATAAAAAAGACTTCTGTATTCTTATCCAATATTCTATTCAGTATACTTTTTCTAAAGAATTCACGACCCATGAGATATTAGTATTCACACTTAGAGTAATAAATTATAAACTTTATTTTATTATATATATTAAAACATTACAATCAATAAGCAATTCAAAAAAAATCTAGAGTTCCCTTTTTTTACAATAGTTACAAGTCATTTTGTAAATTTATTATTAGGGGTTAGGAGGGAAAAAAAGTGGATATAATGATGACAATCTAAACATCACAATCAGGAGAATGAGTAGAAATTTTTTTCAGTAGAGGATTGATTTAAAAAATATTCTCCCAAGGGGAGGTGTAAGATATGAAATAATTACCAGATTAAACTGAGGAACCTTTTGTAAAAGTTTTATGGCCAAAATTGTTCTTGAAATTGTAATTTAATCCTTAGATGAGTACACAAGTCATATGATGTTCTATGCACTCATCTTAACATAATTGAGAGATGGCGTTTTCATTTTAAAAAACTCATAGAGGAAGAATTCTTCTCCCAAAATGATGTAGCTTATTTATGATTTTATCAAAGTACACAGAAATACAATTTGTAGTTGAAAATAAGTTTGTTTTCTCGCAATTTAGATCTTTGTACATAAAAGAAACAACTCTGTCTGTTTGTAAGCGTATAATTGAAGATCCACTGTTCCCCATTTTCTTTTCTGTATAGATATGTTATCTGGTGATGTTTAAGTCTATATTGATTAAAATTGGTTCAGTAGTTCCTAAATTAATAAAATTTTGTTTCTTTGTTGTTTTAAGGCAAAACACTTTGCAGCCATCATTGCCTTTAAAAAGAAAAAAAAGATCATAACATAGAAACCCCCTAGCCCTTGACTCCTTTATTAGCATATGGGTTGAAAGCGTACAAGAGTTGGTCAAGAAGGACCTGATAGGATAGATGAACAAAGGGATCCAACCCAAAACCATATGAAGAAAGGGTGTAGATCCAGGAACCTTGGGAGTATTATACCCAAACTCATTTTTCAGCTACATTTTTTTTTTTTTTTTCAGTGACCAAGATGGTATATTATTTGAATGCTAATTGGAATTGAAAACTTTTTTTAAAGCGGTGGAATAGTTCCTGAGGGATAACCATATTTTGCTACTGAAAAGTAAGAAATTCAGATTTTCTAAAATATTACACATTTAAAAAAATTTTCAGCAACAACAGAATAATGTATTGTCTGTGAGAAATTTGGTATATGATTTAAATGCTAATTGGCAAAGTTAGTTTTTAATATATTGTAGTCTTTGAAATAGGGGTAGGTACACATTGACGTCTGACTCATAAGTATGTCTTTTTTCTTGGGATTTGATATTTCTAAACAAAGCAGAATTCGAATGTTTGCTTTGGAGAACACAGTTGCAGTACACTTCTTACAACATTATACCACAGTAATTTTTTGGTTGTTATAGTGTACAACTATAATACATCATTTTTAGGATAAGATAAGGGACACCTTTTCTGTTTCCCTTTATAATGTCACAAGCTAATGATTTTTTTACATTAAACTAGTTGTAACAAAAGGTGTATCAACTAGGTGTAAATAGGTGATCAGGACTAGAAACAACATAAGGAAAAGCACACATATTAAACAAATGGATGGTATATAGCCTAATAAACTGTGAATATTCCTGATAATAAATAAGCTGACACATTTGAAAATATTCTATCTAGAATTCAATTATGATACTAAATACTGGGGGCAAAAGTAATGAACACATTTTAGTTTAGGCATTTGTTATTAGACAACAACATTTGACATAAGATCTATATAAAATAAATTCTGATGAAATTATTCATTAGATATCATATTCCACCTAATAACACGTGACAAAAGTACTCAAACGTGGGATGTATACAAACACTTTTTTAATTACAATGAGTTTGTTTCCAAAATTCTATGAAAAGCTTAAATATTTTCAATAGTTTACAACCACTGTAAAATATTTTTAAAAAAACACATAATTCTCACATATTTACATATCCAAAACAGTATTGCCAAATACGATTTATACTAACAACTAAAGGTAGAACTCTGTTTTATATACAACACAAACATAATGTTTTGTAAAATTCAACAATTTATTTAGTTTACTGAACATCGTTTCACCAGTTACAGCAATACTCAATAAATTGTAGAACTTTATAAAACATTGTGTTTGTATTTCATTTAGAATTGTCAAACAATTTGCTGAATTTCTTTCGGTGTTTCAGAACGGGATCTTTCATTTGCGTATGTTGCTGATCACAAAGTCATAACTATATTCCTGTCACCATGGTTACAAAGTAATATTAAATAGTTTTAATTTGGCTCCTTATAAAGAACATAATCATGTTTACTTCACGTACAATCTTGTTAAGCACTGTGGTGAAATTCACAATAATGATTCGAATTTACCCCTAAACACAATCATTGGAAACTGTAAAAATAAAACACAATTATTTGATTAATTGTTCTTTATTTATTCTTTCCGCTAAATGCCCTGATATACATTTTGATAACATGGTTATCATCATCGGAGGGTCTTGCTTCTAAACTAAATCTAAACTTTAGTATCTATTTAAAATCTAAATCCAATTTTATTTCACAAGTAGATATGTAAGTTTAGATTTAGTTTAGAAGCAAGACCCTCCAATGATGATAACCATGTAATCGAAATGTACATCAGGGCATTTAGTGGAAAGAATAAATAAAAAACAATAAATTAATCAAATAATTGTGTTTTATTTTAAAGTTTCCAGTGATTGTGGTTAGGGGTAAGTTCGAATCATTATTATGTTTACTTCGTTTCTAATCTGTTAAGTTAATTTGTGAGTTATACTGCTTGACTAATTTATGTAACAAAGAAGACACTACAAACTTTACTTTATTGTATGCCGTGTAGGATTTCTTATAGGCACTAAAAGTGGAGAATGGCAACCTGGATGTGTGTTAGGAAATAAAACAGGTTCATCTTCATTAATGATTAATTTTAGTTTCTCCACACTTCCCATGAATAATAAAGGATGCTGGAATATAAAGAAAGAAAAAAAATTTAATAAGTTATGTTCTAGTAATGACAAAAATAATTATCAAAATAATATAGGTGCACAAACTTTCTGATATTCTCAGAGATGTTCTAGATTGCATAGTACTTATAAAAAATCGGCACCCACTCTTTAAATAAGTTTATTGTCAAATATAATTTATATTTTTTCTTTAACATATTTTTCTCTTCAGGAGAAATTAAGATGTAGCTTTAGCAATGTACAAAAAATATATTAATAATGAAACATTTTGAATGTGAAATTGGTTGAGTATAAACCTTTACAATTTAACTAAATTTTGTTAAAATAAATGATACCAGTTTTTTGGAGTTAATGACCTTCAAAACTTGAATAATATCTATTAAAATCTTGTAGTCATTTTTAACTAACGTTACAATGACAATACTTTCTATGTACTAGGTATTTTCTAAACGTACAAAAGAAGTAGCAGTAACATTCAAAAAGTAAAAGAAGCTACTTAAATATAGAAATAGTTTTCAAATACCAAAAGAAACAACCTGTAGAGACACTTTAGGTACCAGTAATAAAGATATAATAGTGTACATTTTATGTTACGTAAACTGGGTCTGACTAGAAAAGTAGTTTGACTCAAGGCAGTGAATAGGGAATGTATTCTGTTATATAATATAAAATAATAATAATAGATAGAGTTAAACAAATAGTACAAATAAATAAAGAAGGTAATTAGTACTAAATGGTCAGAGAAATTTGTTAAAAGTATGTTAATAACAAAACCGTATATAAAATTAGATATAAGAGAAATATGACAACAGTGTAGATGCGCATATAACTTTAATAAATGTGACATCTGTGTGTTGTGTGTAAAGGTGGGTGACAATGACAAAGCAGGACTATTCTAGTGCAACAGATACTTTCAGAGAGATAAGATGTGGTTTCCAATAAGAAAAAATTGACAAAGCCGAACCGTGGAAGGAAGAAGGTATTTTCAAAAAGGACAAGACTTTGCGTTTGAGGAAATATCATGTGATTTCAATAAGTTGGTTTTGAATAAAGGAGAAATCTGACAAGTGATCATCTTGGAAAATGAAACGTAAAATTGAATAACTTACTTTGTTAGAAAGATTGGATGTTTTAAATAAGATACTTTTTTTAATAAATGTGATGAGTTCAGAAGACGATATACAGTTTGAACAAGGAAATAGTTTGAATAAATGAAAATTCTAAGTATGATACAGAATTTAGCTTCTGTGTTTAGCATGTGTAGTATAACATGGTCAAGTTATGTTTCACAAAAATTGTAACATAAAATTAACTGGAACATACAGTTTACTAAAGAAATTTGGATAGTATGTTAGCAGAGATATCACGTGGTTTCAAATAAGAGAAGATTATGTTAAATAATAATAATGATTATAAACTTTAAAATAAAAACTATCCAGGAGTTGATTATATTGGATTCAATGATTAAAGAATACAGTAAGTAATTAATAAAAGAAATTTGATAACAAAAGTATTGTAAATTTTGAGTATATTGCATTCTTTTATATAAAATATTCTTTTTTGAACTTGGTTGCAACCACAAAATTAATCATAAATAAAATATGGATAAATTATAATTTTATGAAGTTATAAAAAATGTGATGATTTATGAATTTATGTTTTTTTTCAGGAAATATTTAACTTGTGTGTAATCTATAATATTTTTCTTAATAAATAAATGTACATTTCAGAAAATTGGATTCTGTATTTTTATTTGAAATTCTTCAAAGTACACTATATTCAAGAACTTACGACCCAATTAGAAATTTTCTATGCTCTTCTTCAAGAATTTTTTTAAATTTATTTTGTAATAAATGTTAGAAAATGGCGCCCAACATCATATAAAATATTACAATCAACACATATTAAAAAAAGCACATTTCAATAAACTATTACAAATGGCGCACCAACGTGGGGCATTTCATATTAAACTTTCACAAAGAGGCTTCCAAAGCTTAAAAATTAAAATCAGCTACCAATAGAGACAGTTTCAAAAAGGTAAGCTACCTTTAGCAACAATTTCCAAAAGTAAAAAAAGCTACCTATAAGGACAGTTTCGAAAATTAACCCTCCAACCGGTAATGTTAAATTTCTTCGTTTGTTAATTAATTAAATATATTATTTGTATACAAAACCTAACTTATAAGATATCATTTTTCTCAGAAAGATGCATAGAATCCATCTATGTAATAAAAAAAATAATTTTTGAAACGGTTTTGGAGTAAGTATGTTACATGTCAAAAACGAAGTTACCAATTTTCAGGAAAAACCTGTATATTCCAAAATCAATAGCTTACTACCTTTTTCTAAGATATACAAAAGTTTTGTGTAATATTTTTGAATATATTTAGGGGAAAAAAAATTTGTTATATTATCAAAAAAACAAAAAATAGTTTACGAAAAAAGGTAAAATGATCATTTTTTTTTCAAAAAATCACTAAAAATAGTAATATATATCTTATACAAAAGTTCTATATCTCATTATGTTCAGAAAGGTGCATAGAATGTAGGTGTGTAGTGAAAAAAAAAGTTAGATGTATCACATTTGGTGTTTTTTGGTCAAATACCAAAAAATCGAAGAGTAATGGAGCAGAAATTTCACAGAAATGGTAATGAATAACATACTAAAAGATTTTTAGGATTTTTTTCAACCATTTCTTGAGATTTGTCATATATTTGTGAATATATTTAGGGGAAAAAATAATAATATGTTACATTTTCTAAATAAAAATACCGATTTTCCCTAAAAAGGTAACTTTTACAAGTGAGGTTAGGTTTGTAACCTCCACAATTTAGACTCACTAGTACCAATTTGAAGATAGATCAAAGACAAAACCTTTAGATTTAACTAAGAAAATATATACTTTACAAAGAATAACACACATATACACTTGTAATAATCAAATAAAACACTAAATATAAGAAAATTTGCATATAGCCTAGACTTACAATTTTCCTTTTAGGTTATGACAAATATAAACCTTTCACAAACTAGAAATTCACTAAAAACATAAACTTTAGATATAAAAACACATATATTGTAACTTGTATACACAATTTATATACAATTTGTATACACAAACCTTCAAAATAACAAAAATCTAATCCCAAAACCAATATGTGCTACGCCTAATATTATAGTATTTACGTCACACATTTGCTACATTTCAAGATCAAAACAAAGCCTCTTAGTAAGTTTTTGCCTATGTCAAAGTGGTACCAACTTATAGAATGGAATTTCCCCTACAACTTAGTGTAAAGAAAAATAATTTTAAAACCAAAGAGAAACGAATACGTGTATTCCTAAAACTGCCAACTGTATTTCGTGTCGTCAGGTTTGTTCTCTGCTCAACTAGGAATATCTCTGGATCTATGAGACGCAGAAAAATTTGTAATCTACGGTTGGAAAGAGAAACATGTGATCTATAGAACAGTGTTTTAGTTGAAATTAATGACAGAAAAATCTAGTTGTAATTATATCGGGGAAAATGGCGTCGCGCTAACGAAAAGGCGCAGAGTTCAAATCTACGATTTTACGCATCAAAAATATGCGAACTCCACCAATTTTTGGAATATTATTTATAACTTTTGTGGTATTTTTTTGCATGATTATGCATCTACGGAACATTAGCTTTCCAACGGTATTTTATTTATTGCGATCGGACAATTTTAAGTGGGCGTAACGTTGAATTGCAAAATACGTGTTTTATAGACGGTGCCTAAGTTATTGGACCAGGCCTGGGTCCGATCTGGGTCCGGTATCGTTTCTAGGGTTAAAAGAAGCTACCTATAGGGATAGTGGTAAAAGAAGTTACATAATAACAACAGTTTTCAAAAAGTGAAAAAAAACTATGTACGGTGACATTTAAAAAATGTAAAAGGAACTACATATATCAACAGTTTTCAAGAACCGAAAGAAGTTACCTGCAGCTACAATGTTCAAAAATTAAAAGAAACTAGCTACCTATAGTAATAGTTTAAAAAAGTTAATAAACTACTTATGTTGCCAGTTTTCGAAAAGACTATAGCAACAGTTTTAGAAAATTAAAGTGAGTTAAAAATTGATTTTTTTTTTTTAAGTAGGTTACTAAAGCTGGGACAATTACAATATTACATGTCTAATAGTAATTAATGATTTACCTTATGTTGTTGTTCATTAGTATTGAATTTCAAAATCCACTTTTCTGTATAATACCCTTCTTCAATGACCCTTGGTAAGAACTGTACCACTATGATTTGGACACATCCTGTTATAACACCTTGTTTAGGCTTCACTGCATAGTTACTGTTTAAATATAAACTTAGTTAGTTAAGATAATCATTTAAAACATTTAGGAATGTAAAGGTAAATATTGTTGGGAATCACCATGGTATTTATAAAGCCTTTCAAAAGCTTAATGAATCTTAAATTGTGCATATCAGTAACACAACCCTTTTATAGCATTATATTTATTTGTTTTATAAATATATTATAAATATCAATGTAACAAGATATATATGAGTGATCATAATATTATTTTAGCTTTAGAGTCATTGGGTCTGAGACGCATACTACCCATATATTGATATGAATGGAAAAATACTTCATCACAATCAAAGATGAAATCCATGTAGATTTTTATCCAGTCAGAAGATCATGTACACAATGTTTTAAATAAGACAAGTAGTTTTTATTGTGGATTTCTTGCTTCAAAGTTTCATAATCAACACAGGTTTCTTTGACGCAAGATTTAAGAAAGTGTGTTGTGCGATTCAGAATAAGGATGGCAACTTGGTGCATTGTGCTGATTCATGACATTGCCCAACCACACACTACCACTGGAAAGTAACATCTTCTTACCATCAGCTGAGAACAATTTCATCATCCTTCTAACAATTTTCTCATTACAACATTTAAAATCCTTCCTTGCTGACTGGCAGTTTTATGAAAACTACAATGTCAAAAAAGCTGTTAATGTATGGGTAGTATCTTTCTATGACAAAGGTATACAATACTTGGTGTTCCACTATGATACATGTCTCAACTATCGGAGGAGCTATGTTGGAAATTAGTGTATGGTGTGTGTACAACAAATAGTGATACAAATAGGTTTGGAATTTACTTTCTGGATATCCCTTGTGTAAAAATTTAAGACCATCATCATCTTTTAAAAAAGGGAAGAAAAGAACATAAATTAAAGATCCCCTACCTCTTGAATACTCTAATAGCGTTAGGGTCAGAATAGAACAAGCAGACCTCGTAGGAGAGATGAAAGAGGGGTTTTAACCCAAAACTATATTTAATTTTAAAAAATAACTAAAATGTAGATCCAGTTAGAGGTCACTCAGTTTTTGTTTCTTGTTGTTTAAAGGTGATAAACCTTTTTTTGGTCATCATCGCCTTATGAAAGAAAGAAGAACAGAGCATAAAATAAAAATCCCTAGCTCTCGAATACTCTAATAGCATCAGGGTCAGAAGAGGAGAAGAGTTGGTCAAAAGAGACTTTATAGGAAAATTAAAAAAGGGGTCTAACCCAAGAAGCTAGGTTGCTTGGGTCCATCACAAACGTACTCACTATGAGTTAGCCCTTGAGGGTAGGAGTCCTTCAAGTGTTCTACGCTCATACTTACTATAGTGAGCCACTGAGTGCAAGCCTATCACAGTTGAAAGTAGAAATGGTTCAGAGTATATATAGTGTTTTGCTTTTATAGTTATTAAATTCCTTATGTTAACAATTTCAACAGTTTTTAATTTTTAATCTTTCAACGTTTACAAACTTACAAAATTGCCCTTTTATAATATAAATGTTGTGTACCAACTTTAGTTACAGAATTGTTAATATTTTATAAATTATTTATAAATAAATAGAATAAAATTCCCAAATCCCAAGACTTTTAGAAAAATAAACAGGTTTACAAAATAACATTTGACAAATTATACATAGGCCAAACTGGGAGAGCAGTTTAAAGTCTGGTTTAAAGAATACTTATAAAAAAAGATTATTTTGGATAACAAATCCGATATACATGCCACTTCGATGATAACCACAGTAATTAACACAGACTTTAGCAGAAACTTTTTATCAATTAAAAAAAAAAAAAATACATGAACTTTTTTAAGAATTTGAAATTTATCAGTCATTTAAAATAGAAAACAATGAACATCAATTATTGAATGACCAACTAAACTTCAATTCGATGACCCTATACGAGACAGTGATAATAATTCAAGAAATCCTTGGTAAATAAATTTTTGATATTAATTTGATGATGGATTAGAAGTCCCGAAATGTGTTATATATTAAAAGAAAAGAGGTCACATGATGGATATAAAGTAAGGTACTCTATTCTACTCAATTAGTGACATTAATACTCAAAAATGAGTTCATTATTATAAATAAAGTCAAAAATTTAAAAAGCATAATAACCTTTTTTATAATTGGTCAAGTAACAACATTTACAAAAAAGTAATGTTTCATTTTTGGTTAAAAATCCATTAAATTTTTTTTTGTTATGTACACACGAATTCAATTTTGTATATCTTCGTCCCCTTCATTATAATTCTCGGTGCGGCTGAATCCCTTGCCGAGTCCAGCTGACATAATTGATATATAAATATTGTAATTAGCTGTAAAGTTCAATTACAATTATAATTATTGTATAATTAGTATAATTTCAATTATAGTTGAAAAAGTTTGTGAAATCTCTTAAGGAAAAACAAACTGCATATAAAAACACAATTATTTAACACCATCGTGAGTATCCTATGTGTAAAAGATTGTTTTAATATCTTGTACATAGAGTGATATATGTAGAACATATTACTCCGATACAAAGATTTTTAACACGCTTCCAAAAAATGATAAAAACAAAAATTCTCCTGAAGTTTTCAGAATTCACACAGATGCTACATGATTTTTACTCTATACAAAGAGTACCTTGGTCAGGAGTACCCTAAATGAGTTCATTGGTGTCAGGACGGGCTGATTTATTTTATAAGATATAGGTTTCTGTCAAATGTTAATTTATTAAATAATGTAAAATGTATTAACCTTATGGTGTTTATTTGTGGATTTTAATGTATGTAGATATTTTATTAAATTATAATTTGGAACATGTTTCTTGTAAACAAAAATTGATGAAAATAAATACAAATACAATAAGTTAATAATTCAGGTAGGGCAGACAACGGATATGAATTTTCCTCTAATGCTGCGTTTACTGTATTTTCATAATATATACAAATATAAACTCTCCCATCTGTCTTAAATGAAACAATGGAGTGGGAAGACCCTATTCTAAATAAGTAGTAGGTTCAAGAAAAATTACTTTTACCTTGCATTACTAAAATCACCTTAGCAATTTTATCTTTTTAAGCATATAGTATTGGCCTAGCTCTAGAAAATACAGACCTAGTTTCTAGATCTGTAACGTTTCACATTTTTGATCTCAAATTTATATTAGTATTTGATTCAAAATATGAAGTGAGTGGTATACAATGTAAGAGACTTGTGTCATACCTTGCAATACAATCGTGTATTAATATTCCGTAATGACAGACGGACGAGCTTCCGAAATTGGTCAATGTTATAGAATCTTGTGTAAATGAGTTGTATGAATGAAATTTGTAAATAATTGAATAGATGTATAGTTTTAATATATAATTGTAAATTTTTATAATAAATAAGTAATTAATTATAAGAAATATAAATTTCCCCTCTAAATTAAAAACATATTAAGTTAGTGCAGTGTAGTAGTGCATCGATCTAATAGTCAGGTTATCCCCAATTGGCTCAAAGGATCTACCAATCATAACATTTTTTAGTTGGACTGGTACAGAAGGCTTCTTGTAGTTTCATAAGCTCTTCATCGTCCGACGGAGTAGTCGTGTTGACTTTCTCGTCGCTATGAGATCTTCTAATTAGGCTGATCACCTCCTACAATCTTTAAGACTGACGTTTCAAAAAAGAGGTATTCATAATAAAACAGTTTTAACTTGAGCTAAAATAAAATCAGTGATTGCATCTTCGTATAGACACCTACGTTAAAACTTTTAAAACCTAAAGTATCTCAAAGAAAAATTATTTGAATATACTAATTGAAAGAACATAATAGATAAATATTTCAATTTATAATCAATATACATGAAATTGAGAAATACAATTAATTTATCTATGTCACTAAAGAACTTTTGTGTGTTCCATGTAGAAGAACAAATCAGATGGATTGTGTTAAATTTTATATCAATAAACATTGATTATACCCTATTATTAACTTTTAAAAGAAATGTGAAAAGACCTTGAACATTATATTTTAGAAATTTATTTTAGGCTAAGTAAACGTATGTAAGTGTATTATATATATTTGTTATTTTAGGAGCGCCTCCACTTAAAGTCATGTTTTCTATTATGTTTAATGACAAATAACTATCAATCAATGTATGTATATGTATGTGCTTTCAGGAAAGATGGGGACATACCTAAAAAATATTAAATTTGTGTCTTTCTACAACAACTATGGTTTGGTTTGTGATTTAAGTACATTTTCCTAGGAACCACGATCTCAAATTTTTTAAAATTAAAGTAAAAATGTCTATGCTGCACTCATAGAATGGTGCCCAATAATTTGCTTAAAGTTTAACAATAAATTCAGTAAGATAAAAGCTAAATTTCTTTTTTCTAAATTCCACGGTTTTCATTACAAACAGTGGTCGGGGTTCAATTTGATTTTTTCAACTAATTCCTAACTTTAACCCTCTTTTTTTAGCTAGGTGGGTGTATATTAGTTTATATTTATTACATTTCTTTAACATTTTATTTCAAAATTGTAACTGTTACTTTTGAGATATTTAACCTTTAATGTTGACAATTTAGGATCTTTTTTGGTTTTCATGTATAACTCATAAATTGGTTTTTTTTTTGTAAAAATTACCAATATTTTTGTTTTGTTTTTATGAACCACTATAGATTTTGAAAAAAATTCAAATATTCATCATATTTACTAAATTTTGAGTTTACTTTGAAATTAGAAAAAAAAACAAAAAAAAAAAAAAAACACTATATATCAATTTTAAACTAAATCAATCTGATGGTTTATGAAAAGTCAGAGCTGACAGAAAGTTTGTAAAAATTACTTTTTTGGAATAGTGAGACCAATCTATGAAAATCTCAATATCATCCAATACGTTTTCTGTTATTATTGAATCAAGAAGTAATTAAAACAATAAATAATAAATCATATAAATGAACTTACGTTACATTTGGTGCAATAAATCTGAAACTAAGTGGAAGACAACCAAATCTTCTGATAAGCAAAGTAGTATAGGCAGGTTTAGGTGGTATGCATGGAGGAAAGTGAACTGCTGTTTTTGGAAATACTTGACACATTGCTGGCCATCCTGCACTATCCGCCAAGAAAGAATGTCCTATAATAATGATTTGTTTTCCTTTATATATTATTAACACAACAAGTTATAAAATTAAAAATAAAATAAATAGTTTTTTTTTCCACAAATGTTCTTAATCTAAGAGAAATAAAATTAGATATGTTTATCAAAGACAAATTCAGCTTTGAGGATACTATCGTGTGGTGATTAACAGTCGTTCTATGAGTTTATCTAATAAAATATACACAACCAAGACAATAAAAGAGATTAAATTCCATCATTTAAAAATATATTTCTTTGCAAGAGAGCATCCACTTGTTTTGATTATATGTAAATGTAAATACAGATGTACGTCTTTGGAAATGTGAATTTCTTGTTAGAGATAAGTCATTTACAAAAACTAAAACCCTCATGGGCTTTTATAAGGTTATAGTGAGAATAACCTTGACAATTTCAAGGGACCATACACCTTTTTTCATGTAGTTTTGGTTTGATCTCTCTCTTCATCTTTCCTATTAGGTTTCTCTTGACCTTAATAGAAAAGTCTTTTTATCTGAGGGTCTTTGTAAACAATAATTTTAATATTAATATTAGGCACCAACAGGCTATTGCTGCTATAACTTGCATGTAAATATGCCACATGTCCTGTGAGAAACATGGGATTTGCAGTGCAACGTCAACTACCTTGATGTAAATCCCATCTCTCAAATATAACTCAAATGGTTTTAACGATTCTAAATAATGTTATCATTTTGTTCTAACTTTGTTATTGATAAATGTATAGCTTTAATGTCAAGAGCTAAAAATAAATGAGAGAATATAGACTTCTTCTTAATTGCTAGCAAAAAAATGTTAAATTGTTAATTGGACACTACTGAATAGATTAAAAAAGTTTGAATTCCAATTAGTATGTAAATGATATACCAATTTTGTTATTGATAATACATAAGTTGTCACTGAAAACTTTTCAAATGTAAGAAAATCTGAATATCTTAATTTTCAGCAGCAAAAAAAAGATTATAACTCACGAACTAAAAAAGTGAGTTTTTAAAAAAGTTTTAAATTCCAACTATTACTCGTATTCAATTAATATAATCATTATCACTAAATAAAATTATAAGAAATTATTATAGCTGAAAATTATAAGAAAATTTGTGTAATAGTGGGTAGAGCTGTAGCACTCCTTATGTACCCAAACTTTTGATGCTATTAGTTTATTTTGAGGTCAAGGAGGTCTTTCTTTTCTTTCCTTTTTATAAGGTGATGATAACAGAGAGGTTTTCTCCTTTAACCAACAAGGGGGGTAAATACATAAACTAAATCCTAATAACTTCTCTTTAAATTTTACTACCAATTAGAAGTGAACATTAATGAAAAGTAACACAATAATGATAATATTTTTTTTTTTTAAATTAGAATAAGAACTTAAATACGACAATCTTAATAATAGAATGGCATCATTATAGTTAATCAATATTGGCTATAGTGGTAAATTAAAAAATCTACCTCTATCATAATCGTTTGACAATGATTAATCTTTTTGGAAATATGATATTGTTTCACACACAACTTTAATAAATCTGTTAAGATATTAAATACTATTTTTGCTTTATATTAATAGGAACAATTTGATAGGTGTTATACACATAAGTTACTGAGCCTTTTAATTGTTCATGTAACTACTCGACCTTTAAGGATCTTTATATATTAAACAGCTCCAATAAGCTTGCTATATCTGTCCTGATGATTGTCTTAGAAACCATTTAACTGTACTAATTAGAATAGGTTAAAGTTTGAAATTAAAATTTTCACAATAACTTCCCTTTACATGAAGAATTTAAACTCTATGGGCCAGTATAGCTTACGGGTATTTACCGAGGGACTGGAGAGTCTGCAGGGTGGTTTTTATTCTGATGAGTAGTCATCCAGATCATATTCATCCAAATTGTTTAGGCCAATCAGTCTTACCTTGTTAATTCTGATTCTTAGGAAGCTTAAATCTTGGCTGGGACTAAAACACAATTAGTAGGGTAGTCACAAAAGATCCATTAGATCATAGTGACAAGAGGCTGTATAGCCTCGGATCCCAAATTCACTAACTAATTGCTATCCGGGACTCACCAGTAACTGGTGTTGGAGGGAGGGACTTTGTCCCATTTAGTAGGAAGAAGGAAACGGGTGGTGGTAAGATATGGCTTGAGGGAACTAGATTGGGCGTTTCAAAATCGGTGAAATACCTGGGAGTAATCCTGGATAAGAAATGAAATGAAACACCCATCTGGACCATTAAACGTAAAGTTGTCTCTAATGGTGACGATACGACTAATAGAATATGAATGGGGATTGAAACCGAACGTTGCCCTCTAGATATTCAAGGCAATTGTCAGACCTCAACTGACATATGATTTCCTGGTATGGTGGTATGATTCCCAGCACAAGTCACAGCGGGCAACAAACTTGCAAGCTTGTATCGGCTAGGATGAATGCTAGTGACAGGTACCTTACGAACACACCAACGGTTGCTCTAGATATTTTCATAATATAGGAGGCGAGAAAGGCGGTCTATAAGCTAGACAATCATGACGAATGGAGGAGGAGTTCCAGTGTGAGGTGTGGCACTCAGAAATCGTCAATAAGACATTGAAGAACTTGGTGTTGAAAATGCCAACTGATGGTATGCAGACCAAGTTTGTCTTCACTCAACTCTTCAATGTTCTCTCAAACACAAGATAGGACTGGATGGATGGCAAGCTACTGGTATATCCAGGACAGCTTGTTTGGTATACAGACAGATCACTACGTGATCAACAGTCTGGATACGGAGGATACTGTCAAACCACTGGAGCAACTTTTGAAGCTAGCCTAGGAAGGTATTGTACAGTATTCCAGGCTAAGATTTGTACAATCACAGCATGTGTTCATCGAAGATTAGAAGAAAGCCTTCGAGATAGAGATATTCCAATTATCTAAGATAGCCAAGCGGCAATTAAAGCCTTCAGCTCTGTAGAAATCTCATCCAAATTGGTATGGGATTCTCTTCGTTCTCTATGTGTCCTGTCCACTGCCAATATGGTGCACTTGGGATGAGTAGGCCTACCTGGGGATTGAGGGTAATGAAGGGCGGATCTGTTGGCAAAGGAATGGGTCATTGGCTACCTTGTGTGGGACCAGAACCCACTTGCAGGATCAGTCATTCCACAACAAGACAAACGGTAAGAAAATGGACCAAGGAAGAGCACATCAAACATCAAACGATGAAGACATTTTCCTTACCAGAGATTGGGTAAGCGTCTTCTGTCGGGACCTGATCCTGCACTGACAAACGTCCTGGTTTAATATGACTGAAAGTCCCTGAGACAGATTGTAGCCATGATCACTGGACATGGTCATATCCAGAGCCATTTAAATAAGGTGGGACGACTACAAGTCTCACCTAACTGTAGTCTTTGTGGTCTTGTACCTGAGATCGCAGTACACAAAGATTGTCCACACAATTGAATATTTAAAGGTCGAACGGTGTAATGAGGGTTTTATGAATGAATGGAAAGAAAAAGATGTTATAAGCTGAATTACTAATTGATTTTTCACCAAAATAAAGCAGTATCATATAAAGTATGGTTTGTCAAGATGTTTTTGGCAAAGGATGGACTCCCAGTGTTGAAGCATCTTCTGTAATTACCTAACCAAGTTCTATATAACGTTTTTTTGGTTTTTCCCCAAAGATCAAGTCTGAATTAAAAGTAACCTGTTTGAAACAGTAAATGCAATGAAGATCAAAGTGAAGAAGTTGTTAGAGCATAATCTGCATTGGAAGATCCAATGAACATAACAGTGAAGTATAGGAAAGGGAAGAATATAGAGGGGAGTAACATTTCCATTATATATTTTGTCAAATAAAAATTTTAAAACAACAGTTCAGTTATAGTCAACCTTGTATATTTAATATAACTTTTGTGTCCTTTCTAACTACTCGAAAACTTTTCTTAGTTTTTCCAAACTTTCCTATAAAGGTCCTGGTTAAGTTTGTTGACCAGCGAAAGTCATTCAAAAATTTCAAAAAAGGCAGCTGTTCAATATCTTCACAAAATAATATCTCAGTTACCTTTGATATTTAATAGCTATTGATTTTTTTTTTTATCTGAGAGTGTCAAAAACACATTTGAACTAAACTTATACAACATTTACTTTATAAGCAAATTAAATTAACATGAAATATAGTAAAGGTGTTGAATGTATTTTTGAATGTATGTTTGTTTCTGCTCTAAAAATTAAATATTTTCTTATCATGGTGGATTTGGAAATTTGGAAACATATATTTGATACTGAAGAGCGTTAGGGTTGGTGGCAGGATTAAGTAGATATCATGATTGGCACCAATCATCTTCTTTAAAAAGATAATTGAATAACAATTAGGTCACAGCTATTGCTCAGTAATTTGAAAGTTATAATCTGAAAGTTACTGATATAATATAAATTATCCAGATCATTAAAATAGTTAGTTTTATCAATTATTAAAATACATTTAAAAAAATCTATTTTAAATTAATTAATTAAAAGAAATACCAAATACACCAAGAGTCAAAGGGAAAGCAACTATATAATATTTGAGTCCTTCCAACTTCAACATACAATCAAACACTGTAGAAAACAAGAGTTCCTGACAGTGAGGGCGGAAGGATACATTGAACTGCTTTGTAGCTCCTGGCTGAACAGTGCTGCACTCTGGGTTCACTTTGAAAACTCCAGTTTTGTCTGAAATTCCATAATTTACAGTCAAATAAGAACATTGTAAAGATTGTCAAAAAACATCAAATTAATGTACAAAAATATAATAATAAATAATAATATTCCTACACAGGTGAGGATGTGTGTAACAGATGGAGGAAGGATTGCAATAGTATCTAAGAACCAACATTTTTCTCAAATTTCAATTATTAAGATCTTTCCTTCTCAAACAAATGCTTTTTGTTTTGTGTCTTTCTGTATTTTAAAACCTTATTATTGAAAAATAGTTATCTCAAACACCACTGAGTATGCTAAAAAACTATAAACTCTATAATTACTTAACACTATTTTATGAAGCTTGATATATAATTTGAATTTGACATGCAGATGGTCTCAATTAAAATTTGCAAAATTGTGTAATATATAATCTAAAATGATTTTGATAAACACATTCTTTGTTGAAAGTTTAAATGTTATTTTTTAAATGTATAATGTAAACATGTAGATGGTCTCAATTAAAATTTTGTAATATATAATCTAAAATGATTTTGATAAACACATTGTAATAGATACATTTTTGAATTTTGTATTTAGTACAAGGAAATACATGGTTTTAGAAACTTGCATATAATTGGTCGAGAGATGAAAGAACGAAAGATGCGATTGGTATGAAATTCCAAGGAAAGGGAACACCGTTAGTCAAATTAAGTCTAATAAAATTTAATAATTTTAAAACAAAGTAAATGTTAGAAATACCCAGAGAATAATATTTGAATGTTAGTATGATTAGAATAAATGTAGAGTTAATAATTAAGTATATTTTTGTGTATAATATGTGATGTGAAATGCTGGTTACCAGGCGGAAGTAAAAACATGTAAAACATGCTCATAATGTCTCGGGAAGTAGTTGGACAGTACAGTCTTGGATCAACGTCTGATGAGTTCAGACGTATTGTGTTATTTGTGTGATTTCTTATAGAACAATGGAAATTGTTAAAAAATGTCTTTTAACCGAAGTTAAAAGACATATCTAATAGACCAATAAGTGTATAAACAGTTATTTAATAGTTCAGTTGGACAGAACAGTCTTGGAGTAATATTTGAACAGTTCAAACGTGTTATGTTGTTCATGTGATTTTAATTGGAACAATAGAAATCTGGTAAAGAAGTGAGTTACGTGATTTAGAATGAACAATAGTTTTTGACGTTGGTAACAAACAAACTTAGTGTATAACAGTGTACAAAAGATCATTTAAAATCGAACATAAACAAAGACTTGTGGTGCATGATTTCAATGTAGTGCACGTGTTTTCTGCAATAATGTCGAGATGGCATTATGTATAGTAAAGTATAGTTTGTGAGAAGTATTGAACAGTTTAAATTGAAAGAGAGACTAATTTCCAAATTTGATTAAATATAACTTGATAGGAATTCAGTAAGGCAGAAAGAGGGATGATTCGTCTAATGTCATAGCAATGGAGGGACTTTTCCACGAGGCGAGCTTTTGGCGGTTTGGACAACATAGGATTCCAAATCATCGACTCAAAGTGTTTACGATGACATTATAACGTAATTGGTATACACGTTCAAGAAACTTTTATTTTGAATTATATATATATATATATATATATAAATATAAATATATATATATATATATATAAATATATATATATATATATATATATATATATATATATATATATGATAAATTTAAATAAATAAGTAAAACTTAAACTTTAAAACTATAAAAGATGTCTTTATGAAGGCATTAGATGATCAGACGAAATAATATAAATTATTTAATACAAAAGAAGTTAACTTTCATTTTTAATTAAATTCATATTCTTTTTTTTGTGAGTTGCAACTAATATAGTAACGTCAATAAATAAAAATTATTCGGATCTTTTTGTTGATCAATAAGAATTATACAAATAAAAGTCAATAAGATGTATTAATACAAAATATCCAATATAATTATCCATAATTTGTATATGTTTAACATAAATGTTCATTAATAAAGTTATGTACAATTTCAGAATAAAATAGGACTTCTGTTTTTCTTAAAATATCCACTGTAGTACACTGTTTGAAAGAATTAGCAACCCTGGGGATGTATAAAGTAAATTTAAACACAACTTGATATATTACTTTGGAAATTATTGAATTGCCATGGCGCCCAACAATTAATAGCACTTAGCTTCTTTCTTACAAAATAATTTAAATTCAAAACCCTTATTTTTTTACATAATCACAATTGTCGCACAACGTGTGGCAATTAGTAAGTAAAGTTATTACATCAGTATCCTCTTATTTTTACATAGTTACAATATTCATTATTGACAGTATAAATGTTATTTTTTTAAATTTGTAATGACATCAAAAAAAATTCTTTCAATAAAATATAGACATTTTATTAATGATTTTGTTTTAGAGCAATAATATTAAAAACTATTTAGATTTTTATGTTATTTTTTAGTGTTAAGTTTTTGTGTGAAGAAACTTTGTGTAATTAATTGACAGATTTTATTTTAAAAATGTAGTGTACGTGTGTGTCTGATGTTGAACACATTAATTTAGTCTGATATGAACACATGAAAAATTGTGAAAAAGAAGTGATGGTTAGGATTTTAAAACACCTGGTTAATTGGGTGATTCCTTTAGAATTGGCAATAATTAATTGGTAATAATATTATTGTGATCTAATTAACAAAAAGTTTCATAAAGCAATCATCTGGAAATATTTAGTATGTTTGTTTCTTAAGCATATAATTTCTAATGTATGTTTTAAATATCTTGTTAACATTTTGTGTAGAGGTTTTCAATCATAATGATTAACATTTATAAAAAATATATATTCTTAGTAACTGTCTATAAACCACATAACTTTCTCATGATGTATACGAAATTGAAATCTTTAACAGAACAAAAACAAATCAAAATGGCTTCAATTTTTCAATATTGAGAATGACAGATCACATTTGAATAATAATAATTTGATAGCAATGGTCTACAATAAACAAACTTGTTTCATTGCTACGAATTTTAAACATTTTGAAATTGATGGTTATTAAAGATTGTTCAAAAGAAATGTTTCAGGAATACATTACATGAATGTTTATATAATTTAAAAAAATTATGTTTAATAAAACATTTAATGAAGCTGTTTTAACATGCACCTCTAACAAAACTAATCCAGTTGGACGGTTTTTCTACTTTTTTTTTTTAATTCACACTAAATGGTAAAAAATATAACCACCAAACTCAATAATTGTGCATCTAATTGAATTATACATTGGTCATCCAGTAAAATAGCTGTAGCATTCATAATTAGAGGAAGTAGTGTTTCTCTGGTTTGCATTTTTGTCCAATTATCCTTCACTTTAAAAAATGAATGTTATTGATCTAATTATTAGTGACTACTCACTAAAGTACTAATATTTAAATGTATTATTGTGTACTATTAATTATTAATTTAGTGATGCTTATAATTTTTCTTTTGACAGTAATCCAAAGGATTACATGCAAGTGATCTAGGTGGCTAATGTTATGGGTCTGTTATAGCCAATCCAACCAGTTGATTGCCAATTGTCTGACAGGCCAAACTAGAAAAATTATCAAGACCTTTCCTTCATATGTTAAATAATTCATGTAATATGTTTATGATACTTCGTTTGGCTAATTTTAAAATTAAAAAACATGTTGATTCCAAAACCTCAGAGCCAATGTGATTGCTTTGCATGTTCTAGACAATAACTATAATTTTGTTTTTTACATATAGGGCCTATCTCAGTTATTTGAGGTTACAACAAAAGCAAAGATATTATTATGATCAAGCTTGAGATTAGGTTAAGGGATTAACTTACAGGGATCAGCTATTTTTTAACTAATGGTTTTTGAGATAATTGGTACCTAACATTTCAAACACAATTTTGAAATCATGTTGTATAAAATAATATTTTTTTGTTTTTGTTTAATCATATAACATTCAATAATTCAAACCTGTATACAAAATTTTATCTTCTTTATATCTAAATCTATTCCTTAATAATGGTACTTTAAAGAAAAACAAAAATAAATGCCAAAGCATTTTCACAATCATGTTCTTTGGAACTTTTTGTTTATTTTGACTTCTTGTACCATTATAAATTATTGTTAATTCTTTTTGCAGCACCACATTACAACACATTTATCTTACCAGTTACAATTTTTGATAGATAATATAAAATTAATAATAAAATCATATATATTTACCTTTACTCCAATTAAAACACAATTCTGTGTTGTTATTATTAGTTAAAGTGAAAGGTAACATTCTTAAATCAGATGATGATGGAGACACAGGACCCATATTTAAATAATTAACACTAAGTGAAGCGAGAGGTTTTTTATCTTCCTGTAAAACTGTAGATACATCACTCATGTACAGGTCATAACTGTTTTTGTATTTTGGCAAGTCTTTTAGAAATTGAGTTAGATTATCCAGATGGCAGCAGCTGTTAGCGTAAACACATGTAACATCCAGAATAAGAGGTTCCTGTAAATGTAAACAGTTATGATACATTGCCCAATATGTTTATGAGACTATAATAGAAATATGTGTCTTCATAAATGTATTAAGTTAGAGTGAGTATGTTAATTGTAATATTTTATATGAAGTTGGGCACCATTTTGTAATATTTATTACAAAAACAAAATAAAAATAATAAAGAAAAAGAAATACTCTTGAAGAGAGCATAGAAAATTTTTAATTGGGTCATACGTTCTTATATAGTGTACTCTGGAGAATTTCAAATAAAAATACAGAATCCAATTTCTGAAATGTACATTTAATTATTAAAAAATATTATAGATTGCATAAAAGTTAAAATATTTCCTGAAAGAAAACATAAATCATCACATTTATTATAACAGTGGTTGCAACCTAATTCAAATAAAAAATCTTTAATATATAAAAATGCTATATACTCAAAATTTACAATATTTTTTATATTACCAAATTTCTTTTACTAAATACTTATTCTTTAAACATCAAATCTAATAAAATCAACTCATGAATGTTTTTCATCAAAGTTTATAATAATAATTTTTTAAAAACACCTTTTCTCTTATTTCAAACCACGTGATATCTAAACCACGTGATAAAATGTACCCTATTACAAACTTCACAGTTGTGTGTAAATAACTAAAATATAATCCCAAATGTATATTAAACAATGCACTTTAATAATTTTTGTGAATATTTTTTGGTTTGAAAATGGTTGAGCATTTTCAGACTAATGGGTGTAATGCTAGAGTTGATTTTGTGATTGCCAGATTTCGAAAATTATAATAGAATTGCAAATCAATAATATAAATTCCACATAACAGGACAAACAAATATTAATAAGTAATGATTTTTATATAAATTAGGAGGACTTTTTAAGCATTAGGGGATTTTGGGAATTTGTTAGTTACAATTAATATGTTGTGAGAAATTGATTTTGTTTGGTTTTAGGTTAGAGTATAATATGGCACAAAGCCTATTATGTTTAGATTTTGTATGGATAGGACACACAGGCTTACCTTTGAAAGTAGTCCTTGGTCACCTGTCCACTTTCTCAATCAGACTTCTTTTTATACTTACTCTCTACTAAATGAGAAATGAACAGTGTTTACGAAATATTTCAGAATTTTAATGTTTTATTGTGTATTTTTCTATTAGTGTACCAAGGATCACTTTCCAAAGTAAGCTTTTGTCTTTAATCCATAAAAAATCTAAACATATTTGGTAAGAAAATAAGCTGAGTAGTATTTCACAGTTTATGGTCTATTATGGAAGTAGATTGGCAGCCTGTAGTAAAGTTTGGGACAGGTCACTTTAGTGCTTTGGAAAGAAGATGAGGTGATATTTCAGGTTAAATAAATTTTTTCCTCTTAAATTTGGTTTGAAATAATAAACTGAAGTCTCTAATACATTTCCTGTTCACTGCCCTGAGTCAAACTTATTTTCTATTCAAACCAAGATTACAAAACTGAAAATGTACACTATTACAATACATTTTAATGTTTTGGGTTTTGGGCATTGCCCATCATCAATTATATCTAAATAAAAGACAGAGCACAATATAACAAACAAATACAACACTGTTTACTACAACTGGAGATTGTTTGAAGAATACAAAACATGAACTAATGACACAGAACAAATATGACAGCTTGACATGTATGTCATGGAGATTCGAGTGACACTGAAGTTTTTTGTAGGTTACTATTATTTTTTCGGTTATCAGTGATCTGATTGTACATATCTGGTTTGCTGATCAGAATGTCATATAATATATTAGATAGGAAAAGGAGTTGTTCATTCAACATATGAGTTTTGTTGATTATGTGAGCTTTATAGATTTTGTACTCTTCTAAGGAGTTCATTATTTTTCCTTTCCTGTACACGTTTAGTATAGTCATATTACTATTGAAATTTGAGTATATGTGATTATTATTAGTAGTATAATATAAGTAGGCAGAAGACCTACTTAATAACAATCACACACACTCAAATTTCAAAAGTAATATGAATATACTACTTGGTGCAGGAAAGGAAAAATAATGAATTCCTTAGAGGAGTACGATATCTATAAAGCTCACAAAATCAACAAAACTCATTTATTGAATGACAAACTCTTTTTCCCATCTAATATATTATACGACAATCTGATCACCAAACCAGATATGTACAATCAGATTACTGATAAATAAAGAAAGGGTTGCAATCTACAAACAACTTCAGTGTCGCTCGAATCTCCACGACATGCACGTCCCACTGTCGTATTTGTTTTGTATCATTTGTTCGTGTTTTGTGTTCTTTAAACGACATCCAGTTGGAATGAACAGTGTTGTTTTTGTTTGTTATATGGTGCTCACATAACTGATGATGTGCAATGCCAAAAACCGGTATTAAGAATAACATGTAACATCTTTTAATAAGAAAAATAATCATAGGATTAGGTGACGAAAAATACATTCAAAATGTAATCATCCTTATCTGTAGACTAAATGGAGCTAAGTTTGATAATGATGCTTAAAATATTTAACTCTGATAGAAAAGGACAGGTACACTTTAAAGTCATGAAAAGACCCAATGTATAGTCATCCTACATTTACTATTTGAATATTTCTGAGATTCTATTAAATCCATGAAAGCTAAAAACAGAATTTACATACCTGGTACAAACGTAGACAAAATATTCTTTTAAAATAGACTCCTTCAACCATGGGTTGAAATGTCACTTTAATACGAGTATTGCTTAGTTGTGGTACTTCTCCAAACCAAGGATCAATAATCAATGGACATTGCGTTTGGTCCAAGTCAAATAAAAAGATAGCACTGGACGTGTTTGTATTATGAAATTCTATAAATTTTGTTATTTTACTGTTTGAAGGAGGACATGTTAATATCAAGGCATTCCGAGAGAGAGTGCAACCATCACCTAAAAGAAATCAGTTATGTACTACAATTCAATTACTTAGTAAGTAAAGTATCATATATTTAATTCACTAAGGAATTTCTGCACCAGTCACATATGTAACGTTTCACGTTTTTCGATAGATCTAAATTCGGTTAGATTGTATGTATATCAGAGGAGGGGTTATTCTGGTTATGTATATATTTCTGACTGGATGTATATACAGATGAAGGTGGAGTATTACAGAACCAAATAAATCATATTGTTTTAATAATAAACTAACAGGAAAATTGTTTAAATGTGTAGATGTAAGTTTGATAAGAAATTATGTCATAAGATATATAAATTGAAATCTGACAAGAGTGTTTGTGCGTTCCTTTTAAGTTATATTATATGCTATGTAAATTTAAATACGGCAACAGTGTTTGTGTGCCTCCTTTCTGATGTGAGGAGAGGAACAGAGAGAAGGGACTTCCAAAAGAATTTTCAGTTTTAAGTTAGGTTTAAGTTTGGGACTCAGAGATACGAGACGTTTTTTAGTTTATATCAGAGATAGAGAAGTTGGTTGAAATTGGGAGTTAGTGGTTAAGAATAATAAAAAAAATTATTATGAGTATAAAATGTGAGTTTTTTGTATACAAATAACTTCTATACCATGAAAATCAAAATTTAATTGAAATAACACATTGGTTGCCTACTCTGGCAGGTTTTAAAATTAATCATTTGTTTTCATGTTGAGAAATTTATTACATAAGAAAAGCTCTTGTGTATTTCTAGTAATTTACTAAGATTTATTTGTTTTACTTTTTTACTAATATTTCGATTATCCTTCAATACACAATAAAATAAAGATATTGCTCAACATTAAAAGGGTTAAATATTTCTTTTTAAAATCAATAACTTTCGAGATTTTTAGGAACAACTTTATTTTGAAACAATTAAGTTGGTAACACCATGATGCTCAGGTTCGAGACTGGTTACTTTATTGGATTTTTCTGTGTACCCCCCCACCCATCTTTATTGGTTCAATGGGCATATAGAAAAGACATTAAGCAAAAAGGGGGGAAAAAAAGATTAATTGGAAAATTGTAAGATTTTGGGGTACACTGCAAACTTTTTGTGGTATAAAACTTTCTGCATAGTTATGAAATCATTATATTTGTTTTTTTGAAAAAGACAAACATACAGATAGAGGAATAAGGAACCATGTTTGGACAATGAAATATAAAAGGAAGACATCTTTTAAATTTTGATGTCCAAAATCACATTTTTAAGTTGGCATCTTACTCTACACTCTGTATTTGAGTTTTTTTAATAGCTTGCTAATATTTTTAAATATACAGATTAATTAATTTTATTCTGTGTCCCAGTAAATATATAACCTTACTTTTAGTTTTTCCCAGAGCACAAATTTTAAGTTGTATTCCAAACAAATGGTGTACAGTAAAATAATCACAATAGTTAGTTTCAGGAAAAGTTGGCTCAAATGACAACTTAAACATGTAAGTTTTGCTTGGATGGATGTCTGGTGATTCTTCAGGCGACATTGTAAATCCTGAACTACATTGGTGGTGCATTGTTGAGAATTGTACTATCTTGTAAGTCTGGCAAATCTGAAATATAATGAAAGATTCACATTAATTTTTTTTTAAATTTGAATTGATATCAATGGAATATTTTGGGAGAGGATTATTTAATATATAATATATAAACAAAATAATAATAATAATAAACACTAATGCCATATTTAACAGCAGTAAATGACCACACTCCATGTAGTAAAAAAAAAAATGTGTGCTAGTGAAAGTTGGTTTTATTCAATATTCTATTCAATTAAATAAAAGAAGCATGAGTCCTAACTTTCAATTATTTTATAAATACTGTTTGCTATAGTTGAAAGAATTTAAATATGAAGGGACTTTGTAAAATTATATTGATTACTGCTTTGTAATTTAAAATTGTAACTTTTTATCTTAAAATTTTTATTTTAAGAAAAATGCACAGCTTTATGGGTGCCAGGTAGCTTTAGCTTACCAATTTTGAAAAAAGAAGTTAATTGTTATTTTTAAATATATCTTAGGGTCGCAAATCCTTTTGAAAGTATACTTACAGTGGTTCTTGGTGAAATAAAGAAATCTTATTTGTTGTGCTGAAACTTAATATAGTTTATTTAAATCAAAGATTAATACATTTACATAAATTTTCAATAATTATTATTAATATTCATAGTCTTAGCTTAATGCATCCTAATATTTTCTGATAAATCAAATTGAATTTTACTGGTTGAATTTACTTTTAACTTATTTACTTGAATTTACGTAATTAATTACTTTATTTCTTATAATAGATCAGATCTCATTAGTTTAATTATTAAAAAAGAAAAATTTTACTTTAATACTCTCATTTTTTATAGTATAAGACATAGTCTCAAATTATTATACTTCAACCTTTCAATCAAAATTTATATTTAAAAATTTACATGTTTTATTTCATTTTATTAAAATATATTTTTATAAGAAAAGTCTTAACGTGTATACCAGTCATGTTCTGTTAATTTAAATCACAATTCCTTGGCGATTCGTCTCGTTTTCCAGAAATGCATTGCTGCAACGTGAACGGCTTCCATTGTTCTAAGTTCCGACGTTGACATTATATGTTCAGTTTACCGCTCTACAAAGTTTATTTCTATTCACTTGACAAATAACTGTGTGTTACAATTTATATTGTTCCATTTTAACACCTCTACGGCTTAGTTCAGAACTCACGATTGAAACGTCTTATTTATCTCGAATACGTGCAAGATTTTATCTTTGCACATTTTACAAAGTTCACACCTTTTGAATTAATAGTTCACGCTTTAATTTAGAAAGTATACAACTAAGATCAATATTACATTGATCTTAGAACTGTTTTTTAACATTTTCCCCATATTTATCTAAAACTTCCTCTACACAAAGATACGTATGTCCATATCCGATGCTCTCTTCAGACTCTATTTAACACATCTAACCATCTTGAACGTTCCACTTAGACTGGCCAAAACCACATGTGTGAATTTCTCACATCCTGTGATCCAGAGTTTACCTTATTAGCTGAACGGACACTATTCAAATTAAAAGCTTGACGACAAACTTTTGCCTATATTCACTACACAATTTTTATTCAAATATTCATTAGAACTTATAATTAACATTTTATACATCACATCAGTATTTTGGAAATCTATATTAATTTTATATACCCTTGTCTTAACATTTACATTCAGTCATTCATTTGACTCTTATAGTCCCCCCACCAATTCAATTACAACGTTCCCGGGTTACTCTTATGATTCAAATCTTAATATAACCATTTTTTGGTTATCCAAGTTAAAATTACCATTTTTGGTATTACATAGTGCCCTGGATTAGTAGGAAGTATACAAGTACTGTAGTGAAATATTAGCATATACAATATATTGGTAACTATTAACCCTTAGCACGCTGAATAACAATTTAAGCTATTTACTCATAACGTGCTATTAGGAAGAAAAAAATTGTTTTGTAGTTGTTTAAAGTTCTATTTGATTTTGGGTTCTTGCAGATATATTTGGTAAAAAAAAAAATGTAGATTGGCTTTAAAATTATTTTATTATTTTTTTTACAGATTAAAACAAGAAAAAATACTTAATTTCACATTTTTGACCGCCCTATGAAACAGATTATTTTTTTTTATATTTACAAATAAATCATATTAATTTTTTTTATAAAAAAGTAGGCCTACTATTAATTAATTCAAAGTAACCTGAATTTCATTAAACAAATAAATTTTACTAAAAAAGGATTTTGAAAAAAAATCAACATACCGTATCAAAAATATCTTTCTACTCCTCATAAAAAAATTACTGATATAGACTAAATATACATATAAACACACAAACAATATTTGCCGATAATACTGTGTCCATAGAAACTGTTTATATTTCAAAATGTATTCTGTAGTTGAAAAAGATGCATTCATTATTTCATCGATAAATTGATCAAATCCATGGTAGTCAAGGTTTGCCATTTTTATAACTAGCCTATTTTACACAAAATAAAAATGTATACTACGTATAACCTAAAATATAAATAATACGGCCTAAACAAATCAACATTGAACAGCTATAGCAGTGATAACGCTGACAAAACATTTCACAACTGACAGTCGTAGCTTACTAGAACGAGAAATCACCGTATACGCGCTGGGACAGAGCACAAAATGGCTCCTGGTTGCTATAACAACCAAATAAAGTCCAACGACAGGTGATTGAGAACAAAGACCGTAGTGGGAGTGTCACGTTATACCAATAGAACATTTCCTTGCACTCTATTGGACTTTAAATGAATTAAAAATACCTGCAGAAGTGAAATAGTGTTGAATCGAGATATCCTGTCATACACGTTACCAGTCAAGTTGAGGGTTACGTGAAATCCTGTCATATGCGTGCTAAGGGTTAATAAAATCAACTTTCTTCAAAAGGTTGCTTCTATCACCTCAGGGTACCATATCATCAACCACAAGACCCTGACTGCTACCAAAATAGTCACACACTTCAAACCCTCTCATTACATACCGTAGCCCATTTCTAGTAATGGACCATAACGTTAAAAATAATTGTTCATTCACCAGATTGTTACCCATATAATGCTCTTATAAATAAACAGTGAATATATTTTATTTATTAAACTATAGTGCTAAATATACAATGCAATAAACAAGTGTAGAAGAAGAAATAAAAAAAGAGGTTGCTACAAAAAGGGAAGAAAAAGAAGGTAAGAGGATTGTGGGTTGTGAGTTGTACCAAGAAGGAGGAAGAAACACTTTTTAAATCAGGGATCATTAAAACTGTTTCAAAGAATTTCACATCATCATGGTGAGTGAAGAACATAATAACTTTTACTAAATCAATGTCTTTCAAAAAAATATTAAAAATTATAAATAACAAAACTCTTAAATCAAATAACAATACACATTTCATAAACTTTTAAAATCTACATCAATCAAATAATAAAATAATTGCCCATCATCCATTTGTATTTCACACCATAATCATTTCATAAATTCACCAGCCACATATTTAAAATTAAGTACCAATTAATTGTTTGGATGTAAGCAAATAGTATAAAATTTTGTCAATTGTATTATCTGTAGAATCCCAAGGACTATAAAAAATACATAAACTTTGTATTGTAATTAACTGTAAAAGCTCCTACTCAATGGGTTAACCGCGGCAAATTAAGAGACTATACCCGAGGCCCCAAATAATGTTGTAATGTTTGTACCTTAAATAGTATTAATAAATAAGCCATATTTATATTTCATCCATCTCGTTTATTTATAATAGAGTGACTATATATTATAATGTCAATTAAAATCAACCTCCACTTTGAAAGCCTTGGTTTGAAAAATATAAAAAAGTGATTATCGACAAGCAGTTTGTTGTTATACATAGGCACAATAGTTTCCAAAAAATGAAGATGAGGACTTGAAATTGGTATGTGAACAAGGGAGGTTTGCTAGACATCCTGCATTTTAGGGATGTGTCCCTTATTTAAAGGATGTGTCCTGTGTCCTGAGAATCATTGATCCAGAATGCTGTTTGGCCCATATTTTATAGATGAGCATAAACTACATCATAATTAGATATTTAAATATGTTAGAGTTTGCATTAGGAGAGTTCTAACAGTTGATTACTTATTTAGTGATTTATTCAAACAAGTAAAGTTGAATAAGAACATGAAAAAGATTATATCTAGTACAAAGTTTAAAGAAAAATAAAACTTTAAAGGTATTGTATGTTTTCAATATTAATTTTATTGTAAATCAAATGACAATTTTAGGCTATTTTTAAAAAGTAATTTGAGAAGTTATACATTATTTTTATCATTCCATTAAAATAAAATTTTATTATTATTATTTTAATAGGAAACTTCTTCCCTTATTAGATGTAGCCTACAGTAGTTCTAACTTCTAACAACTACTAATATTAATAGAACCTTATAAAAAATATAAAAAAATTACATGCATTTCAAAATTAGGAACTTTAATTCACATGCATTTTTAATATTAAATAAATGTTGAAACATTAGTTTCTATTTTAAATATGACACATGTTTTTTAAAGTATGGTTCAATGAAAAAAAAAATAACATTCAAACAATTTATGAAATCCCAAAAAATTAAACATAACTTTGAAAATATTTTTCATAATCTTCATAAATTAACTGACTTTCCATGTAAAATATAATCATCACTAATTTCAATTGTCTGATAGTTCAAATTTCTAGTAAGCTCTTTTGGTTTCCAGTTAGGGCTATTCAAATTTAATTGTACTTAAC
Organism: Aphrophora alni; assembly: GCA_963513935.1. Lineage (NCBI taxonomy): Eukaryota > Metazoa > Arthropoda > Insecta > Hemiptera > Aphrophoridae > Aphrophora > Aphrophora alni. Next base: position 78,142,497 of record OY740772.1, read on the forward strand.
AATGGAGATAAAACAATGAATATAATGTTTAGAAATGCTGTGGTGTGGGGGGCGGGTGATCCCGAACAGACTCTGAACTCTGGTGATTGTCCATTTATTTATACATCAATGACTTGGCAACTCAGTAATGTGTATGTATGTACCTAAAGTAACTTATTGAAATTCAGAAAAGTTTCAAAATTGCTGGTTTTTTGTCATCTTTTGTGTAAAGCATCTTTTTCAAGAAAAACATAATTATTAAAAATTAACAGATTTCATTTCTACTAAGTACTACTCCCTACAATTACAAGATCCAAGAAAACTGTTTAGGTTTAATTGCATGAAAGGGCTAGATAAGTATCACAAGGGTGATATTAATTGATTTTTGAGTGTAGCTTCATAATAATATGAATTTATTTTCATAGTTTAACTAGCAAGACTTAAATTCAGCTAATCACATTTATATATGGGGTGCTGAGAAACATAGTGGTGCAAGTCAGTTCACCATCATTTATCAGAAAATAGTGTTTTGCATTTGCTACCCTAAAAAACTCCAAACAACTTTTTAAACAGTAGTAAGGTATCAGGAGGCTCAGAAAAATATTGAAATTTAAGGTTATGCTATAAAATTATATAAATTTTCTTTTTTTCAAAATCTAGAGAGGGATTAAATTAATTTTATCTGACTTACACCAGTATGTTTCTGAAATTTTATTTTAAAAAGTAATTAACACATTGTAATTTTTACAAACTCAAGTTATTTTATTATACATAAAGTCAAAAAGTTTATTTTGCGTTGAGAAAAATATTGTAAAAAATGAACATATTATTAAGAAAAAAATAAAACATCATTAATCAGCCTCAAATTCTCCCTCCTCACTGTCCGACAGTGGTCCATGATCTTCAACTTCTTTTGAGCTTCTGATACCTTTAAAGAAAGAGTGGTGGATTGGTGGAATGTATTTTAATAAGTATAACATATCTCTCTTTTTTAAATAGTTAATTATACGTGCCATCGTAGGGCTTTGTTTGGTCAATGTTTGCTAAATTTTTTGGTCAACCCTCTTTGTTCGTGACCCTCACTGAAGGGGGTGTCTTCATCTAAAGAATATTTGTAGAAGATTGTGAGAAGGTTCTCTTTTTTATAACGAAGCCATTGTATTTTCAGCCAGTTCACATTTTCATTTAGGATGTTAAACTTGCGTTTTGTTGTGGCTTTTTCGAGTTCATCTGTTTTTACGAAGTCTTTTTCTTCCATTTTTATAGGCATGTATTTGTTGTGTCGTCTGGCAATCTGTATTACTTTATACCAATCATCTGGAACATAGATAATTTGTGTTGAGACGCTTGTTCAATTAGGCCAAAATCTGAATTGTTTGGAAGATATGATTGGCCAGATATCATAAACTTATGGTCAATTACTTCTACAGTAGTAACTTGTATTACTTTTTGCAGTGACAATGCAACCTTTATATTTCTATTTTGTCCAGTGCAAGTATCACTGTAAATAAATCTGTTTTTGGTTAGAGTGAATATGTTTTGCAAGACATGATGAGACTTCTTGGGAGCCCCTTAGATGCGATCATCTCATCCCTAACATACATGTACCCTATATTATTGGCTACATCATGTATCCCGAAGTTTATAGCAATACATGTTTCTTCTGTAGTATGCCTCAGAAACTGTTAGTATAGGAAATTGGAGGGCTTTTTGTTAATCCATGGTGATAGTATACAAATCGGGTTTATCTTTTGCTTTTGTTCCATCAGATTTTAGAATATCTCGGGCTCTTTCTGCTTCCGTCAAGTGAATAAGATGTTGTTCCTGTAGCGTAGCTTTTTTCCTGATTTTAAATATATTTATCACATTGCTTAAATGTGTCTTTTCTGGGGACATGAAAATGTAAATTAAATTCATTGTTAAGGGAACACGGACGTCAAAAATGTTATTTTTTTTCAATTTTGTTTTTATTGTAGTTTTGGATTCTATGACGTTTTCTGAACAATTTGATATATAACACTTTAAGATTTGTTCACTCTAAATGTAAAAAAATATTGACTTGAAAAATTGTAGTACACGGAAATCAACAAAGGTTCTCGCCAGAGGATTACATACACATGCTCACTTGATTATATTAGTTATTTAGTTATGTCATGTTGGCTAGCCTGTGTATATGTTTCTTTTTGCTGTCAGGCATCTGTTTATTGTTGTATATAACCTCAAATATTCATGTAGGCCAACATCTTGTATCCAATCCAAGTGATTTAGTGAAGTTTATGGAATTCTTTAGTATTTTTGTTACAGTTTGTAGTAGTTTACAAGATGGGGAAAACAAAGAAACCTGCTAAAAAGCGCCGATTCCGTGGAAACCAATACAGTGAAAAAAGTGAAGTGGTCAGAAATGTGTGTGCAACAACTAGGCCTACAACAGTTAAGCTAGAGGAAAGGGATTCTGAAGTTGAAAACATAGACCTAGGGACTAGTCCTACACCCTACGAGAATTCTACTTCTAAAAGAAAGATTGGTGATGTTCTGATAGAAGACAATTGTGATGATGTTAGCTCAGGTAATATTATTGTAAATATAGGACTTCTCTCAAAGCTTTGGCTAGCTTCTGTATTTGTAAATATTGTAACAAGAATTCGATTGAGATTGTCGAAAATATGCAGTTACGGAAGGGCCTTACTATGCAAAAACTGTGATACCTCATCTTTACTATGCCTTTCATGTGATACCTCACCCAAAGTTAAAAACTACTACGATATAAACATTAGATGTGTTTATGGGTTGAGATCTATAGGTAAAGGAATGGTTGCGGCACAAACACAATTCACGATCCTAGACCTACCAAATCCACCACGAAAGTTTGAGTGGTACAACAAACTTTTACTAAAATCTTTAGAGGAAGTGGCTACAGAAAGTATGGTATCAGCTACAAAAGAAGCTATAAACTGCAATGTAGATGAAGATGGCAACACGTCCAATAATTTGAGTATTGGCCTGGATGGTACTTGGCAAAAGCGCAGTCATACAGTACAAGCTAAATGGCGTAGTGACAGTTTTGTGTATTGTCACTTGAAAGATTTTGGACGCAGAGTTTTTGCTAAATACTATCATAGCTGTGCATGTAAAGTAGAAGGACACGTGTGTAACCAAAATTATAATGGGGCAAGTGGAGGCATGGAAGTCGAAGGGGCTTTGAATAGGTTCGCTCTTTCGGAGGCTACAAGCGGGGTGCGCTATGAGAATTAGCTGGGCGATGGTGATTCTAAAGGATTTGACCATGTAGTGGCATCTAAGCCGTATGGAGATGGCCTTCAAATTAAAAAAAGAAATTCAGAAAACGTGATGGCCTTCATGTTCAGAAAAGAATAAGCGGTAGGTTGCGTAAGTTGAGGAAAGACTTTAAAAAGAAAAAAATTGCGAGACGGTAAGGGGATTGGAGGTTCAAACGGGTGACTGACTGATGAGGCCATTAATAATCTGCAAAATTACTATGGCTTGGCCATTAGAAGGAATAAAAATGATCTAAAGAAAATGAAGCAGAATGTTTGGGCCACATTTTTTCATATGGCATCTAGTAATGAAAAACCGCAGCACAACGTGTGTGATATATCATGGTGTAAATACATACAAGCTCAAAGGGATGGTACTGATTATGACCATAAAAACACTTTAGATGATGCTGTAATAGAGGTAATAAAACCTACTTACCAAGCCTTAGCTAAGCCAGATCTTCTATGTAAATTCCTTCACAGCAGAACTCAAAATGTAAACGGGTCATACAACTCAGTTTTATGGTCTAGGGTACCTAAAATTAATTTTGTAGGACTCAGAACTCTCCAGTTTGGTACATTTAATTCCATAATTACTTATAATGAAGGGAATAAAGGTAGAATAAAAGTTCTACACCGTTTAGGCCTAAAACCAGGACTTAACTGAACCAATATCTTGTCGCATATCGATTTTGTGCGAGTGCTGTAAGCGGAGAGATCCTGCCAAGAAGAGGTAAAGAAAAGAAGGAAACCTTCAAGAACGTTCAAAAAGAGGAAGAGGGTCAAGAGGGATGTGGAGAAACAAGAACAACCTGAATATGCAGCAGGAATGTTTTGAAATTTGAGTAAATACAATCTTTTACACTATCTGGCCTTATTTCTTTAGTATTTCTTAAATTCCCAAAAATTGATAATTTTTAAAGGAAATTGGTGTTTTCTCAAAAACTATTTGCTCTAAGCTATTGGAATTTTTACCACATGTGTAAAACAACCTACCCTACAGCCCCTACCACTATGGTCATCAACAGTAATGTATGTAGTGAATTAAAAAATATTTACTATCATACAAAATTGTGAAAAAACTTAATGTAGAAAAAATTCCAACTTTTTTATTTTCAAAGGTAACATTTCTAAAGTGGTAGGGGCTGTTAAGAAGGGTATTAGAAACATGTGGTAAAAATTTTATGAATGTAGGCTACCTTAAATAGTTTTTTAGAAAACACAATATTCCTGAGAGCAAATTAACATGGCAGGGGTGCAGATGTTAAAAGACATGTCTATAAAAATACTCTTTAACGGGACTTATTTGTTTTGTTTTTTTCACACCATTCCTGATAAAATGTGTACATTTTTCTAACGTTTAACTCTGGATTAAGATATTTTCTATGCGGATTATCCTTCCTTGTATAGTGGCTCTGGAATCCAGGAAAAAGGTTAATATGATCTTTAACTAATTGTGTTTGATCCGGAGTTATCTTCTATGCCGTCACATGCTTACCCCTTAAATTTTCTCCTGGTGAATTTCCACTTCTTACTTTTTTAATTGCTCTAGTTAATCATCCATCACATATAAGAAATGTATCTAAAAAGAATTTTTTACACACCCGAACAAGTGCTATCTTCTTTTTGAATATGGTACAAATTAGTACATTGCTTAGCCAGTTTACTTCCATTACGGAGCCGCCTTTGCTTAATAGGTGCTTGATATACCAGCCCACATAAATATGCATTTTGCCTACTGAAGTCGCCCATTTCTTGAAAACATTCACATTGATTGTTTCTGTCTATAATCTTCAGTAAATGATTCAGCACATATTTTAGAACATCCACAATCATTGTTTTTTCTTTTTTTGGATTCTACCAAATACCTGTTAATATTAATATAATTTTTACCTGAATTTCGAAGTTTTTTTGCAGTAGATCATTTGGACCCAATCCTCTGACGTTTTCGAGGCTTACAAGATAACATTTTGCTGCTCTAAAATCTGGTTAGGCTCTTCAATTTCTAGTAATGTATTTAACTGGCCCACAATCTCACCTTCTTCAGCGCTTGAACCTGAAACAATAAAAAATACTTAATTTTAGAAGAAAAATAATACAGTACCTAATTGACTTTGTTTATAAATTTTTGTAAACTATTTTACTCTACCATGATAATAACACAATTAATTGAGTAGGGCCTACAACTGTTTTAGAGTAGGTAAGTTTACCTGAAATAAGGTTTTTATTTTTAAATAGATCATTTACCAATAATAGTCAACAAATAAAAATAAATACATTATTTAAAGTTAAATTAGAAAATGTATTTATTTAAAATACAATTTTTAACAATTTTTTAAACATACAGATCAGCCAAATTGTGAAGTTGATGTAAAATTTATGTAACAAAAATGTTGCTAACCTATAAAAATGCAGGAGGTTATACATGATTTAAAATAAAATATAGTGTAAAATAAAAGACTTACCTGATAAATTATTTTCATTCTCTGAAGGAATATAATCTTTATCAAAGTCACTGTCATCACTATTTATTAAATAATCCAGCAATTCACAATCATTTTTTAGCTTTGAAGATTGCATCTTGTAATGTTGTAATAATATTATAACCTCAATTCTAAACATAAATCAGTGAACTGTTTAGGTTCAGACCGGTGTAACTCATACATACAGACACCACTATGAATGATTCTAAACTAACTGCTAGTTCTGATAAGAGCTCTTTACAAGTGCTGCCATCTATGAACATAAAGTGGAATTATGACTTACTTCATTATAAATCTAAATATAGAACACAATTAATTGTGAGTTAGAAAGTATGAATAACTCAGTTTTACTTTATTGCTGACTTATACCACTATGACTCTAGGCACCCCATATCATGTTAAGTATTATCATAAAAAATATGTTAATCTGTGAGTCAAATTAATATTATCTAGACTAATACAATGCTTTTATATTTTTAATCTATATTATTATTAAATGAAATACAGACACACAATACATTTTATAACAGCTAATAAGAAATGGTCCAGTAACTTATTATGAAGCTGTTAATCTAGTGATAAATGAAAAGAAACCATAGAAAATGAACTGAAAAGTTGCTAAAAATTGTACACTTGGGAAGATTAACATCAAACATTTACATGAAATTAATAGAAGGTATAATAAATCAGGAGGAGAAGTTTACATGTTAGGTAAAAGCTCTATATATGAACCAAAAGAAGCTCCAGGTACTGAAAAATGACAATGTTTTTGCTGAATATAATAATTTTAAAAGATCAAGTTATGGCTTTTGTTTTTACTGGTTATTATGTTAATTTACGTTGATGATATACTACTAATATTTTAACTGAAGTTGAAAAACTAATGAAGAAACTTCAAAAGGAACTTAACACTAAGGATTTAGGAGAATTGAAACAATTTTTGTACATTGAAATTGAGAAAGGATCTGTTAACTTAAAATTAAAACAAATAGCAATGATCGAGAAGATATTAAAGATATATAACATGAGTGACTGTAAGGATCAAAGACACCTATTAGAAATATATCTACATATAATCAGTGAAGAAATAATTGATGTATCTTACAGAGAAATAAAGGGATCTCTTATCCATATAGCAGTTAACCAGACAACATACTTAGCTTTGTATTTAAGTCAATGTCTGAACAAACCTACTCAACAAAACCTGGAAAGCAGCAAAAAAGATCAGATATTTAAAAGAAACAAATGACTGCACAGATCAAACAAGATCAAAGAGTGATTGCATACTCAGATGCAGATTGAACATCCCATTTAATGGACCGAAAGAGTGTTAGTGGTGGTGTTCTTTCCTGTTTCAGAAATCCTCTTATTTGGTAGTGTCATTAATAAAAGTACAGACAGCAATATTATTAGTTGATAACCAAGGAGCCATTGATATGACTAAAAGCTTTGAAAATACCAAAAGAAGTAAGCATATTGGCATTTGTTAATTTTTAAAAGACTTTGTAATTAAGAAAATATTAAAATTAAGTACATCTCAACAAATGACAATTTTCCAGACATTTTAACTAAACCTTAGAAACAAACAGGGTTTTTAAACTAAGGCAATTCATCAGAATTTTGTAAAAGTAGGGCTAACTTAAGGTTGGTCTGTTGTAGGCTTGTGTAACTTAATTTGGGTAAGTGTAACTTATGTGTGTTTTCTAAATTACAATTCTTGAAGTTATTTATAGTTTTATGATTTGGTCCTAGTATGGTAAATGACAAAAGTTAAAAATTGAGGAGGAGTGTTTAGTAATATGTTTATCTGTGAGTAGAGTATTTTAGTTAGTAGCCTACATCTACAGTACTATCTATGATCAGTTAGTTAGTTAACATGGGAAATATAATAAAATGGTGATTTCAGTAATAGTGAGATGATTAAATTATTTGACCTACAATTCACATTGAAATATTAACATATCTTATGGGGGGGGGGGGATTTTAACAAATGTTCATTGTATTATATATGATTTATTGTTTAACTAAATCCGTCCACTCTTTTAGATATCTTAAAGAACCATTCAGAATAATTTCAATGTACCATATGTTTTAATACTTTCATTATAAACTTAAAAATAATCATTTTAATGAAAACTAATAGTATATAGTTATAGAAAGGAAAATTAGTTGATGAATGTCACCATATTCTCTATAAAGCAAACCAATCCTACAACATTTTTGGTGAATTTTGTAATATAACCAATTTAATATATTAAAACCCTAACAAATAAACTTTTACAATGCACACTAAAATAAAGACATACTGTACTGTTGTTAACAATTTCAATATTCAATGTTTTTTTTGTTCCTGTTATCACTGATCCAAAGTTGTATGTCTTTTCCTCTTCCATCTTTTAATAAAATAAATTGCCCTTCACAATTAAAAAAATACCATTACACTAATTGAAAATCATTAATATAACATTTTGTTTATGACAGTTACTTTAGTCTAGCATACTTAGTTAGTATTTCTAATAATCAGGTGTTAATTGTTAATCAGATGTCTCTTTTAATTGATAAGTTTAAAACAAAACAAAACATTACTGGTTTTATTTCTTATTCTATATAGAGAAATTAGTGTCAGATTTTGGTGGATATATCCTTGACTTCAAAAGAGTTAATTTTTTTTTATTGTCTATCTCATTTCAACCAGCAATGTGTTCTTAGAAATAGTTCAACCGATTTTATAAACATTTGTTCTTATGGCATTTTCCCTATTAATTGTGAATGTAAAATATAATTATATCACAAAATTTAAAGAAAAGCTATAAATTGACACTTAATAAATAGTTTTGATATAATTTTGCCCAAATATATATCCCCTAAAAGTAAAGAAAAAACGTTTATGTAATACATCAACAAATCTTGAAGAAATCCAAATCATTTTGTTGCCAGTCAAATTTAGATAATTGCCCAACTACGAACCTAAATTAAAAGCTACAATAGAAAATATGTTGTTTTTGAATGGCCGACTATAAGAGACTCAACCCATTAGTTGTCTGACATTTCAGTAAGTTAGTTGCCAAGTAAAAAAAAGATATATTACTGTCCTGCTGAATCAACTCCTGCTTGTACAAGTTTTGAACCCAGTGTTGCAACCTAAAGCATGCTTGTAGAAATATTATTTATTATTAGATAATTAGTGCATACAATCAAAATGTCACCTTGTGGCATATGTTTGTTAGCCCTTATCTTACTGTGCCCGCTTATATATTTTTCTTTTCACTTCGCTGATAATAGGATCTTCTAATCCCTTAAATTGTAGTAATTTTTCAGTCTCAGAATCATTACTTAGGTCAATGATGTCATGAGATAAATTGGTTATCTCCATATGCAGTAATTAATTATTTGTAGCAATAAGTCTGGTTACTTCTTGATCAACTGACAACCCAAGCAGCTCACTGTTTTAACGTTCCAGATGTAATTCTAGTCCAAGAAAGGAAGACGTTACGATAGAATGGCAAATTTAACACATGTGCCTAACTTTCTAGAAACCCCAATTGAACATTCAACCATACAGCTTCCGTAATAGTAAAGAGTAGAAGGGCAAGTCTGTGTCAGTAAATTCATGTACTTACAATAATTTGTTATCATTTTAGAACTTTTGTTAAACAGAGACTATAATTAAAATTGTTTTAATCTTTTGTCCTAATAATAACCTTTTGAGCTTGCAACTTTCTGAAATTTATTTCATGACAATTTTGTAATAGTTTTTGGTGCTTAATAATGTAATTTTTAACTAGCATTGTATTCTTCGCCTAGTTTAAAACTTAACAGTTTAGGAAGAAACCTGCCTTGGCTTACAGCCCTTTCTTTATTATTTGGGTGGGAGGAAACGTGGTCAGTTGACCAAGATTGATCAAATGGAGGTGTTGGAGGAATTCTTGACGATAGCCAGACGGACTTGGCGAATTGAGATTTCAGACAAGCTTCCATAAGAGTGGCACGAAGGGTGAGTAAACTTCGTGTATAAGGCTTGTAATTATTTCGGAGTCATATAATTAAACTATAATGTAGAATCAGATCTGTGAGTCACAGTAAATAAATTCATTCTGGAATAATATTAATAATAAGAATATCATAGCATTGTTATAAGATAGGAGATTGTTATTCTAGTTAATAAAGGTTAAATGAGTACTGAACCATTCGATTATATTGAAAATAAAGAACTCAGGCAGGTTAAAGAAATGAATCCTAACAGGAGGGGTTCCTCTTTAAATTGGTATTGTAATTAATTATTTTAGAAGTTTGGTAAGTAGGAGATTAAGGGCAATCTTTCGGCTCTAACTAAATTTATATAAACACACACACATATATATATATATATAATTGATTGCACATGTGGGTCAGAAAGTAACTTATTTCTATTAAATAAATACAAATTATTTACCTTCGTCTTCAAATTATCTTTCCCCTGGATGCATTCGAATAGGGACAATTTTCATATTTTGTAATTAAAATGGATCTCTAGTGGAATACCCTTGTGGGTGGTAACTTTATTTATTAATTGTCAAGTTGCACATGTTCTTTAGATTAAGTAGCTTGTAACTCTTTTGCCTTTGTGATTTTCTGTCTTTTGTATATGGTGCATTAAAGTTGCTCTCCAGCCTAGTCACATATGGTTTATGACTGTTTGGTTCTTAGTTTTAAAGTTTCAGTTGTGTTTTGCCAGGCCTTGTTTCTTCATAAAAATTGAGTAAATTTTTAGAATACTTTTTAATGGAGGTACCCTCAAATTTTGAGTTACAATTGTTTTAATTCATACTTAAGCTAAAACACTGCCTAGGTATCAACTATTTCTGACCCTCAGGGGCTCAATATCATGAGTACAGACATGGCAATCCCAAAGGAACCTAGTTGGATTTATATCATTTTTATCTAGTCTTGAGTTAGATTCCTTGCTTTAATCATTCCTACCGGGTTTCTCTTGACCTACACTTGTTATTTTCTGACTCTGACACTATTGGAGGACTAGGCCCCCCCCTCCGAGAGGTGTTCATTCTTTAAAACAAAGGGGAAAAATCAGCACTGGTGAACATATAGAGAAACATTTTGTAAATTTTTTTAAAGATTTTGGAGCCCCAAAATGGATATACAGTAGAACTTGTTTATTATGGCCTCGGCTGTATCGCTCACACAGATGTAACGACATTTGTTAACAAGTCCAGGCCAACAGAATTCATTAATATTATAAAACACCCGGTTGTATCGTCAATAAATATGTACTCCTTGGTTATAACGGCATTAAAAAACCTTCATTGATTTACTTTTGATCTTGTTCTAAAATGTATTTAATTTGAGTTAAGCACTGTGGGCCACGTAAAAGCTGTAGGAATGTAGAAAGCAATCGCCAGAACTATATGCATTGTTTCGTGGTGAAACATAAAATAATTGTAAAGTATTTTTGAATGGATGTATCACGCCACACCATCCATTCTAACCCTCCTACAAGCAGGTCAGGTGTCAGCTGCAAGTCTAGGTCAGTGACATTTGCACCACCACAGTCCAATCACATCTTAGTATGAGTACGCTTGGTTATCATTCCTTTTCTGTTTTTGTCTAAGTGTATAGTAGTGTCGTTGGTTTCTTCTTATAATTTTCAGAATTTTATTCACAGTTTTGAATAACATTTCCAACTTAATTAGTGCGAGCTGCAGTGTACAAAGAAAGGTTTTGTTTATTAAGACATGTGCAAATAATAAGAGCATGTGAGAGTAGATGTAAAATAGCAGACGTGTGTCGTGAGTTTGGGCTATTGAATTCAACTGTTGGTTCAATTTAAAAAAAAACAAGGAGAAAATTTTAAAGCTTCTAAGGATGATGGAGAAAATGTTAAAAAAATTAGGTAGATGTCTGTCCGGCAGTGCAAGAAGCTCTGACAACTGCTGAAACACTCTGTCGATTTTTTCGCTTCAGGGAGGCGTCAGCCAACATACTCGAACCAGCTCAGCTTCTTTACATGACTACAGAAAAAAAAATGTATTTTCTGAGAGGACTGTACAAAAGAAAATTAGATTTTTTTCGGTAGTAGAACCCCTTGTACAGGATAAACGTAAATTACAATGTGCTTGTTTAACTTATTAAAAAATGTATTATGCTCTTTTATACTGTACTGTATTTTTTTTATACTGTATACCATACCTCATTGTACTAAACAGTTATACTGTATTTGTAAATTTTCATTAATACATATATTTCAAAGTAATACAGTAGTGTTTTTAATTATTTTTCCTTTGTTAAAAATTAAGATTTTGCGGTAACCTTTTTATAGCATCAAAATTTGGGTGGTTAGTTCAATGATGTTATAACCAAGTTACACTGTATTCAAAAAGTCTAAAAATCAATTATTTTTTCTCCGAACATTACCAAACTTTACATAAATTTAAATATTTACAAAAAATGATAATTTATAAGAATTTTTGATGAGCTCTACTTATATAGGATCAAATTGCGCTATAATAACTTTAGTTTGGAGATTGATATCTAAATAGTTTCTACATAGTTATATAGAGTAAGAAAGAAGCTTTCATTTGATTGCTCTTCATATTTTACAATTTTTTTACTCTCCTTCCTCAGTAGGTGAAAATGTTTCCTAAGTTAAAAAGTAGATTGTTTTTGATTTAAAATCAATGTTTTGTTTATCATTATTAATTCAAAACATATTCAGATACTTTTACTACAGTAAATAAATAAAACATAACAAGTGACATAAGGAAATTAATCTGGAGGTGAGTGATGATTGGATATATAGTGTGATAGAGGTCAGGGGTCCTCATTCTGTAATGGTGTTGGTTAAATTAACATACAACATAATAGATAATACTTTATTATTTTCCATGTTTTCAAAATACATATAAAATATAATTTAATAATCTTTCACAATATACAAACTATTAATGATATATCATTTCACAATTGGTTTTCTTTTTAACTAAATATATATATATATATTATTTTTATGCATATTTAAAGCCACCTAGAATTATTGTAATGATTGCAAGTTTAAATAATAATGTGTAAACCCAGTCGCAATTCATTTTGAATTCACTAAGAGCTACAATTATAGTAGAGGAATGATGCAAATAGTTTTTTGCTTAATGTCCATACTTTATGTTTGCTATCTAAAACAAGGGCAAAATCTTGTAATAGCATATAGAAAAGATGTAAGGGAACTGAGGCTCAATCTTACACACAACTCAAATGTGACAAAACCTTTAAATATATTACAATATTTATTTATTTTATGCTAAATATTTATAAAGATTATTATTGTATATATACCAGGAATAGTAAATATTAAATAAATTGAAAATACTAATTGGCTAGAAAGCTTTTAAGAAAAACTTTTAAAAAAAATAATTATAATGGCATTGCCTCAGAAAATTATTGGATGGATTTCTTGGATATTGTTACCATTAAGTACAAAACACATGACACGTTGTCGTGATACATCACTAATTTTCTTTGTTTTTCATCAAATTTCTATGCAAAATTACTTATGGACAATTATTTAAAATCTTGGGATCAACCCTCATTTTCTTTCCCTACTTCTTAGATGATTTTGACCAAATTTAACATTATATCAGCTGATGTATTTTAATTGTTATATGGTAAATACAATTTTGTATACAACAATGATGATATACAAAACAACATGATGATGATGATGTTTTGATGAACAACATAATGATATGAAAATTGGATTTCTGGGTTGTGTGCAGTTGTTTTTCAACGTTTCAACGATATTTCAATAGTCTTTTTCATGGATTCCATTACATTCACTGAGAATACTGTAAAAGGACTAACGTAGTCAGTCTGTTTGTCCATTGCCTTCTACCTGAGTGCTTTGATTGGCTGTTCACAGTGGGCCATCAGAACATATCAATGTTGGTTTTCATGATCGAGGAAGCTTGTAGTGCTTATCTCTATTTGTATTATCAAGATTTGTAATAATCTTGATGGTTTCCTATACATTTTAGGCAAGTAATAAGTCTACTCTGGTAACAAGTTTTGATTGATAAAAAATAACCATATTCTTCTGCCACTGCTGACTATTTTGCATTTCCATTTTTGTCAGTTCGAATATGTCCCATTAGTTTAAGTGTTTGAATTAAGGATCATTTCTCCCACATATTTCTTCCCGCAGCGATAAAGCACCATGTAATTGCCTGTATATCCATGTTCAATCTTTGATTTTATGGATCTCACACTCTGTACAATAATTTAACCGTGCATACTCCATACTTTCTACATATAGTAGTTATCCTGTTAATACCTTAGCTTCAAGCCTTTTCTTAGATCACTTCTTCTCTTATCTTTTCCCAAACATCTAACTAACGTAATGAGGTTTATAACTATTCTTTTAGTGTTTAATTTCTTAGAACAAATATTAGGGTTCAGAAATACTTTTTGTTATAATACCAGTTTTATCATGACATTTTTCTGTATTGAGATAACAATCAGTGTGGGTTTCTGATAGACAAAATCGCCTAAAATACTATCTTGCTTACACTCCACTAATATGTTCATAAACAGTATTTTTCATCCTGTCCATTTCACATGTAAATTGATGTTAGAGTGATGAGAATTCAAAAGTTTCATGAATGTTTAGAAATTTTTACAACCATGTTGACAAATTAGAAGTGTCATCAACACATCAAAACCAGTGTTTTGGAGTTGGAAAAGGAGGCAGAAAAATGATTTAGTCTACAGCGCAGAAATCCAATTTCAATATCAATGGCAATCAATACGAATCCCTCAAGTTGTCATGAAGTATTATAATTTATTTTTGAATTTTTTAAAATTTTTTATCCAATTAAATACACAGTTTACAAAATAAACTAGTTCTATTTTCAGCTACTATTTTACAGTAAACCGATTACAAGGTTTATATAGTCTGTTAATAAGTAACTAAAGAACTATGATCAAAGTTTCTGTTTAAAAAAATCAAAAATAACAGGTATATGAATATATTAAAAATATTGTTCTCTATTAGAGTGGTACAATTGAAATACCAATTTATAATAATATAATTTATTTATTTTATGTTATTTAATAAATATAATATCAATATAGGATCTGTAAATATTTTAAATCATTCTGGCGATTTTGCTGGTCTAACAACCTTATGCTTATATATAAATAAAACTATATACAGTAGACGCTCTTATATCCGGCATGCTAACAACCGGCATCAGCCGAGCCACTTACGGTTAGTTTTTTCCGGTTATGTTCGGGCGGCTCACAGGCCTCGACTGACATTTTCACCCAGTGCAGTGGCGGTGAGTACCGTTTTCTTAGTCATCCAGTGTTTGTCTGCGTCTGAAGCGATACTATACTACAGTGCAGTACCGTACTGTAATGTAACTGTCAGTGATCATTTTAGTTTAGTGTTTTCTACTTTAACCTTTAAATAAATTTCAACGATATAAAGTACAGTACAGTAAAATGTTTTTGAAGCCCAGTACAAGTTCTCCCAGTGCCAATGAGAACGTTAAGCATAAACGTGTTGTACTCACAATCCGTGTTTATTTTCGTTCCTAAGACCAGTTTACAGTACATACTGTGTACAACCTTAATTAAACATAATGTACAGTACATATGATATTTGATTTGATTTTATGTACAAACTGTAATGTACAATTAATTTTTTCGTCATTTAGCACTTTTATACATACATTACTTTATATTAAATTAAAGGAATGTTCAGCATTTTGTACTCTGTGTTTTTCTTCATAACCTTGTCATGTCAAATATGCGATTCGTTCATTTGTATAGAGTTAATTTTCTTAGGTATCCCCTTTAAAAACTAGATATGCTCGATTATCCGGCAAAATCGGTTATCTGGCATGGCCGTGGTCCCAAACGTGCCGGTTAAAAGAGCGTCTACTGTAATTCATTCAGAAGTTACAATCATGAAGTTAAATATATTATATTGTATACAAAATATTTATAAATCTCTAACACTCATTTTTATAACAACAATATTACATGTAGATATTATACTATTTGTAATTTATTACATATACTTTATAAACTTTATATATTATGTACATATTTATATAGAATAAAATTATATAATTTACAATTGTTTAAGCCTTGTTTATTTACAATATTGTCACAATCCTGCTCATTTTATTGATTTTTATTTTATTTGAAATCTAAGTCATATAAAGGAAGTGTTAATAGATCACTAATACCAATTTGAAAAAGAAAAGAGATTTAAAACCCGTAAAACAGTACATTTTATATATCATTAAGACTAACAGATCT
Source organism: Aphrophora alni (assembly GCA_963513935.1). NCBI lineage: Eukaryota > Metazoa > Arthropoda > Insecta > Hemiptera > Aphrophoridae > Aphrophora > Aphrophora alni. Next base: position 78,158,548 of record OY740772.1, read on the forward strand.
ATAACAAACAAAAGAACAAGCCTGACTACAAGACAGAGCTCCCTCACCCCATTATATCATTACTCTTTTCTACTTCTCTCACCTATTCTTTCATAACCCTATGGTTGCCTAGCTTGGGTAGGGGATATATTTCTTTCCTTCAATTTCTCATACTGTTCTTTTCTTTGTTGTAGGCCTATAGAATATTATTCTAACTAGTGAAAAGGACTCAAATTATTTTCAAAATGATAAACTGAATTTTAAAATATAATTTATAGATAATTATATTTAATAAAATACTTGATTGAAATTTAAAAAATGCGCATTTTTAAAAAGCTATGAGCGTCAAATGAAATCATTTTATATTATATTTTCTATCGATGTAGATGAGACACAAAATTCAAATTACCATTAAAGGTACATATACATTTTAAAGGTAATTTTATTATTTCAATTTTTATTACAATTAATTATTGATTGTATACTTAAATTATATATTTTAACCCATTCACTTATTTATATGAAAGTGATTTGCCGATATTTTTGCGCTCCTGCCAAACCTTGATGGAAGAGTTCTGGGTTGACTTTTTGTTCAGATATAGTAACATTAATTAAGTTATTGTTATTCAGATAAAATTTAATCATTGTAGACTGTTATTTCATTTTATCAATTGGTAATACTAAATAAAATAAATATTGCAACCCGCTGTCAATTTCAATGTCTAGTGTTTCTGACAAAAATTTGATCTGTCTTATGATTTTTATCATGGACAATAATTAAGATTTTTGTCATGGGGGGGGGGGCTACAGTTAAGAGTATAGGTTTATAAATTATGTTGAAAGATTTATAACATTACATATTATGTTTTTAGAGAAATCACAAACTATAGATAAAAATAACTTCTGATATAGTTTTAACAAAGTTTGTAAAAAATAAAATATTAAAAAAATATATACATTATATTAACACAAATTATATAAAATTAACATCTGGCAAAAAATTAGGAATAAATTAATTTATCCTTGATCATTCCTATCTAAAATATAATAAAAAAGTCATAATAGATTATCTAAAGAATGGGAAACTTAAAAAAAATTGGATATTCTGTAGTACCTATCCAGTGTTTAGAAAACCTGTAACCCATAAGTGAATGTGTTAAAATTTCCTAATATAACATGTGTTAACAATTCGATATTCTAACCATAACAAAGAAATGATTATTTAAAAACTTTCTGTTGATGATTTTAAGAAAGGACACATCATTTTTGGTTGATTAGAATGACAATTCATAGTTGTAAGCACTATTTCAAATATTTTGTATTTCCTATCGGTAGTTGGTAATTATTATGCAATGATATACTGGCATAATCTCTCTCTCTCTCTCTCTCTCTCTCTCTCTCTCTCTCTCTCTCTCTCTCTCTCTCTCTCTCTCTCTCTCTCTCTCTCTCTCTCTCTCTCTCTCTCTCTCTCTCTCTCTCTCTCTCTCTCTCTCTCTCTCTCTCTCTCTCTCTCTCTCTCTCTCTCTCTCTCTCTCTCTCTCTCTGTATATATATAATTTACAAAGAATATATTATTATAGTAGGTTGTTTTTTGTTTAAAATGGAATAGTAATCTGCAAAAAAACTAAATTGAAAATAAAATAAGGACCGTTTCGATAGACACAAAGTCATATACATATTATATAAATTAGGCACATTCTACTAGTGTCTTGAACAACCATTCAGTAAACAAGTGATAGAGAGCACCTCATTATCTTACTTGAATAACGTGTACTTTGTTGCTAGATATAGAATTTACTCTTACAATTAAATATTTGGTTTGACAAGAAAACATTGGGAATGTTAAGAACAATGCTTTGCCATGATGGTCACTTAATTATGTGAATGGGTCTTTTTAGATATAAATTAAAATTTTTACAATATCCTGTCTTATCAGATAATGTTTTTATTATTATTTTGTTCTGTTTTGTAAATTTTTAGTGCATTTATAAAGTTTATTTTTAAAGTACATAATTATATTGTAAATTCACATTACATTTAAAAATAATACGGTTTTATCCACCAGATTATTTTCAGCTAGTAATTCACATGTCTATAAATATTTGATTGTTATATCAACTTTGTTTTTAATCACACATAGAGAGAGTATTATGCAAATGAACGAACCATTAAATCTGGTTCTGGTTTAGGACTGATTCACATTTAATGATCTTAGATCTAGTTTGCATAGTTCATATCTCTTTCAAAAAAAGGGAAATTTGGTAATAACACTTTATGGATTTCAAAAAGATATTTTTTCTAAGGTACCGAAACAAGTATTAGATAGTCTCAAAAAAGTTATTGGGAGTACTCGGTTAATTTGGAATCGGATCAACTCTAGTTAAAAAAAAAAAAAAAAACAACCTAAATCTACACAGATATTGAAATAATTTAAAATAAATTTATAAGTTAAATACCAACTATATTATTTATACACCTAAATAACAATGCTTCAAATAAATATACAAACTACTAATAACCCTTGTAAGCACTAATAATAATTTCTTCCAAAAAATAATAATGTCAAATTATTTACACCAAAATATATGAAGAAATTTCAAATATGATTATTTATTAAACGTTTTTACATCAGTTTCATTCTCTTCAGAATCACAAAGCCCACATAAAATATCCTGATTTTTCCAAAATCAATGATCAAATCTGTTTCTTGTATCTTCAAAAGGTACAACTCGCCATTTAAAATTATCATCAATCACCATAGCAATTCTAATTTGATAGTAGAAGTTATACATGTAGATCAGTTTTGCTAATTAGAAAGTATGGTTAAACAGATGCAACCGCAAATGTTAAGAATCGGGTAAACAAAGCTAAGAGTGCATTCTAGCTAGTAGCTAAGACCAATACAGAGATTCATCCAAATTTGTAAAAACTAACCTTAGGATCTTTAATATGACTGTGAAACATTGAACGTAAGCAAAGGCATTACAAACCATCATTAATTGGTGGATAAGATATATTTTGAGGATGTGTTGATCTAAGGTTGAGACAATTCGAAATCCAGTTAAATAAAATGTTTATCAAAAGAAACGTCCCAAGAATTGGTACCTAGCCGCAGTTATGGATAAACTCCAATTCAACATTTCAATAATTACACTAAAAATTATGACTTTCGATCAGAAAATTATAAAATAAAATAATTTTCCAATATTTTTGGTCTATGTTAACAATATCAAAATCATTCCGAACTATTCATTCTATCCAGGAAAATTATAAATAAACACAAAATGGTTACTCAAAGCAAATCTCTGAATTTTAAAACACAAGTAAGTTTTACAAGTCTTGGCAACGAACTTTGAAATGTCAATATACGAGAAAATAAAAGCTCAATGAAAGAAATGAATATTACCATTGTGTTAAATAGAATATTTTACGTCTAAAAAGTTATCGGCAAAAATTCATAGGATGTATGAATAATTTGTTATAAATAGAAAAGTAACACAAATATTATCAAAAACAAGGCTGAAGGCTGAAAAACTCTTGTAGATTCTTCCCATTCAAAAGAAATGCCCATGAATGAATATGTAAATTAGTTGATAGCATTTTAATTTGCCCATAAAGTTACTTGATTATTTATTGTTTTAATTTAATGTATTTGTTCTCATACAATCTTATTATTTAAAATCAATCAATCAATTATCAAAAAAAAGAATTAATAAAAAATCATTTAATCTATCACCAACATAACACAGACACACACAGGAGGCGGGAGAATCAAAGCTTTCATGACACTAGTTTTGGATAAGATGAAGGAGATTGTTGGCACCGACCAGAAGGAAAAGGATTCTTCTCAAGATTGAATCTAAATAAAGCTGTCAAATTCAACAATCAAGCATAAAGAAACATATCTCAAGACTTTAAAAATAGTACGTTATTAATTTAGTGTTACAATTTATAACTGAGCTCTTCAGAATTATAAAGAAAGTAGAAATTTCAACAAATGTGTATTTCTATTATTACATTCCATACGTGAGTCAAAGATTATAATTTTGTTACATAAACTTTCAGCCTGAGAGGCTACAATTGAACTATATAACATTATAAAAGTTACTTTAAAGACAATTAGATAATTAATATGAATCTTGAACATTAACATACACATCCAATTATATACTTTCAATTCATTCCACCTTTGAACTATAACTTTGTTTTTCAATTCTTGTCTTGATTATTTGAGACTTAGTCCAGACATTTTAATTATTTCAATTTTATGTTTCTTGTTTCCCATTATCCCCTTGGTAAAACCTGGCACCAACCCCTATCTGAGATAAGACTTGTGTTTGTTCTATATTGATTATTCATGTTTGTAAACTTATTAAAATGGTATATCTCAAAGACCATTATAAGATTTTGATAAAACTTTTAAATTCATTTTATAATTGTATGATATTTTAGTTTGTGTCAGACAAAGTCAATAATTGCACTTTTATTAAAATAATAATTGTGATGGTAATGAAATTATAAACTTTTCAATTTCAATTTCTGTTTTAAGTTAATACTTTTGTTAATTTCATTCTAACTATTTAAATAAATATAATATTGTGTTTCACATACTTCATTTTTTATTTTATTATTTATTTATTTAAAGTAAAGCTTTCAATCATTGAAACTAAAATCTAACTATATATCACATGTATGATATTGTAGGTTATCTCTAATAAAGATCTCTGGGAGGTACCATTCAGTGCAGAATCAAGATGCAGATACTCAGAAGGTAATAGCGTTGAATAGTTACATCGACAGAAGTTGCAAGAAAATATTGCAGGACAGACTAGCCTACATTGGAATAAGTAAGCAAATCCATAGAAGAGGTATACCAAAAATTACTTGGAGGTAGAGTATTGACAAGAAACTGGCTACTGAACAAAAGACACTGGCACGATTTCATCAAGGCCATATATTTCACTTAGGAATTAAATCATACGACAGTTGAAGATTGAATTTAAGACAGTTTGCATTTATGGTCGAAATTATAGAATGGTTGTTGTAAGACTAATCTGGCCACAAATGCGACACTTTGCCCACATATGAGTTAAAATAAGAAAAAAAAACTTGTTTTGAGGTTACTGTGGCCACAAAAATCTGACACTTTGCCATAAGATGAGGTAAAACAAAAAAATACCAGACATAACATAAACTTAACACTTTATAATACACAATTGCAAATCTACTATGTTTTTGTGTGCACCTTAGGAAAATATTGCTTTTTTTTCTCTTTCATTTAACCTTTGACCTGATCCCCGGATAAGATGCTCAGGTCCAGCATTGATGATTTCCAATTTTTAACTAGATTTCTGTGCACCTTTTGTATATATGGAAACTGTGGTATATTTTTGGAACATTAAAATGTCTACAGCAATAAGGCAGATTTTGCAACTTCATATATATATGGATGAATGATTTTGTTAAAATTTTAAATAAATGACAAAATAAAGAGATAATAAGAAATCATAAACAAATTGGACTATTTCATTTAAATTACAACTAACACATCCTAATAATTGAACATTTATTTTCAAATTTATATATTCAGTTGTTAATTATTCTTCTAATAGCACAGAAAAAAACAAATTAAACTTATTAGACTAAATATATCCCATATCTTTAACAAATTCCCCCCCCCCCCTTTGGCTTCTCTGTCTGTGACTAACCTGTATTTTATAAGAAGATTAAATTATTGTGAAATATTGAGCATTTATGTTTTAAAGGTTGAACATTATCATCGAGAAGGCATAATCTTATATATGTTTAAATATATAAAACAACATCAAGTTATTAAGATATTTTACGATATCTTGTTCCTGTATTCAAACTAATATTATAACAGGTTTTGTTTTAATATACCATTACTGATTATTCAATAATAAAGATAATATTTGTTAGATATTAGAAGTTCGGTTCTAACAGGTTTAGTACGTAATATTAAATTTTGCATGGTGCCCAATCATATTGGATGCATCAGATCAATTATGCCAATCACTCGGCACAGCTGACTTGATTTTGCGGTTGTGTGTAAAATGGCTGAGTATAAAGTAGAATATCATATTCATTTTACACTTTTCTTACTTTAAGTTTATTATATCTCAAAGTAAGAATAAAATTATGTGCACGTTCTTGAACCGAACTGCATAAAGCTTATTTACAGTTTGGTTTTGGACTCTGGCCATGCATAGCATAGACAATAGGATCAATATTAGCTTAATTATAGATTCATTACAATCACAGTCCAGTATACTGAGGAGTCTCAGCAGGAGCATTTCTCGACAATAGATTGTTCGGGCTGTTCCTTCTGCGTTCATTGGATAATACCTGATCTCTGTAAAGAAACCAAATGTTTAATTTGCAATATTATAATACAAAAAAACAAACTATGAAAATATCTAAATTTTTTGTCATGTCCACACTTAGGAATAAGATGACTAAATTTTAAATTAATCGAAATCGATGATTGGTAATTTCTTTATAAGATTTTAACTTATTTATTTAAAATCACCAAAAAATGATATAATTAAGTACTTCACAATAAGTTAACCAATCACATATTTCAAAATTCGATGTATAGTTAAAACAACAGTCAATGCAATGGCAACACTCATCACCTCGTTTTAAGGCCATTTTGTCTAAAAAATCATGGCCACTACTTTTTGGGATGAGAAACACATCTTATTAATTGGTTTTATAGAATGTGGAATGACTATTAATAATGAAGACATGTATTGTGAAACCTTGTGTACAACCTAAACAAAACAGAAGATGTTTTCTAACAAGTGGGATCTTGTTTTTGCATGATAATGCTTGAACTCATGCAGCAGGTCAAACTGCCCAATATTGCAAAAATTGGCTGGACATTTTTGATCACCCTTTCTATAGCCCTGATCTTGCACTAAGTGATTACTACTTATTACTACATTTAGAAAGTGGCTTAGACTACAGCAATTTTAAAATAACAATGAATTGGCGATTAGGTTGAAAAATTAAGAAGATATGGAAGTTTTGTTGTTGTTACAAGATGTTCATATTATTATAAGAAATCTTTTTACACTTTTAATTAAATATTGGTTACTTTTAAAAATAAAAATAAAAAGATATTTAAATACAGCATCCAGAGTATATGCATGTGCGGAAGTCTGATACTTCACAAAAGATAGACAGCAGTGTTCTGGCAATGAAAAAAGTAAATCTAGTAAATGAGGTGAGGGTGAAGTTGGCTTTGAACTTGTTTACAGCTGAATTTCTCTTCAGATGGATTCATGTCGCCTCAACAACTTTTAATAATCTATACTGACTACTTTCTTGCATATAAGTAGTAGAAAGTAATGTGTTTAATATTTATATTATATAATATTATCAGTGTTAATTGATTTGTTTTTAATACAGTATTATTTGACTGAGGAAAACAGAATTGTTTTCTTAATCTGTGCAATTTTATTTTAATTTTTTTCATGATTGGAAATAACTATTGTTAAACAAGAAATACATCATCTTAACTGTAATATTATATTAGAGGTTTTATTTTGCCATATTTTATTAGTTTTCATAATTAAAAATGAAGGAAAATATAATTATGTGAACATATTTCACTAATAACAGCTATCCCTTATTTCTAGATATTTTATAATTTAAAATTAATTACCTGCTTCTTGAAAATCATAGATTAAATTCTGTTTTTTTATATCTAAGGTTTGGAAAACCAATCCTACGAATTTTTTAAAAATTATATCAAGTAGGAAAATGACACCTGTTTTCACATTTCTGTGTGTAGGTTCAATGAAATGACACTAACAAAACTATCAGGTTAAATGACTATAGGTGATGACCACTGAGTATATCTTAATAACTTAACTTGAGGGATGTATAGCATCAGCAGTTTTACTTTTAATTAAACATTCCCAAGGTGATGCACAAGAAATAGGAATCTTTTATTCTAAATAGTAATAATTCAGAATCTTACTTAACTAATTTTTATCTGTATTTAATTAATATTTTGGATGAAAAAAAACCCACATAAATGGATAGATTAAAGTTTTGTTATTCAGTTACAAAACAAAATTTTAAAAAGTCCAAAATCATTTGGATTGTAATCAGTTCATGATTGTATTCAAGCTTCCTGAATTACAGAACTACTTATTATTTTTATTGTTTTTAAATTAGAAAATTATCAATATAAATTTTCAAGAAATTTCTGCAATTTGTTTCATAGTGAAAAACGTTTTAATGGAATTGTATTTTTTTCTACTAAAATATGTTTTCATATGCCAATACTAACCTTTTTCTTCAAGCATATATAGTAGTAATTATTGTTGAAACGTCTTAAATGATCAAGAAAAAGAAAAAACTAGTTTACAAAAAATCAATCAATTAGTTATTTATTTAAAATTATGTTCATTGAATATATACAATACTACAATTTAGTATTTTCTTCTATAGATAGAGTGTTCTTTAGAAACATATTTCATTAATAATATACATAAAAGAAAATGAAAATCCTGAGATGAACAGTTCAAGAGTAACATATAAATTATAAATAACAGAGTTCTTTTCTCGGGTAAGGGTTGGTGCGGCTTTCCTCAAGGAAGGGGACATTACATAAAAAATAAAAGTTCATAAAAAATTTCAAGAAATCAATATATTAAATTAATGTTATAGAAATGAATGCGTGATAGTGGGCTATAATGTTATCACTTTAAGCAATTAGTAGACACATATAGTTTATCTTGTATTTAAATGTTGTGAAATTGCCACTTGGGCTTCAATTGTTTTAAATTATATGAGATAAAAAATTGTTGAACAATGCATTGATGTAAAAGGATTGATCTCACCAGTTTCTAGTAGCACTTTTAATATTGGTTATAACATCCATCTTCTGATAGATTACGCAAAGAAAACATTTTTACTATATCACTTGATTATTGCTGCCTCTATTTCACACAATCTGGATGCTTTTCTTGGTATTTTTTCAAAATAAAATTCTTCATAAATGGAGCAAATCAGGACAACGTCTGAACTGTTTTAGGCTCCCTCAACAATTGCCTTCTTTATTTGTTTAGTCCAAATTCATGCACAAGTTCATATTTCTATGTCTTGTTGTTTTGGGGGGAATGTATGAAATGGTATTATGACCCTAATTTATAAAAAAAGAAACTGTTAATAGTTTACATTGATATTTACTGATTCTAATTTATTAATTGAAAAATTAAAAATATTACATGGGACTAAATAACTTCTCTTAAAGCTAAATAGCCCTATTCTAATAAACTGTATATAATTGTTTTCGTATATGTGAAAGATTCCCGCACTAACATTTCGATGTACATTTCTCCAGTCGGGATCGGTCTAGCCTTAGTGGGCGTTAACCTTTTGAAATCTTGTCAATTGTATTTCTTCCAGCCGCCATCTTTTGGTCGTAATTTGAAAGATTCTACCTTTATTATTAATTCTAAATAGGAACTCAGGTGACGTTTTATGCTCAGAAATATATGGTTTATATATAGGCAAGGTTTGTTTTGTCTCTAGGCTTTCCGTATTTCTACAATCAGCGAAAGACTGACACTGTATTTCAAACTGGCAATTTATTTGGTTGACTTTTTCGTCTTGATAAAAGCGGATTATTTTTATTTCCTTGTCTCTGCCTTTGAGTTGTTAATTTTTACGGGTAGATCGAACATTTAGGCTTAATTTTGATATAGATCTTCCTAGGTTTAAATTTTGGTAAGTTCTGTTAATTAATTATTGTCCGGTCGAAAATCTTGAAATTTGGCATTGTTTTGGATTGGAATTTCGCTTTCTTGCCGCTAGGCGCGTGTATGTCGTCGTTTGAACTGAATGAAATATTAAATTTGCATAATAAATTATTTATTAACAACATCGTTTTCGAGTTGTTACATTGTCAATATTACTTATGCATTAGCTGTGTAATCTTTGAAGATAATTGTGTTACATAGACTTTGTTAATATTGACTTATTGGCTAATTAGTTAACATACATTATTTCTTAATTATTGGAATAGAGAAAAGGTGTATATAAAGAGTAATTTTCCACTGTTAATCAAGTAGTTGAATAACCTATTTTACATTATGGGGAGTTCTAATCATCAAGCTCTAATTGGTTAGAGGCGATTAACAATTACTATAACAAAAAAGCTGTTCACTAACAATGATTTTATAATTTTTGCTCACAAAAAGATGTTTAAGATGCTGATGCTACTTAAATAATCTTTTACAAACAAATTAATTATTGGTTGTCAAGATTACCGAAGGATTGTAATCTGTACTAATCGTGTATTACTAACTATATCATTTAGTATTTATTTTTTTTTGTTGGAATCTAAATAATTGTCACTGTTAAGTATTAATGATCCAGGCCTAGTTGAGTAGTCTATTTTATTTCGTGGTGAGCTCTAATTGACAAGCCCAAATCAGTAACATAATTACTGATTATTGAAATAATTACTGATTACGATTAATCGGTAAGCTAACTGTCTCTCTCTTCCCTAATTTGGATACTGTAGAGATGGTATGTACACTTGTTACTCTTTTGGTCAGCTCAGTACAAGGTTTACATTAAAATGTGAATTAGAACCAAAATCATTGTTAAAAATTAAATAATGTTTTTTAAATGATAATAATGTTAACAAACTCTTCATACCCAAAAAACGGCATAAGTGAGATGAGCAGAGGTTTGCTAGGTGCAGTAGATAATGCTGTATGGGATCCAATCAAATGGTTCATCACTCTGCGTAGATAATGTTGCAGCTTTTGTCTCCTGTCTTCCACAAATTTGGCATCCTGAATAGAAAATAAAAACATCTTCTAATTAATTGTGTGATGGTAAATATAAGATTATGTCCAAAATGTAAGAGAATCTGTACTAGTGTTTTGTTTTTTATAAAACTCGGTGGTTGTGTATTTTAAGCCCGGTTTGAATTTTTTATCAGATCAGTTGGTGTTTGAATATATTTGGTATTCCTGATTACAATATATATATAATAAAAATACAATTAAAAATATGAAAACTTAGTTTTGAGAAAATGATAATATTGATTAGTTTGAATTTGTCTTGCATGTCCAACAGCTTAAAAGGATCAATAGATTAAGATCAAATTGTGTCTGTGGGCATATTTCACCCTTGTTTGAGGAGTTTTTATGTAACATACAAATTAAAAGATAACCAGCATAAAAAAGAAAAAAAAACCAAAACTTTAGTTCATACAAATAGACTCTTAAAATTTGGTTATCAAATTGTGCTTAATTAAGGTATTGCACAAAGCTATGTTCACCAGTTTCTTCAATTATTTGAAGTCGTTTCCTCAGTACAATTTTATAAAAATTTGTCCACGGACCTTAAATTTGTCAATTATTGTTTTCTAATATGAATTAGAAGCTAAGCTCTCTCTACACTGGAACAAGATAATATGAGAATGAAAAGCAATGCATTATCAACAGATTATTCCAACTGATAAATGTAAATACCTTATTGCCTATTGTTTTCTTTGGAGGAAAATTATATGTAGCTATTATTTGATACTGCTGTTTGAGTAGCTTGTGGAGACCATAAAATTGAGCATATCTGCGGTAAACATTCCATTCATCATCACATATCCTTACGTGAACCTAGAACACAATACAAATTAAATACCAACATATCTTATGCACAAATTCTGTGCATGACTTGCAATGTAGGCTACCTGAAACAGTGATGTGATGGGATAACATTTCTTTGCATGTCCTTTGACTACTTTCACTTTGGTATCATATCTGAAGACCACCTAGGTGTACATAAGCTATAGGCTAATGGAGGGTATAAAAATAGAAATTTTTTAAAAGAAAAACCAACATTTGGAAATTTTTTAACCTTTCATTTTTAGTAACACATTCAAGAATAACAAAATCAAGGTTATAACCAATATTTGAAATCCCATTAAATTATAAAAATAATAATCTGTTGGCATTGAGTTATAGAATTGTTCCATTTAGCGTGTGTGCAGGATTGAATTTCGAGTTACAGAACTGTTATGTGTAATGTTTTTGCATCTGTATTGATTAGGTTCTAAATTTTTCAATAGTTCGGACTTGAATTCATTATGTACGAATATTCAATATGTATAGTTCTTTCTGCATGCATTGTATATAATGTTGGTCTCATTATGGAGTTTGAAATATTTGTAGTTATTATTATCAAGTGATAGTGAAAATGAGTTAACAAATCTTGACAATAGTGATGCGAATTTTTTTCTCTCATTGTCATTTGTAACGATACTGAGTGTACTTTATAAAGTTATGATAACCGTATGTTAGATATGACACATTGAGCGCCATTTTGTAACGGTATGCATTACAAACAAAAGTTATTTAATTAATTTATTATTATTAATTTTACTTACTAAGTTCTTGCTTTCATTTCTGTACTTCCCAGTTTCAAAACATCCAACAGTTTAGCAAGACTAGGGCTACAAAATGACAAGTCGACAATTGTCCAACAACTTGTAGAAGCCGCCAGATGAGTTGGTGAACTGTCATTGAGCAGAATCAAATCCAAATTGGACCGAATCCTGTCAATGCAGGGTTTCCTCTAGGGCTCCCCATAGTGGTGAGCATTAAAATCGCCCACCAAAAGAAATGGGGCAGATAACTGTCTGATTAGGTCAACCAGTTCCACTTCACCAAACCTGTAATTAGGTGGCAAGTACACAGAACAAAATGTCATTTTGTATGGTGTAGTGATCGTTATTGCAACTGCTTGCAATGAAGTCCTAAGATTCAGACGTACCACAGATGGAATTGTGGGCAAGATTGCTACTCCACCCTTAGCTTTGTCTGGAGTGAAATAATCATTTAGAAAAATTGAAAACATCTTCAAAATAAAGGAGTGGGGTTGATGATGATGAGTTTCTTGCAGACAAGTGACTAAAGAGGATGTATCACGTACAAGAACGAAGATCTTTAATGTGACTTCTCACACTGTTGAAGTTCCATTGTATTATCACACTATTTAACTTGAAATTTCTGGCTATATATATAAACAAGTAATAATAAAAAGATAATTAATAATGGATTCGATAACAATTAAAATGAATTCGGAGTTGTATTTTTACCACCTGCCTGACTTGAAAAACCATCAGGTATTTTTATTATACAGTAAGTTGTGTTTTTTGACTCTTCAGTTTTAGCTCTGAGATGCATGCTTAGATATTAAGGTGGGTGTATTCTTATTTAATTTTACTTCTTACATAGGCTTAGTTTCTAGTTTCATGTTTCTTTAGTTTTTAGTCACTTGATAACGGGAATTGATTCTTATTCCCGAAACGCCGTGTTTTGATTTTTAACATACAAATGATGGCAAATGTCCGAAAAATGTATAATAATAAAATTGAACTTCCATCATTAACAAATAACTTCAAACAGAGAACCATCAGGTAGTTTAATTTAAGTTTTTGAAGTGGCAGAGTCAAGCTCCATAGCAACATCAACAACTAGAACGTCAGGTATTGAAGGCTTCAGAGACACCTGAGCTGATTTTAGGAGGGGTTTAGAAGAACCAGCCGCTCCCTTATATTTGGTATCTAGAGATTTGGTTGTTATACCCAGTGGTCTACTGGGCTTGCCTATAGTATTTTTATTTTGAACTCTAACAAAAGACAAAGATTTTGTAATAAAAGATACTGATTTAGATATTTTGTTTAATTAGCTGTCCAGTTGTCGGTAACAATTTGAGGTATTTCTGTGTCGAAGGCACAGATTTAGCTATGGACGTAATAGGTTTAGTAGATTTAGCAAGAAGGGCAACTTTAGAACTAGATGGGAGGTTAATAGATGAACCAATTTGGACTGCAATTAATTGTTTTATTTGATCTGCAAGTATACTATCACAAACCATCTCACCCAGTTCCTTACATGATGAACATGAATTCGGGGCTGAGAGAGATGTCGCATTTGGATACAATTTATCTAAGTTTGGTAGAGCAGTTCTTTGTTTATATACTTTCCTCGCTTTGGGAAAGAAAAGTTTCTCTTTAGCCATTATTCCTAAAATTGCCTTCTCAACTTTATATTTTGGGCCTTTCGATGAATGGGCAGGATGATCTCTGTCACAATTTGCACACTTAGCCTTCTTATTACACCCTTCGATTTTGTGGGCTTTAATGCCACACTGTCCCCACATCCTTGGCATAGGAAACAGCGCCTTGGATTGGATTTGGAATGTAAAATCTAACAGTTAGACTGTAGAAACTAGCATACACTCACTCCGGAAGATTTGGAATACCAAAAGTTAAATAATAGAACCGGTTGGTTTTCGGTCACCATTCTCGGTTCTATAAATATGTTCGACGTTAATAATGTGTTGTTCGGCAAGTTCTTCAATATTTCCTCCGTACTCTCATTCAAGAAGTCATCCCAGGAAATAATTCCTTTAGATGAATTTAAAACTTTGTGAGGTTTAACAGACACAGATTCAACTCTATTTGACTTTTAACTGTTTCCTAATGTATCATTCACTTTAGGGACCTATGGATTTAATTGGAGGGAACCCATTTTCTGACTTTGGATGAAGAAAATAAGGAAGCCAGTACTGTAGGATACATGATGACCTGAAGCATAGTTTTCAAGAATTTCCAACAATGGTAAATTTTATAATACTATAATTCAGGTTATAAATAAACTATCACCTCATCAACCACAAGACCCTGACCGCTACCAAAATAGCCATGAACACCAAACTTCCCATCACATAGCATAGTTTAATTCTTGTCCCATTTCATAAATCAAACCTAACTATATATAACCACCAGAACTGTAACCCATACAATTTTAAAATACCCAGTGGATATATGTGTTATTAAAATGCAGTGCATATATATAACCATATATATATATATATATATATATATATATATATATATATATATCAAAAGGAAGTGAAGAAAAGAAATATTAAAAGAGGTTTCTACAGGCAAAGAAAGAGAAAGAAGGCGAGGAGGATTTGGAGTGGACATCAAACTATACACATCTTTAACAAGGCCTCTGAAAGTAATTAATAATATATTCAATAATTTAAAAGGAGACATAAGTTTTTCACCTCAGAAAACGACACTTAAGAAGAGTGAAATCACTTAAGACACTTAAGAATCAGTTAAATATCTACAAAAACATTAAATATCAGTAATCTGGTAAGAGTGGCCAGGATCAGTTAACCCTTTGGCAGGTAAGGTAACGATCTACCGTTACCCAGTACTATTGCGAGAACGGGCAACGTAACGATCTGTCGTTACCCTATTTAACTGAATGTACGTGTAGGTTTCTCTACTAGATGGTATTGGCTTGCAGATATATCGTTCCTAATGAATAAAGGAACACGTCTAAATCGATATCTATTGATATTTAAAAGAACCAATCGAGTTATGAGCTAATAAAGTATTGTGTTTAGTTTCAGAGGTTAGGTTCCTTGACACGTTGTTGTTTGTGTGTGAGTTTGTTGATTTTGTATCAGTTAATTTATATTTCAAGTTGCTATTTATTTTATTATAAGAACAATAATCATTTCTTTCAAATAGTGTAAATAGTCTTTATTAGTTTTGTAAATAATAGTGTTGATAGTTTTTTTTAGCCTACTGTAGGCTAACATTACAGACACTGAAATGGCCGGACCTAATATAAGTAATTCAGATATTTCCAGATATTTGGAAGATAGAGACAGTGATTTCGTTCCTGAATCTGATAGTGACATTGATGAAAGTTGTGATGAATCTATTGTCAATAGTGATAATGATACGATTCCTAGTGGTAATAGTGACCTAAGCCCACAAAACAATGATAGGTTAGATACATACACTATTGTTAATCCCACAGAACAACCTCTCTTGTTACATCTTCAATTTTTAGAAAATGCTGGTCCTAAACGAATGCCACCTATCAATTCCCCAATGATTTCCTATTTTTATTTATTTTTTACAAACAGTCTAATTAAATTAATGGTGAAAGAAACAAACAGGTATGTTCAAGATTGCATTTTAAATTTTTCTGGAAACTTACCTTTAGACCTGTGGCCCAGCCAAGGAGCCCACCAAATAAAAACCATAATAGGTATAAATTTGGATGTAATGGGAAGGGATTCTAAATAATAAAATATCAATTGGCACTTGCGATTTTGTTGAGCAGTGCAAGATCACATAGAAGGGGGGTAGAGACGAGGAGTGGAGGGCTTGAACCAGCGAGCCGAGCGAGAGTCTGTTCCGAGAGCCGTGAGAAAGAAGTTGAACGGCAGACCGCTACGGGACGAGGTCAGTCCATTTTCGGCCACGTGCTATATAATTAATCAGTATGCTTTTCGGCCACTATTAAGGCTTTATCTAGCCTTTATGTCTTTTTTATAAATTATAATTATTTCTGTAATCTTTTAATTCGGCGTTCAAATAAAAGAGAACGTTTAATTTAACTTGCGTTCATTAGCGTCCTAACCCAACTCCTTGGCCCATCCTGACAAGATTCGGCTAAAGTGTACATGGTCTTCAGCCAGCCGGAGCTTCCAGCTGGTCAAAAGAAGTGGAGACGGTCACAGACCTACAAAAATGGAAATCAGTTTCAGTTAAAGAAATGAAAGGTTTTTTAGCATGCATCATAAATATGGGTTGATTACGAAAACCTACTGTAGATTCTTACTGGAGTACATCATCTTCCATGGTTCAACAAAATGTTTTCACTAAAACGATTCAAATTAATCCTTAAAGTTTTTCACCTGGTAGATAGAAACAAGTGTCTACTCCCTGGACATGAAGAGTATGATCCATGCATAAGGTTTCAACCTCTTTTTGATCATGCAAATATTGTTTTTTCGCCAGCATTATGTTCCAAATCAATCCCTAAGCATTGATGAAAGTCTTGTAGGAACAAAGTGCCGCACCTCAATACTTCAGTATTTGCCAAACAAGAAACATCATAGATGGGGTTAAAATTTTGGATGTTATGTGACTCCATTACAAAATATTGTTTAGGATTTTACACATACAAGGGTGCAAAATCAAATGAGGACAAACATGAAATAAAAACAAATGGCCTGGGGCATTCTGTAGCAATAAAGCTACTGAAATTGGGGAATTATTTGCAAAAAGGTTACCACTACCACATATTTGTAGATAATTTTTTTATGTTTGTACCTCTCCTGAAAGAACTGTATAATCAAGGAACATATATATAACAGGTACTGTAAGGTGAAATAGAAAGGGACTGCCTCCACAATTTAGAAAAAAAAATAATGTTGGGGGAAAAATGTATTGTCGGTTTGGGTCTGTTCTTGCATGTGAATATAGGGAAAAACAATCCCAGAAAGTTCCTGTTTTGTTATTGTCCAGCAAAATACCAGCAGGTGAAGTGGTAAAAACTTCTAACGACAAGGGTATTGAGAAGACCACTTCAAAGCCAGAGGTTATAGCAGAATATAACAAGTATATGAGGGGGGGGATTGACAGAAATGATATGATGCTGTATGCATATTTGGATGAGCAGTGGTCCCTTTGATATTGGAAAAAAGTGGCATTTAAATTAGCAGAATGGTGTTAAATTCATATATACTTTATAAGGAATATAATACTGGTGTCAATAAAATAATGTCCAGATCTAATTATAACAGCGCAGCAGTTGACAAATTAGCCACAGTATGGATTTATAAAAAGGAGATCCCAGATGATAATCGAGGTTCACCTGGACTCAGGAAACTATCAGAAAGAAAAAAAAAAGAGTCTCGATGTTGTGTTTGTACTGCAGCAGGATTGAAAGGACGATCAAGAACTGTTTGCTGCTAGTGTAACAAAGGGCTTCATTTGCAATGCCTTCCAAAACATGAGTGCTGACATGAAATATAAACAGCAATAAAACTTGTAAATATTAACATAATTCAGTGTGTTTTTGTCAGAATTGATTGGGCTTTAAAGTCATATAAAAACAAAGTGTGTTATGTTATAATTAAATTAACTGTTCTAATTCAAAGTCAGATTTTGCAAGTGACTTTAAACTTTTTCCCTTATATATATATATATATATATATATATATATATATATATATATATATATATATATATATATAAAGTGGAAACACCATCAGATTCAGCAGGATTTCCTTGGTAAGTGATAATTTTTTCATATCATTTAGCGCATTATTAAAATAATTAAAACCGTTAATGTAAAGTTGTGTCATTTTGTGTTATTCAGAATATTATAAATCATAATCCATCATCCCATACATTCATCAAAAGCCTATGTAGACATAAGTATCACCAAATAACTTTGTTAATAAACCATTGATTATTTTCTTGTTATTATTTGAACATTTTAGCCATATATACATAAAGAGTAGGCAATTATATATATAAAAAAAAAAAAAACCAATACCCAAGTAAAATTAATGTGTTTATGTGAATTAAATCAGTAAAATAATTTATTATTGTTTATGTTCGCCATACCGACTATTGTTTATTAAGTAAACTTTTTTGAACTTACCGTCCAATAGTCTTATTTAAAACGTCCAACGACGGCCGTTTCGGCTATTCAGCCATGATTAAGGACTATTGTCCTTCGTCATTATAAAATTAAAAGCACATATTACACGTAAAAACACTTATGCACACTAGTTCACAAATATTAAGGAATACACGCTCGCACATTTTTATTCGTGCATAAGTGTTTTTACGTGTAATATGTGCTTTTAATTTTATAATGACGAAGGACAATAGTCCTTAACTTGAAAATGGCTGAATAGCCGAAACGGCCGTCGTTGGACGTTTTAAATAAGACTATTGGACGGTAAGTTCAAAAAAGTTTACGTAAAATAATTATATTAAAACCATAATTGTGTTAATAAGCAACAGTCATTTATATTATCCATCTCCAATCTAGCATTTATTTACAATTCGTATACAATGGTATACAGAGAAGGGAGGGGGAAATTGTTAAAAGTGATGGCAATGAAGTAGTAAGATTATAATAATATTATTTTGACACAAGTCTTGTGTAATAAATAACCATACTTCATAATATCGAACATCTTCCTCTGATTTTAGTATTGGTACATATGGGACTCTTAGTCTAAAACCTTTCAAATCAGAAAAAGAAAAATGATAATAATAGCTAATACTATTTAAATCTTAGACAAAACAAATATATATACACTAAAAATTCATTCTATAACAGATTGTTAAAAACTTTGTCAATACCATTATCAAATACATGTGCTATTATTATAGGGGTTACCTGGTACACATGATGTGGTGAATTATTGCCAGCTAAAAACACTGAAGGAATCCATAAACTAACCAAAGCAGGTCCTACTGAATCTTCTTCATCCGACTCAAACAAAGGTCCTCTTAAAGTTTCTAATTCTGTTTTTAGTCGCACAATTATACCTTCTTTGTTTAGTAAGGAACGTTGTAATCGGTCATTCAGTTCCATCAACTCACCATGCATTTCTGCTACCTGTCGACATTTACGTTAAATTAAAACATTTGGTTTTATCATATTTCTTTAATTATTACTGAGGATAAGAAATAGAGGTTTAGTGAAAAGTTTATAATTTACAATATGTAAAAAAGCCTATATTGCTTTCTCAAAATTAAATGAAAGACGAAGATTTAGCAGATTCTAAATTGACTACTTCACATACATTATTATATAATACATATTATTAAGGCTTTGGATTGAACTAGTTGTCGTGGCCCTATGTTCTAAAGAGAGTGAACAGGGTAGATAAGAAGAAGTAACTAGAATATAGCACAGTGTCTGAGCAAAATGAAAGCTATATTTTTTAAATTTACAAATTGTATGTTGGATTGAGGCAAAAACTTTTGAAGACAATAAACCTGTAGTTCTATTTAACAGACGAAATAATAATAGTTGTGAACACCTCTGTCGATGAATCACCCAAACAATGTGTAAAAATAAGCAAAAGAATATTATGATTAAGAAATAATTGCCAAAAAAAAAAAAAAAAAAACACAAATGAACTTTGGCAGTAGCCATTAAAAATTAGATTTTAATCAAAAAATACGATTCATGAATAGGGTGACTTATGATATAAGCGAAACTAGCTTTACTAAATTATAGATAAATCTCTTTCAAAATATGTTAAAAAATGTTGATAAAGAAGATGTTTTTGCACCGTTTATATAGAATTTTTATATATTAATGATGAGAGTTGATGTTCACTTTAGTTTTATTGTTTTAATTACTTCTGATCACACTGTATTTATCAATTATACTTTAGTACATTCATTTTAAAATATGATTTCTGGGCTATAACCTGCATTGGTTTTTAACATTTTGACCATGTTTAAAGGGTCTTTTTCAAATCGTTCTTGAGGAGTCAGGTACACTCACTGTGAACACTGAATAAAATTTAAAAAAATCTTGTTTCAGTGATCGCAGTGAGTGTATCAGATTCTTCAAGAAAGACCATTGAAATATGGTTGAAAACATCAGATATTAATGTAGAAAAGAAAGAAATCTTTATTTTTCATAGAGACAAGAAAAACAAAACATAGTAATCTTTATATATATACATGAGATCTGAAACACAAAAATGAACTAACAAGAAAACTTATATTACTTACTTAATATTACACAAATTCTGCATAAAGAATTTCGGAAACTCTATAGGAAAAAGCCTGTGTAAGGTTCTCCAACAAAAAAAAAAAAAAAAACAAAAAAAAAAACAACAACAACAAAAAACCTAAAGTGATTTGAAATAAGTAATATACATATATAGTAATAGAAAAATATTGCCACTATATAATAAAAAAAGGTGGAATCTACTATTTGGAACATAAAGAAGAAAACATAAAATCTAAAATAATGATCACAAATTTCCGTGAATCATTATTACAGAGTAAAATGATATTAATTCATAGTCTCTTCTTAACTCAAAAAACAAAGAAAAAGAATAAAATACAAACAAGTCCATTACAAACAAACAAAATTCCCTAACATCAAATAATCACTTTACATTATCCAGAGAAAATATACAGGTTTTTAGCTCCATTAAAAATTTGTTTCAAAATTTTACTTTTTCAAGAACACAGGAATCATATTAAATACAGGAAATCCGAAAAAAGAATGCCGGGATTTTGAACGGGCCGTTGCTTGGGGACTATTTGCAAGATAACTAAACGATTTAAACGTCAAAGAGAAGAGAAAAGAACAAAGTTTTCTTTTTTGTGTAGCATGGGTGGAACCGTTGACCTGGGCATGTGCAGAACAGCTGCGCAGTGGCAGGCCGCCATTGTGACTCACACGCCTGACGCCAGTCGCGAGTACAATGTTTACGGTGCAACAGAAGGCATAGTGTGATCTGTGGCAATCAGAATTTACATCTATTGTTAGTGTGCAGCGTCGGTTTCGAGTTACATATCGAGGTCAAAATTGTCGTATATGGGGTTCGGTTAAGCAGTCGAACTTTAATAAAAAGTTAAGCAGTCGAGAATGTGAAAGTTCTTGTAATATTTTTGCAAAAATGAATAAGAACAAAATAGGTCTAAAATAGGTTGGATCCTTTTTTCCACCACTCTTAAAAATTGGAATAACAACACCAAATTTCAACTTGTCAGGGAAATCATCAGTATCAAAACTTAAGTTATAAAATGTAAGTGAGTATTGGTGCAATTTTCTCAGCAACAAGTTTTCAAGGGTAGCAGTTATACCATCATAACTAGGAGCCTTTGCAGAACCAGACCTTCCATATATTCTTGTCTCTCTCGTGTCTATATAAACAACTGATAAAAAATGATTATTTAAAAAAATTGCAATATCAATAGATAACTTACAAACACTATGTGCACCATGAATTTCATTAATACAGTTTTTATAGAAATGTATTTCTTTTCGCAAGTACTTTACCAAATTCTATTATTCTTTAATATTACCTCTCTATGATCAAACTCATTCATATAATAGCAATCTTTGACATTTTAAATTTCTTGGTTTAATCTATTTCAAAAACTGACATAATATTTTTTAAGAATAATATTATCTTTATTTTTTAATCCTTTTAAACAAAGGACCTATAGTTCATTCTTATAAGCAATCTTAGATGCTAATTCAACTGTAATCCAACCTTTTAATTTATTTAAAAAATATTTCTTCCTACAAAATTCATTACTTTTTTCTAAACAAACAAAAAAAGTTGAAATAAATTCATAATATGCTTCTGATTCATTATTTTTAATAAAAACTGAATCCCAATTTGAAAATCTAACTTCTTTTATAAAAGCATTATTATTAGTTCTTCATTCCTCTCTCTTAAAATGTTTACAGCTATATTTATATTGATTATGATAATTTAAAAGATTAATACTTAAACCAGTCATACTATGAATACAAATATCTAAATTCAATATAAAAGATGAACATTAAAAATTATTTGCTTTAAGCATTCTTACATGTAGACATGTAATGGACTTATTTGTTATTCTAGCGCCTTCATTTACAAGAGACATAAAACTATATTTACTTATGATATTAAGATATCAATAAGACTAACTTGAGTCTTATTAATAAAATCAATATTTAAATCACCAATACAAAATAACATTTTGTTTGTTTAGAGGAATAAACAAATTATTTAGTTCATGTAACAACTGGTTTACATGAACCTGTTGTAACCTATATACAGTATACCAACCAAGGTTACTTTAAAATAAGAGTAATGACTAATTCTAACAATAAAACATCACAATACAAAAATCAACTTTACAGCTTACAGCCTGATATCTGTGACTCACATAAGCCCTCCAGCCCTGTAAGAATTGTTACACGTAGTAAACATTTGATAACCATCTATATTCCATAAATTGCACTCACTATCATTAATACACACCTCTGTAAGAACAATAACATCTCACGTTTTAATCAAAGTATTAATATGCACTAATAATGAGTCACAATTTGAACAGACACCTCTAATATTTTGATGTAATAACAGAAAAACTGCATTTTCACTGCAGACCAAATGTTCCATATATGAACCAGTATCCCTATAGACCATTACAAAAGTTTCAAGCCAGCGAAAGAGACCAATACTTTATAATGGGTCATAGTTTGGTTGCAACACAGTCACAAATATGGCCTGTCAGTTTATTTTGATGTAACCATCTGGCTCATATTTGCCCCACTGGTCTATAAAGACAGACTGATGGACGCATATATAAATCGTTAACACGGGTGGTAAACATCTAATTTGATTTTTAATAACAGCAGTAGAGTCAATGTTTTTATATTTAATTTAAACAAATATACTAAAGATCTTACTTGAACTAATTTTTTCTCATACAACTCAGTTTCCGCAGATTGGCCTCCTTGCTTTAACATCTGCACAGCACTCACATACTTTCTAAGTTGATGTTTAAGTAAATCATTTTCTCTGGAAAAATAAACACATTTAATTTAATTTAAAACAAAAGATGCAAATACTTGTAAGTGCAAATTTAAAATAAACCTACATTTACTTTACGATGAAAGATTTATATTTCTTCTTTTAAAATAAGAATCACAGTCTTTAAGGGATGTACAAAGTATGTATTATTTCCCAAATGAAACAATTAAAATTATATACACAAACATTTATAAGGCCAAGAAAATCTGTACTGTTCCTTCCATTTATAAATAAGATGTGATGTTTTGGGGTTAGTTTATGTTGTTACCTTACAGTTAAAATTTGTTACATAAATCAAACAAAACACAAAGATGTGCACATATAAACACCACACACAACGGATTGTTTAAAATATAGCTTAGTACCAAGAACTAAAATTACTTTATCACTTTTACAAAAAAGTACCTTTATCTCTTTTACTGTCTTTTGTAAATATAGTATGTGTTACATCACATTTGAAATTATCCACACAAGTTTGCTTTGTTTCATTTATTTTAGAAATGTAATAATTATGACTAAACAATATCAACATGCACACCCTGATGATGCTGTTACACTGATATAGCAAAATATGTAGGTAAAAACGACTGAATTGCATGGAAAGATGGAAGTAATAACAAATACTTGTCCCTAATCTCTATAAAACACTTTTTTTTTGCTACTTCCCTGTGAACACAGCAACAGGAAGCAAAAGACCTATGCTCTGACCTGCAAATACTGTTAAATCTCCAAACATGTGGGACCAATTGTTTGGTAATACCTTTGTTTAAAATAACTGTACAAACTGAGCTTCAATGGACATTGTAATAATGTTAAGTGTTAATATAGAGCAACATATTAGTATGAAATTCTTAGTAAAATTTGGAAAATCCACTATAGAAACATAAAATTCGTCGAAAATAGTTTATCATGATATTTGTCAGGTTTTCAATTGGTTAAAAAAATGTAGAGGGAAGAGAGGTGATTGGAGATGATCCACACACAATGGTTGTTAAAAACAGACAGACACTAATATTAAAAAGTCAATAAAATTGTTTGAAAAAAAATTATCTCTCAGGTCTATAAGAAATTGATCCAACAGATTTTACACAAAAATTTTAATATGAAAAAAAGTATGATTGAAGATGGTACAAGCAGAAAAAAAAGTCAAATAAAAATTGTACTGACATTCTTAAATCATTGAAAACAAGTTTAACTTTTTATAATTTTTTTTCCAGTATGATCTAAAAACTACACTCCAATTCATGCATTGGAGGACTTTCAGTTCATCAAGAAAAATAAAATAGGTATGGGCACATTAAAATTCAAAGCAATGACCCCCCCCCCCATACCCAAAGAACTGTCCACATTGGGTGCATTGATCAGTTCTATTATAAGGTCTTGACAGCCCTTTATGATTGGATGAAAAGAAAAAAAATGTGAGAAAACGGCTCATGGATTCTTCATCAAGACAAATATATTGCCACTCATTTTACAGTCTATCAAACGATTTTTGAGTGGAAGCATGGAATCCCCTTGTTGGAATCCTTCAGTGGAGGATTTGCACAAATTGGTATAAGGATTAAGGGAAGAGGATTACCTTTAACATTTCCTTTCTGGAATTGGTATAATAAATTTTTTTTAAAAACATTAATCCGTTTATTTTACAGCCACCCCTTATTGACTGCAAAACAATATTACCTATTAAGAGCCTGTATCCTTGATTCAGTAGCTACATTTTTCTCTTGATGAGTTTTAGTCATCTGAATGAATTGAGTTTTTAACACTTGGCAATATTCTTTGACTTTATCTAGTTCACGTCTCAGTTTGATAACTTCGCCAGAGAATGGACCTTCTTCTGCTGCTTACAACACAAAATATAATTAAACAACGTATCAGGAAAAAATAGTGCACACATATTGCATTAACTGTCTTATAATGCTATCCACAAAACCAAATCAAAACATATTTAAACTATCTCTTGAAAAATTCAGAGTCAACAGTTATTAGACAACAAAATTTAATATTATAAGATATAAGATCAGCCATTTGGATCTACCATTTAAAATTATTATATATAAGGGTATATTAATTTGATTAATGTCTTTATATTATGCACGTTCAGATTAATGAAGACGAGCTAGTAGATAACACAAGTAAAAACGCAACACGCTCTGCCAACTGAGCTACACAGCTCCCCTTATATAATAAGTAATTTGTTATTAAGTTATTCATAGCTACTATGAAATATCTGTGATGAAATTCATCACCCTTCTTGCACAATATGCTTTTATACATCTGTGCATTGTGGGTTGCATAGTCTGCCCAATAGAAGACAAATCGTATAGTCGTTTCTAGATCTTTCGATCATGAATCCCGTAAGTTCCGCATATCTGTTGTGTTTCAAAGTGTGCATACAGGACTGGTTGTGATATTACAGAAGTGTGATTGTGTTTACGAGTAGTGTTGTACATTGGTGTTGTGTTTGGTTATTTCCCCCCAAAATGGTCTTTTAAAGTTTTGTTCAAGATATGACCCACCACATTTCACAATCTGAACATGCTATCCCACTCTTATAATTAATTCACAATAATTGTGTGAACTTCATTTGTAAAGTTGGCTGAATTAAACTTGTGATTTTTATATTAAGTAATAGTGATAGTGGCTGTGTTTGAAGCTCCTTGGTAAGAAATAGACCCCCCCCCCACTATGGGTAAGCCCGCATATTTTTTGAAGTCAAATAAAGGTTGGTTGATATTATTCAACCCAAAAATTAACTCTCACCCTTCCTAAATATCACAGAAATCGTTGCATATCAAATACCACAAATATATATATGGTTTTAGAATTAATATTTGTTTTAAAGCATATGATTCACCATTTTAAATTTGTCAATTCAAGATAAAAGTTAAATTTACAGTAGAGTTAAAATTATGTAAAATAAATTTACCTATTGCTTCACAGCATGCTTCTACAGCTTCTGCACTGCTTCCTCCAACACTAGCGCACTCTGCATCCTATACAATAATAAAATAATATCAACACAAAGAGTATAAGGAGGTCTAACTTTAAACCCAAATACCAGAACACAGAAGCTACAACAGTCATAAATTCCCATAGTCATGTTTCAAAGTAACCATCACACTGAAAACCCAATCATTTTGTAAACTACGAAATGTTTCACAGTTCTTCAAAAACAATAATATACAACCTTACATATAGGATTGAAGTTGAAATAAAAGAAAATTGACAGTATTTGTAAAGATGCTAAGATATAATAAATGGTGAAAAAACTGCACAAACTTTCTCACTTATCCATCTTCAAAACCACATAAAATTCAAAAATGTCAGTTTGGTAGTTGTCAGTCAAAAAGTGAAAAAGAACCATGGATGCTAACTTTGAAAAAAATATTTATGTATTTGAGTAGGCTAGTATCAAGAAGGACATCAACATTAAAAAAAAAAAAAAAAAAAAATAGTTAACACATGATTCTGGTAGTTTGTGTATGCTCTACACCACTATGAACTGCTTTTAGATAAAAAAACGGATAGATATATTTAGTTTTTAATGTTGAAATATGGGTTGTTTCAAAACTGGACAAGCACAAAGCTCCTTGGTATCAAACATGGACATATACACTTACAACAAATCAGAGCACTCTGTTGACACCTTGCGCCATGACGATTTGGGTTTGTTTACATTCTTAAGCAGACTACATTTAGCTGTGCTGTGTAATGTTTTACATTTTGCTTATGTAGATTCTTAATATTTAGTTAATTTGTTGAGTAGAATATTAATTATAGAGAAGAGTATTGAAGAAGTCACTCCAGACAAGGCCAGGAAAAGACCTTGCAACACTTCACATTGGAAAAGATCAAAGGAAAAACGATTGAAACATAATCATCCTAACCTCACTTTTATAACATTTAATGAATCATCTCATAAAAAGATGTTATGATATGATTTATAAAATGGTATAAAAGTTTAGATCTTTATTAACTTGCCTAAATTAAAATGCCTGCATAAACAATAAGCCTAAATTAAAATGCCTGCATAAACAATAAAAGGCCAATAACTGCAGTAACAGTAACATGCTAACAATAATCGCTTTTACACAAAAATGCCCTTAGTTGCCTTTGTTATTCTTAATTATGTGGATGCCTACAATCTAGCTTCATTTTTATTTTGTTTCCAGTTTGCTGCACATTCACTTTAAAATACACAGGTCTAATAATGTTTTGTTTATTTTCAGGTAGCCTATTCAGCAAAAGGACTGCCTTCATACCCTAAACTTAAGCACTGTACAAGTTTCCAATGCCAACTTTTGATGATGAAGGATATTAAAAGTTTTCATGCACTCCCACAAAAAGATAAACAAGACGCTTTCCTGTTGAAATATTGCAAGGTAGATCTCTCGAAAAGGAGACTTCAGGTAACCAGCGCTCTAATTATAGAGGTCACAGAAAACTGAAAAGTTGTACATATCAATACTGTGTTGAAACTGAAGCTGGAAACAAGCTCTCAGTGTATGCAGAGATGCATTTCTGGGAATACTGGGGATTACCAAGCTCCGAGTAATTGGTGTATTTTGTAGATTAAAAAAATATGATACCATGGTTCCTATTGAAACTAGAGTGGGTCGAGGAAAGATGCATACTTTCATGACCAATGTAAAAGTGTAGTAAGTTTTATAAAGGGCTTAAAAGGGGTTGAATCACACTATGTAAGGGAAAAAAGTGTAAGGGGAAAAGTTTATTTGGAATCCGAGTTAAGTACAATAAAACCTGCTAAGATGTATAATGACAGACAGTATGAAAAAGGAAAAAAAATGAGTTGGTAGTTAAGGAAAGCTACTTTAAGGAATGCGTTTAATTCTAATTTCAACATTGGTTTTAAATGTTCAACTACAGATGAGTGTAGCACATGCTTAGAGCATAAATCTGTTACATAAAACTGGAAAAAATTGAAGAAAATAAGAAAAGCCTTGTCTTAAAAAACACTACATAAGAAACAAGCAAAAAGTTTTTTTGAGTTTCTTAAGACCAAGCCAGATGACTGCATTCTCCTAACTTTTAACATGCAAAAGAATTTAGTATTGCCGAAAGTTAGTGACCAATCCGCGTACTACTCCAGGCAGCTGTATTGTCCACAATTTAAAAGTAGGGTATCGTGTAATATAGGTGAACTGTATGTAAATGAGTATATATATGTTGAGCAAGGGATACCAACCCCTTATTATAAGATGCCGCAAATCTGCATCTTCCCTGCGGAACATTTTTGTTTAGGTGCTTAGAGAGTGCATTGAGCAAATTTTAATCAAAATTGTTACAATTATTTTTTCCTTACATATTTCCATAATATGGCCACATACCAAATTTCAGCTGTAGAGCAAGGCACAGATGACGGAGATCATTCCTAACATCACTCATGGGGCTTCAAAACGGATATGACCACAAAAAACTAGACATTGATTTTAACCTATCAGATAACTTTCTCTACACTGTGTATTATATATAGGGTCTACACAGCCATAGAGGTCGTGGGGAACTTGGTGAAGTTTAGCCTGGTTGGTGAAAAACCAGTTTAGGAGTGGTATTTTGTAGCCAGGAGACACACTTTACTCGCTTCCATATTGGCACTGTGAATATTGGCATATAATTAGTTAGATATAAGCGATAATTATAATTATTCTGCTTTTATGTTTCAGGGTTAGGTCACATATCATTGGATTTTGTTTATGCCCAGTTGTATTGTAAGTGAAGCGTATATAAGTGGGTGATTACACAGATATAAAATGAATGGCCTAATAAAAAAATGGTGGAAAAATAATATATAGCCAAAAAATATAATTGATTAGCAACCAATATCCACTTATGAAAAGGGAATGAGAAGAAAGTCCTAAGAGAGAGCGGCAGAAGCTAAAATTGTTTCACAGAGTAGTGAACAGCAAATTTTAAACGAAGACAATGTTAACAAACATTTAGTTCAGTGGTTTTCTATCCCATGAAGAAGTGGAACAAGGAAAAAAAAAAAACTTCTACAGATTATTTTGACCATACTGTTGTATACAGAACAGTTAGTTCTAGAATTTCACTGT
The DNA here is from genome assembly GCA_963513935.1 of Aphrophora alni. Lineage (NCBI taxonomy): Eukaryota > Metazoa > Arthropoda > Insecta > Hemiptera > Aphrophoridae > Aphrophora > Aphrophora alni. The sequence goes on from OY740772.1 coordinate 78,188,067, forward strand.
ACTTTAAAGTTATTTACTTCCAATTAGGAAAAGTTGGATTTCAAAGGTTGGATATAGGTTTTGCTTACAATGTACAGAGCTAGGAATCAAGTGGAAAAAATCAGTAAATAACGGAAAAATACCTATTGAAAAACATTATCCGGTAATAAGGATTTAATTCCATTAGGGTAATACAGCAAGAATAGTGGCTGATAGTCTAACGAGACTTAGAGAAGATCTCTATAAGTTCAGCTACACTTTCGCCTCTGCTGGCAATCGTCCACTAACTTTTGACTACCACCTTTCCCTCCAAACTTCATAAAATTACACACGATGTAATACACATCATCATATATTATTCTGTATACACAAACTATATGCATGAAACTATTGTTATTATAACATTGCTTGCATTTGATAATTATGGAGATAACATTACATAACCTAAATATCACAAAAATAAATAGTACAAACTTTACACTAACTTCCCACACACAGATCCAAAGGCTTAGTCGAAGAAAAATGTTCAATTGTCATCACTGCAAAAATGGTGTTAATTTTATCTTAGTTCTAGAGTTATGGGTCAAATATTGAAAAGAATCACAAAAGCCTTCTTAATAGGTCCAATATTTCTAAATGGACCCAAACGATATCTATAGTAGTTTGATGAAATGTGTAGGTTTTATGACCTAAATCACATGACAAAGGAAGGTTATGGTATGTGAGTAAATTACAAAAATCAAAATGATTGAACAAAGATTCAAGTGTTGACATATTTAAGACTTGATAAAAATAGTAAAAAATGGAATTTGAAAAAATCAGTTTGGTTATGGTTAAAACCCTTGAATTTTGAACCGACCTAAAATGGGGGGGAGGGGAGGAATCCTCGATATAAGTTTAAATATTACCATATACCAAATTTGATAAAAACTCTATCCTCCGATTTGGTCTGTAAAGACTTTTTTTACTCCAAGTGATTATAAAACATATATTTTTATATACATTAATTACAATACAAGCTCTATTATACATAATAATATGTAAAAAAGGTCAAACATAATATAATTACAGTATATTGTTTTATACTATGACTACAATAAGTGATAAGCTCAAGCTCATATATATTTAGAAAGTTGGCAACCTTGAAGATTAAAAACAACTGTCACATCTACTATCTCATTTCCCTGATAACAGCAGAAAGTGTGCATAAATATTATTTTCATTGTTTACTCTTTGTGTTCAGAAAACTGCAGACACATAAGCTAGCTGCTCTATTGTTTTCTTTCAGTAACAAAAACATATTATTGTCTATATAACTAGACATGCTTTATTACTTGAACTATGTTTTGTTAGTAGGTTCTCACAATTTACTAACAGCAATTAAAAACAGACCAAAAAGTTATACAAACAAACTTTTATGTACAATGATTTGTCTTTCTGAACCAAGTTCATAAATTTAATTTTGTAATTCTGTAGCTCTACCAGTTTATTAGAAAAACATAATTTTTTTCCAAATAGTTTTAATATACATTCAATAACATCTTTAACACCTTGATTAAAATATTACCATACTTTTTGTAAAAGAATAATTAATTTAAATATTTCTATCAATTTGTAGGCATACTTCGCATTAAGTGTCTGAAATACATATTACGTGCATTTGAGAATTATGTGTTCTGTTTCACTGTCGGATCTCTTGCACAATGGGGAGTCGGTCAAGTGGACAGTTTAGATGCTACTCAGTAATTATGTGGTCCATCTGATTATGACGATATATGTTTGTATACTTCTCTTGGTATATTGTTATAAATTATAAGGTTATTTGGTTCCTTTAGAATCCTATAGAGTTCTACCATTATAAAATCTTTTCTACTAACGACCATGGTAAATTTTAACTATTTAATCAACAACTTTCGATCTGGAATTTTTGGGGAAAATTGTACAAAATCATTAGCCATTTTGAACAAAACTGAATAAATTTTTTTATTAGTTAAAACGATATCTCACTACAAATATCTACTGAATATTTATTTTTTTTTGTAAATTTTGTAAAAATTGGCTGAGTCAATAGAGATAAGTGGAGATGGTCAGACGTTAATGTTTTTTAACGTCATGGATTTAGACAATAGTAAGCGTATCAAAATGATTATACATGCTAGTATTTATGTATAGGATTACCAAGCTGTGTTGTAATGAAATGTTCCACAATAGTTCTTTTACATTATACAGACCTCACATTAGATGTTGGATTACCAAAAAATCCGGATTACTGGATAATTAATTATTATTATTATTTATTTCTGTTGCTGTTGACAAACATAATTCGCATAGCAAGAGTCACATAAAAAATTAAAATTAAATTTATAATAATTACAATAACTTATATTACAAGCAATTCACAAGTATTTTTAAATACAGTTTATATTCCTGCATTAGTCAATCACATATTTACAAACATATAATTACACAATACAATATAACAAATATATATATACATACACACACAAATACATATTTAACAAGAAAGGCTATAACTGAGACAAATGCAGGGTAGATACTGGATCAATTCATTCATAAGTCATACCCGACATTAGCAGAATTGGTTTGAGTATTTCTGACCAGATATTCTTCCACAGAGTAGAATGCATTTTCTAGAAGGTAGCCTCTGAGTGAACTCTTGAAACTCTGGATAGAATCCGTTTTTAAAATTTTTTCCGGTAGTGCATTGAACAATTTAATACCCGAGTAATATATTCCACGTTCAAAAATTTTTAGTCTGTGGACAGGATATTGCAATAGTTTTTGACGGATAGGGTATTTGTGGTGGTGCTGATTCACTTCAAATAAATTATGGTTGCTCTTAAAGAAAATTAACGTCTCATAGATATAAATACACGGAAAGGTTAAAATATTATGTTTTTTGAAAAAATGAAAACACGATTATTTATACCTCAGATGAAACATTGAGCTTAAAATTCTTTTTTGTAGGCGGAATATTTTTATAGACTCTACAGAGTTCCCCCAGAATGCCACCCCATATCTTAGCCGAGAACCAATATGAGCAGAATAAACGGCTTTTATTACTTTTAAACTTTTAATTAAAAACAAAGAGATACTGTATAACTATTTGCTATCTTAGAAAATACACTTAACCTAACATGATACAGAATGGTAAACATATCATTTTAAATTCAAATTAAAAAAAGGAATTTATATGGATTTTAAAAAAACATATGTATAATGTGTCAATTAAAATCAAAATAAAACACACAATTTATGTATTACAATTTGTAGTTGTACATATATAAAATTTAGGCCAAATTTTGATGGTTAAACAACACAGAACTTTAAATTATTTATCTTTCACAAAAACTATCACTGTTTTTTAGCTTTTAAATACTTTTTCAAATAGTATCTTCAAATCAGAATATCACTTACTGCTTCTCCACTTTTCTCAGCCCAGGAAAGCAAGTTCTAAATACTGATAGCATTGTCATAATTAACGGAATGAACAGGATCAGACACACTTTCCTACCTTTCTCTACACCTTCTTTGTCTTTTTCAAGAATGTTTTGAATGAATTTCATCATCGTTAATAAATTGATGATGTTCTTCATTATCGTCGAAAATTATCTTGGTGACAGTTTAGTTCATTAACTGTCACCAAGTGTAAGGCTATCCTCACTAATCTGGGAGTTTTTGCAATGAATCTATATATATATTTGTTAATTGAAATAAGTTTCCTCGTATAATTGGGGATGTAATGAAATGATGTGTATAAAATGTATATAAAATTGTAGTCCTAATATTTGACGTAAATACTAGGATTAATAAAAGCCAATGTAGTCTATTTAAGCAAATTCGTCAACTAATTTCCACAATTTTTTTTCTTAATTTAATAGAAATAGAAATGCAAATATGGTAAAAAAAGTCTCATAAAGTTTCTTATATATATTGAAGTTTTTTGTCAAACAATTACTGCATATTTTAAATAAAATATAGTGCATTAAAAATACCTCAGAAAAGCTAGGAACTGATAGTGAATCCTCAGATGTCTGTGTTTCTTCTGTTAATGGAACTGGTATTAATTCTCCAACATTGCTGTTACTTATTGGTCTAAGTCCTTTCCTAAAACATAATTAAAGTATAAAAGGTTTTTATTCAAAATTTAGTAATATTTAACCTCAGAAGAAATGAGACCATATTAAGGTGTCTATAAACCTTCCTTATATGTGATGCACATTGAAAAACTGTCTTTAAAAAGCCCTTTCAAAACACAAAGGAAAGGCACAAAGACGGGTTCAATCAGAGTCGAATTTGGTACTAAGATTTTTGCTTCAATTTGATAGTTTATTTATTCTATGTTGGTTATTTTGTGCAGATTGCTGTTTTGAAAACAACTGTTTTCAGTCATACTGGACAAATCACAAATACTGGAAACTTTTTTTATTGTATGTATATGTTATATAGTGTTCTGTAATTTTCACCTAATGATGCCATACTGATCAGACGAAACAGCTGTAGTAAGAACACAACAAAAGAATTGCACAGCTTACAGGAAATGATATTAAAAAATGAATTTAACTTCCAATACGTATTCATGATGATATTTGTTATTTAAAAATAATAAGTGATGCATATAGTTTCTCACAAACAAAACACAAGTTGATGGAAGCTATCATGGTAGTTACTTAGACCCATCATATGATGAATACAAGTAGATCTTCTAAATGTAATGCCCAAAAGTTGGTTTCTTGAGCGTTATAGGAAATGTTAAATTGTATTTTTAGATCAAGGCGTCTTAACCAGTAGGGTACATTTAAGACATAGGTTTTCTGAATCACATAATTGTGTATATTACTTCTTACTTGATGTCAGTAAGGTCCTAATTGGCCTCATAGATTATAATTTGTTTGAGGTATCCCCTCAACTACTTACTTCTGCCGACCTTGAATGCCCCCTGTCTTCTCTCTGCAAACCCCTGCCACATCACTACAATCTGTCTGTCTGTCACAGTTATATACTTCCTTCCATACATTAGATGCCATGAATGAAACATTTGAATTTGTGTTTTTCTTGAGATTACCAAATTCAATAATAATAAATTAAATGAAAGATAAAGAGTAGGTTGAGGTTTTTTTAACATTACATTATATATCTTTCCGTAATTTATTTTAGTACAAAAAGGACGGCATTATTACTTAATTCACAACACAAACAATTGTGCCTCAAAAAAGTTTATGATGCCTTGTATTTGCCAGAAAGAACATATTTTAAAAATTACATAAAACCAAGAAGGAATAAACAAAATATTGATAAAATTAAGTAGAATTCATATTATCTTTATTTATAGATTATTATTGTTTGTGTTAAAACAATATTTGGAGTAAACTATACATTACCGAAATATGTGTCATAATAAAAATAAAACGTGTACTATAATTATATTTTTATCTAAAATCTACATGATTTAAGGCCCTTCTTCATACTCCATGATGTCTACACCCTCATTGTCAGTATCGTCACTTTCTTTGCTATCACTACAGTGACTGTTATCCTGGAGGTTTATTACGATTCGTTGAAAGTTGTCATCCAGGATACTTCTTTCAAGAAATCATTCTCTTGGAGTCTGTCACAGTGCCACACACAGTTTATCCAATCTTCTATGGTTACATGGTTAAGAGATTTTTCTAATAATGTTCTCCATCCTTAATTTAAAATGTAGTATTCTTCTCGGCTAACTCCCCTTTCACCTTTGCCCAAATAAGTTCAATCGGGTTATACTGACAATGATAGGGAGGCAGCCACACTACTTCATGGCCCATTTCCAGAGCAATGTCATATAGTTCGTAGCTAATATATGCCTGCCTGTGACGCCTTACAACATTAAGTAGCTCTCTTACTGTGTGGCTTGGGTCATGAGGGATTCCTTTGCTGGCTAAACTTAGTGGTAACTTGCATTATCCATAACAATAATGTAACCCTCTTCTAAGCTCCTAAGACTGTCAACAAACCAATTTTTAAATACTTCATTGTTCATTTCCTGGTGGTAGTCTACTGTGCTTTTGGACTGAAACATCATCTAGCTCTTTCGACAAAACCATGCTTTGCTGATTCGGTATTTGAGTGGCAAATAATCAATCTTGATCCTTTACCCACTGGAACGCGTAAACCACTTTCACTTTAAGAGTGTTGCCATATGTATTTTTGATTGATTCTGGTTCACCCAGGTTTCGTCTAGATAAATTCTAGGCCGCTGTAAAGGCTTTTTCCTGAAATAATACATTTTATGGAGAAACTCTATTCTCGCCGCAACTATGTCTTTTCGCTCCATTATAATATCATCTTCTGTCATTACACTTTCTAAAAGTAAATCATGATATCTTTAAAATCCTCTATTTTGAATCCTGTCCTCCAGTAAATTTAATTTTCTCCCTCAAAGCATTTTTTATTTTATCACAAGTCGGAAACTCTCCCCGGTTATAAAATTCTAAGACTGTGTGTCGCACAACAACGTCTTTGTTAAAACCATCCAGATCTGTTACCCTTATTTACCCATTTCTTATAGGACTTCTTTTTTTTAGGCGATAAAAATTGATTCACTTGATATTCTACATTAAATATGGGATTTTTTTTTCTTTCCGAGGTTATTCTTTGTACACTTCGAAGAGATAACGTGCACACATCTGCTGTTGCTTTTTGTGTATCAGAGAACACTTCTAGAATTGTAGCATTTGGCTGGTTTTTAACAAGTTCCTTAAGGTATTTGTTTTTTTATACACTAAACACCACAACTAAATAACACACAATAAACAAATAAAATAACACTACCATACTGTTATATTTGCACAATTGGAAATATGTGCGTGCGACTGGACACTGGATAGGTCAAACGAACTAATATGGATGGGGAAGGTTGGGAGAGAGCGAGGAGTGCTACTCATGGTGGGGAAGGCAGGGTGAGGTAAGCGACGGAAATAGGTATCCCTTCATCCGTCTAAATATATCAGACATAGTATAGAATATATTAAAAAGTCACCACTTGTGTCAGTGTCTCAGCCCTAGCAGACTTCGAAGCAATATTTATGTGAAGGAACCTAGACTCGCTATGCTCATGTTGGCGACTTGGCCCTACTGGATCTCGTAACTATACCAATATTATATTTTCTTGAGAGGTAAAGGTTAGAAATTGCATATTAGACAACAATGTTGTTATTTGTCATTGTAGAGAGGTGAGATTGGTAGCATTACATTCAATTGATATCTGATTTTTTTTATCTAATTCAGCAATTATAAGTTGAATAAGACAATGACAATGGACGATGGACGGATGACATCAGTTTTTCAGTTTCTGCAAGCCATGAAACATTAGGATTGATAAAAACACAAAAGTAGACATTTTTATGATTACCAAACACACATTATATTTTGTATACTGTGTAATATTTGTCAATCAAATTCGAAATTGGCATTTACCCCTGACTATGCAGAAAAATATAATTAAATAGACTAGTACACAAATTTTTTCACTTGTATGTTTGTATGTTCAATAATACTGTTCAGTAATAATGCTTTTTTTTATACTTGGTAGAGCTGCTCTATTTCTAAAGATTAAAACCTTGTAATTTTTAAAGTTTAAACAGAAATTTATTTAATATTTAAGAAGGAACGTTGTACTATTTCTTAATAATTCATTTAACAACTTGGCTCTAATGAACCATATAGTTGTTCATGTTTTAATAGAGCACCCACTTATTCGTTCATATTATAACTCATCCTAAGCACATGCAACATCAATTTGATTGAAATAGAATTTTTTAAGATGAAGGTAAAGGTTCATTTTAGTTTTTTGACAATTACTCCAAAATTCTACTTTTCTTAAGTTTGCAATTTGGTAAACTGGTTTGGGTTATTAATCATCATATTTCAGCAAATTTTTATCAAAATAAATACAGCCCTTTCTAATAACTTTATATTAATACAATGTTATACTAAATCCACAGGTTTACTTTGTTGGAAAAGAGCCCTGTATATCAGAGCGTTGACTATTATAATACACTAAATAAATGCCATATTTAAAACATTAGAATTGTCTCATTAAAAATAATAAAATAAAACAGCTGTTGCTGGAAATTTCGTATAATGATATTGGCGAATTCTTCCTGGACAAAAAACTTTGATAAGTTGTGTTTCTCTGTGTGTTCAATTTTGATCAACTAAAAAAAAATAACTCCTTGTGGTTTATAGGTGAAAATTTTTATGGTCATCATAATTTTAAAAAAAGTGTAAAGTAGAACTCCTAGCTCTCAAATCCTCTAATAGCATTAAGGGTTAAAAAGAACAAGAGTTGGTTAAGAGAGACCTGACAGGAAAGATGAAATAGAGGGCTCTAACCCAAGATTAGATGAAGAAAGTATAGATCCAGCCTGGTGTAAAAGTACCCCAGGATTATCACACTTATAACTTACCCAAGTAAACCCTTGGTGAATTAAAAAAAAAAAAAATCATGTTTGTATTGTGTGTATATTTATACCATTCTTTGACAAACTACCAAACTTTGTTAAACAAGCAATGATAAATGTTTCATGGTTTATTTTATCTGTTGGTATAATATATTTTTTAGTGTCAAAAATTATATTTTTTCTATGTAAGTTTTTAAAATTATATTTAGTTTTATGTTTGTAGATTTTATAAGACAACTAACCTATCTGTTACAGTTCACTGTGTTTTAAACAGGTGTAATGTATTCTTTTAAAAGACATTTTTCTTTCTTAGACGAGATATTCTTCAAAGATTATTAAATGTTGGATATCACTCACCTTATTTCTGTTATGTCTGTCTCCTCCACTTTGCCAATATTAAACTTTGTTTTAAACTTTTATATATACAGTAGAACCTCTGTTAACCAGCCTCGGATTAACCGGTCCTCGGATTAACCGGCCTATATCGTAGTGTACTGGTTGGATGAGAGTTTCCGAAAATAAATTGTAATTGAAACACCAAAGCGGCGGCGATATCAAACGACTTTGTCGGTAGCGGTATCCCAAGGTTGGCAGCGTAAAAACACCGAGGTACCAAAGTGGCGGCGATATCAAACGACTTTGTCGATAGCGGTATCCCATTGTCGGCGACGCAAAAACACCGCGGCACAAAAGCAGCGGCGAGTCAAATGACTTTGTCGATATCGGTATCGCATTGTCGGCGGCACCAAAGCAGCGGCGAGTCAAACGACTTTGGCGATAGCGTATCCCATTGTCGGCGGCATAAAAACACCGCGGCATTGGCACCCGTCGGTATAGCAGACATACACAGACAAAAACGTTTGATGGGCCGCTTTTTTTCCACGAATCAATTTAGTATAGCCTACATTATGGAAAATATAACATTTCTTTTTCTTGGAAGCTTGTGTTGGTTTCGTTTGAGACGCGGTTAAATGTGTCAAAAGACTTGACAGGGGGGAATCTGTAAAAAAGCTTTGTAGTGTTTAATTTTTTCATGTTTGATGTATAATATACATAACATAATATATACGATACATTTATGTACAATAAAATGTGTTGCAATAACATCTTTATTGCATAATTTTTAGTGTTACCTAATTAAATAAGCTTTCTTTGGACGAAAACCGATTTTTCACGGGAGCCTCGGATTAACCGGTCAAACGGGTAACCGGCCCGGGTGTCAGTCCCGACTAGACCGGTTAAGAGGGGTTCTACTGTAAATATGACTATATTATAGATTGGAATAATTTGGACATTGGGATAATAAGGAACCAGTTTGGAGAAAAAGATGTTTAATAGAGTTTACTTGCATGGCTGTTGACGAAGCTCCTATTCAAACTCTAGTACTGAATTTAATATATCTATCAATAATAAAAAAAGACCTGTTTTGGCCAAGAATGATAAAATGATTGAGAATAGTCCTGTGTCTAGAATAGCCTAGTGGCAGACTAGTTGCAGGTACATTTTGATTGAACTAAGCCTGAGTTACAGTAACCTAAACATACTTAATTATGCTAATTAAACCATACAAGTCCCCTGAAGAGAAACAAATAAATGTGCTACGTACCCACTTTCAACATCCTCTGGTATATCAGACTCGGCACTCACATCAAGATCACTTACACAACCGTCTATGTCAGCAACAAACTCTTCCCCCACAACAATTACTGGCTGAAACAACCCATAAAATAGGATTTATTTAGAGATAGAATTTGGTAAACTTAACATTTTTATTACATTATAAAACATTAATTAGTCAGAAATATAAGTATTACATTTTTTGGCTATTGTAGGTAACTATGTGCTGATCTTTCTTTGAACTTCTTTAAACAATATGGCCTTCATTCTTCACTTAGCTCGTTTTGGTGACTCAACCTTAATGTACCTAACAATATTAATTTTTATTTTTAATATGGTTTTGTACGTAACATGACTTTAGTGAGTCTAGCAATTCATCAACTAAATGAAACGAACAATTGTCATATAAAGAAAGACAAACTTTTAAATAATACATATACTAAAAGAGAACCAATCAATATTCATAAAGATATGTTTAATAGTTTCAAACCAAACCTCAATTTGATTTCAAGTATAATAAACCAATTGCTGCTAAATTTGTAAATCTCTTCTAAATGACAAGCAAGATATATATATATTTTTTAATATTCTTTTGTGTGTATAGGCTTTACAATAATATTTGATGTATAACAATTGTATCCGAGGCAAAATTCATGCAACTAATTTTTTAATAAAAATAACACCAATAATCTTCTATTTAATTTGTGAAGGAATTTCTATGCCAGTTGCATATTTCTTTACTAGCGCCAATTTTAATGATTAAGATATTAAATTAAACAGTCTTACCTGCAGATTTGACAAAAAATATTAATTTTCTTTTAAATACTTATTTGGTACTGAAGTTATCATTTAAATAACACGCCTGCTATATGTTTCACAACAAAAATAATGTGAAACAGCTGTTATAAATTCTCAAATATGTTTCATTTTGTTTGAGAATTTATAACAGCTGTTTTAAATTAATTTAAATTTATCATTTAAAAACATGGCAGTTTTCACAGTTAAAAACATGGGTAAATAACATGTTTCACAACAAAAATAAATTGTAACAGCAGTTTTAAATTATATTTGGGTTAACTTATTACAATGCTTATTCACTTTGTGTTGTGATCAATTGCTTACATTTTACAAAACTAACCAGCTTATGTGGCATATTGTTAATGTGTGACAATTTGGTGTGACTTTATCCCACAAAAGTTAACGACTTAACTGTAGCCGACATCCATACTGTATAGCCCTTATTTTATTTGTGATTTATTGTTTACACCTAAAAAATTAACAGTTTATATGGCTTATTGTTAATATTAAACAATTGGGTGGGAGCTTAAATATTCTAAGTTTTAAATAGTACAAAACAAAATGTCGGCCGCAAGACGCAATACATTGGAAACCGTTGAACACTTACTGGTTGACAAGAAAATGCCAATGACAGAAGATCACTGAATTGAGAAGTAAACCATCAGATTCAACTATTTAATGCCAACATAAACCTTAGACCTAAACATTATTTTAAAATAACAATGATTTACCTTATGTATATTCTGTCATGTGACTTATTTCTTGGTGTTACAACTATCGTGTTTCAGAACAGTTGCTCCATCGTCAGAGTTTTTTTACTCGCTTGAGATTGTTAATACATTAAACCATTAAAATTCAACAAACATCACGAACAAAACAATACATTTCACAAATGACACATAAAATGTATTGTTTTGTTCGTGATTTTTGCTGAATTTGAATGTATCAACGATCTCAAGCAAGTGAAAATAATCTGAAGATGGAACAGATGTTCTGAAATGCATTAGTTGTAACACCAAGAAAAAAAGTCATATGTTGGAATATACATAAGGTAAATCATTGTTATTTCAAACAATTGTGACATGGATACAAAACAAATATGAATTTTCAATTATTTTGAAATTGCATGTTTATTTGACATTAATAATATAATGTGGTTTTAAAATTCTTAACTGGAAACAACTAGTATCGTTTAAAACAACAGATTATGTTCTACATATTTTAAATTGAGATGTAAAGTGACGGTTTTGCCATATATTTTGGTTCCAAATTACTTTTTATCAACGCATCATGCATATCAGACTACACCTATCGATACATTAAATATTAAATGCCGTTAAAAATTCAGGACATATTTTAAATATAAAATCCAACTTTTAAGTATTAATAATATAGAGTTTGAGTAAATTTTTTATTTATATTGTTTTTCATGTATTTTTTTATGAGGAAAGATTTGGAAAAACCGATTTTCTTCTTTTGCAGGTTCTTTTTTCGGGCTGAATAACAACAATTTTAAAAATCAGGTTTCCTGTTTTTAGTCTCTATTGACGAAAATCACTAGATGTCTGGACATAGATGTATCTCTGGATATCTTCAGATTTTGTTTCTGGATTTGTTTAATAAACAAGTCTACAATGAAAAGTTATTGAAGTTTTTCTTCTAAACTTTGTAAGTTCTACTACATTTTTGGGGGTTCTTCTACAATTTTTTCGAAAAAATGTTCAAAACATGGATCAATTTACTTTTAATGTATTTAGGGTTATATTAAAATTTTAAACCTAAATTAATATTATTCCAGTTAATCAGTTTTAAACTATTACAAGATTAAGAGATACTGAGATTGTTTAAATGAATAATCAAGAACAGTATTAAATCAAGTAAAGTTAATTTCATCACAAACTTCCAAAAATGTCATTTGTTTCATGTTTCCAGCAGTAAAAAGTTAAAATAGTCCAAAACATTTAGCTAAATTTCATATTAAAAAAAAAAATTTCAAATATTTTTTAAAAGTAAAATTTCTTACATGATTTTCAGCAGTACAATGTTGTGTACAAACAAAAGCTTCCTTACAAAAATCTCCAAAACATTGAGCCAAATTTCTTATTTAAAAAAATTGAATTTCAGAATTTTCAAATTTTTTAGAGATACATTATGTTCAATTAAAATCCTTGCCAAAAAATCGCCAATTCGTGTTGAAAAAAAAGTTAGAATTTTCATAATTTTATGCAGTAAATCATTTGCACAAATAAAAGTTTCCTTTTAAAAAAATCTCCAAAGCATTTAGATTGACTCAAAATGTCATTTATTTTATAAAAAGTATTTTTAAACAAACTATAAAGAATTTTTTGTCAGCATCAAACCTTTAAAACAATCTGTGATGAAATTATGAGGAACTATTTGGTTTACTCTTTTGTCCGACAAAATATTTAATTCCCAAAATTCAAATATGGATACAATTTGTTAAAATCTTTTGAATTTTGAAAGTTCAATTTTATACATTTTCCCCGCTTTTATTTTTAAATAAAAATGTTGAGGGGGTTTTTTTATGGATACACAAGTATATGATCCAAAAAACAACATTTATATCTTATTTTACCCAATTTTTGATGCTAAGTGAGATATAAAATATGTTATAGGGGTTTTTATCCGTTCACAATTTAAAAACAGTCTAAACCCTGCTACTATAAAATATAACTGTTTTTTTTTTGAGAGCTAAAAAATTCCTACTTTTTGTGTAGCCTACACATTAAATTTCCATACAATTCTTACTATTCCAGGAATTCCCAGTCACTGGACACCCTATACCTTATACGAAGAAGAATTCAATTTAGAATGGTGGTGTACTTTTAGAATTTCAATACTGCAAATAATATTTTTGTTTTTTTAATCGGAAATTTCAAAATGGTGGTTACAAATAATTTGTAGACTATATTTTTTTGAGTTAACCAATTACTTCAATTTTTGGAGATAACAAATTACTCCAATTTTTGGAGATAACAAATTACTCCAATTTTTGGAGTTAACCAATTACTCCAATTTTTGGCCATAAACCAAATACTTCAATTTTTGGAGTAAATGAATAAGTGTAGGCACTTCAATTACCAAAAACTAGCTGATTTTAATTCTGCATAACATAATGATACAGAATTAATATTTTATAGTTTCTGAGAAATTAATTAGAAAAACTCACAATTTTCAACTTTTTACAAAAATAAAATGTGGGAATTAGTTTTAAAGCAAAAAAAAGTTTTTGATTTTTGTACATTTAAATATTATCTTAAAAGGAGCAAAAATAAAAATAATCGGAATGGCGGTATACTTTTTGAATTCCATTATTGCTAATAATTTTTGAGTTGTTTCAATATATCTCTACTATAAAAAATAAAAAATTATATTGGATAGCCAGGTTTAAACTTGCATCATATTACCTCTACAGTTAATAAAGGTGGTATCACCGGATGTGGAGACGTAGGTAAACTGGAACTAGCTTCATCCTCATCTCCATCAAAGGATATAATATTAGTAGGTACACGTTTTCGCCTTTTCCCATCATTTTTCTTCTTAGCTCCTGAAAATTAGCTTTATTTAATCTGATAATAAAAAAAGTGTATTATTTATCTTATCCTAATGAATGAATGAATTATATAACCAAAAGAATGAAAACAAAATTTTCTACAAAAGATCACTTTATTTGTGGATTAAAAATACAAGACGTGTTTCAATGACTGTCATCATTTTCAGACGTTACATCCACACAAACTCTAATGACAGTGTAACTTTTCTCTATAACTTTTAGATCCAAAAATGTCAAATGTTACAAGTGGACTGTGACTGGCAAGGTCATAAAAAGAGGAAGCAACTTGATCATGCTCCCAAATCCAATGCCATCACAATATATTCTAAAATACAATGCCAAAAATGAATATAAAGTAAAATATATAATACAATATTAAGATATACAAAAATAAATATATATACAAAATCAAAATCTACAAAAAAAAAAAAAAAAAAAAACAGAGCCGGCATATTTACTAGAGTCTAAAATTTCTATGGGAGTTAACCTAAGGTTATCATGGAAAGGAGAACATGGAAGGATTACACAACAAGTAGAGAAAAAGGCTAGGCCAATGTGTTAAACTATATTAAAACATTTGAATTATTATAGTAGCTATTTAGCTTTACATACCAGGTATGGTTTCAGGTACGGATATAACAGGTTCTTGTTGTATAGTAGCTAGTCCACCTCCTCCTTCATTTAATTCAGGTCTATCTATACTTATAGCAAACAATATAGAGACTAGACCTGAAACAAAAATAGAATAAAATATAACTACTTATGAAATGGACATACCTTATTCATATGAACTAATAAACCTAGAATTAGCTTAAACTGAGTAAGATAACCTCTGATCTATTACATTTATAACAATATACACAATATATATTTTTCTAATGACGTTAGAAAAAAATAATATCAAAATCTTGTTGAGCATTCCTAAAACAAGAAAAAACCAAGTTCTTACACAATGTTTACTTGCATACCATTACAAACACCAACAATTTAAAATTTTGTCTGTCTGCAGTCTCTACAGCTCAAAAGATTGGACTGATTTTGATGAAATTTGTTATGTAATATTTTGTCCATTTCTCAGGGATTTTCTCAAAATCGGTACTCATTTTGAGAAAATTTTGCTAAATGTAGTCTCTAAAAGGATTCAAACAAAATATTGTTCGTAAATAACCAAAAATTTGTCTATGGAACTGTTACAAAAGACCTAATTTCTCAAATTTGGCTATAACGATTTTGTTAAAATGTGAAGATTTTAACAAACCTAACCTAACCCAAACCAATGGCCCAAATAACAAGTAAAAGAAAATGATGATTTTAGAAAAAAAATGGGGGGGGGAGGGAGAAATAAACCTTGACCACAGTCATTAAAAAATCAATTTCAATTAAATACAATTTATACTTAGGAAGAGTATGGAACAAGTGAAATAAGCTCAGGTTTTATTAATTTAGCATTAAAAATATTAAGAGAAAAATTTCACAAAATGCTGAAAAGTGGGGACCACTCTAATTAGCTCCCATAAAAAATATACAGGAAAAACTTAGTAATAAAGAAAATAACATTGTATGCATTTTTCTCACATATAGGTTGACATTATTTTTTGGAGATGATCGGGTTATTATTTTTATTTTTAGTTTTGTGGGTGGGTGTGTGAGAAAGTTCGTGCAATATTTATTTATTAAATTCTACTATGATCTATAATATATTGAAAAATGATAAGCTAGTAAAGCTTAGTTTTTGTTCACGACCTTATAAAAAAATAGGACTTTAGCTAACAATTAAATGAAGGGAGGTTTTTGTAGTCAAACTTATCCAACAATGCAGACTATGTTATGTTACAGTGAAATCAAAAAATATGATTATATAAAAACTAATATATGAGATTTTGAGAGTATTATCTGATCATGTTTGTATTCTTTTGAATCTAGTTTTTGGCTTGAATTCTTTTTTCTTAGGTTATAGATTTAGTTTTACTTTCCAACATGGCCCTAGGTTACTAGACCATGTTGGTGTTTTTCACTTTTATGCTCTAGATTTTATACTTAATAATGATAATTAATTTATACTCTCAAAATGTTGTATATTAGTTTTTATATACAAAATTGTTCGATTAAACAACATTAATAATATGAAAAATCTATCATTATCAAATAACATTAAAAAACGAGAGAAAAATTGTAACATAATAATAAAATTAGTTTTGAGAGTAATTTGAAAAAATAAATAAATACTTGACCATTATAATTAAACATTTTTATTAGAGTTACTTTTGACACTTCCAAAACACGGATAGGGTTATTTTGGTACTATTTATATTGTTATTTATAGTGATGAGGAAGCAAGATGTCAATTTAATTGGAAACTTGGTAGCCTAAGTAATAAAGTATGGATAAAATGGTCCCTCTGAAATAAAATGATCCAATTGAATTTATTAAAAAAAGTAAGAAATATTGATAATAGGCACACAGCCTACACATCTGTTCAATGGGTGTTGTGTGTTATATCATACATGTGATAATACCATGTGAGACACTAACCTCTTGACTCTTATGTCTATTAGTTACACACAAGTACCAGGGTAGTTGGTTAATAATAAATCTAAATATATACAACATTTTTATTATATAAATTAAAGGAAATCATAAAAATACGGGTTTGGAGAAATTTACTAACGGTGTCCCTCTCAATTTCCAAGTCACTTCTATCACTATGCCTGACTCTTTCTCATGTATTTTTTTTTTTTTTTTTTAAATTTTGAATTAAGAATTATAAAAAATAAAAACAGTAATTTTTTTTTCTCATATCACGTTAAGAAACATTTTGTTCATTACTATCCAATAAATTTCATTTTTAAAAATAACCAAAAATGAACTATGAATATCGACAAAGAAGGTTGTAGAGATATCAAAATAAGCATTTCTGATGAAATTTGAGTGAAATGTGAAAGTTAATAATGGAAATCAACTCGCTAAACCACAAACAAAAAGGAACTTTGACTACTATTATCATTAAAATAAAATAAAATAAACAATCTTGGTTTACCTCATTTAGAAACAGGTAAATAGCAATGTCTTTATCACTGTAACTGGTACGTAATTATCATTTATTATTCTATTCCATGCAATATCACAAGAGATGCTTCTTTCCTAGTAATTGAGTGAATATATTATTCTGCATTGCACAACTTTTTACCAAGTAACAGCATAATAATTATATTGCTGACGTACCATGGAAAGATTGAAACAAATTAAGACTATGAAGTTAAAACAAGGTTTTTTATCCTATAATTGTGTGCAGATTTTGAAACTGCACATGATGAAGCTAACAGTAGAGTATTGTACAATCTAGAAGTATTAAGTTATTCCTACAAAATTATTTAAAACACAGTACATTCAGATGATTGTTTGGTTATTTATTAAATATTTGAAAATTCATCAGAGTGTTAAAACTGGATATTTAACAGAAAACCTAACAAATGCCAAAGAGTTTCCCTCCATGACAGATTTAAAATATGAAAACTTTCACCTAAAACATGTGAATTGTTTATCAAAAGATAACATGACTAATTAGGCCTAGATAATAAACAAAATATTGATGTAGTATAACTAGGACATTAACAATGAAATATATAATTGACTTGACACGAGTAACACTTGTGGAAACTTTAACCATCAAATGAAAGGAAACGTACAATATTTTACATAAATAAAAAACAGACGACACTGACGTAACAGATATAACGGACACATAACATCGGATCCTCAAAACAGATATTTCTACAAAAAACTTGACAGACTTTTTGGCCTATCACATAACTTCCTCTGCAATATTATGTAGAGCCTATATGTGATAAACTAAAAATATAATGTCAGTTATTTTATGTATTTAAAGCAAATAAAACAAATATTAATTTTTATCTTTGGTCCTGTTTTTTTTATCCTTGTAGCCCCATTTTATAAAATTTTGTGTATTAGGTTTAGGTGTTTCATAATAGACATCACCTAAATTATATTGATAGCCTATTCCAAATATTGTATGTAGGCTATAGATTTTGATAGTTTTGAAGAATATAAAGGTTTTATTTTTGAGACATTAAATTTCCTATAGAACGTATATGAATATACTGTATTTCTAGTTGTTACTTACGCAAATTCTGACCGTTTTTATCAAGTTTCTAACAAAAAGAAGAACAAGTGGTTATTCCATTTCTTTCTGAATGTTTGTGTACATTTCCCAACAGATGTTAAGCATTACAAGAAGAAGCTACCAACACAATGCAGCAGGCAAAGGAATATTTCTCTAGTTTTATAACTAAGCCCCATGGAGTCATAACTAGTATCTAAAAATTAAGATTTACCTGCAGCAGCTTGAGGTAAAACGTTGCTCCTTTCTTGATCTAACAGAAAAGCCCAACTTTCATAGAAACTGCTAATTTGAACCAAATTTGTATCCAGTAAACACAGCATATATCTTTCAAGAGATCTTTCATTAAGCGCAGACCTGAGCCAAGCCCGTCCTCGTCCATTGTCTGTCCAAATATGTCTTAACTGTTCATATCTGTCTCTCTCATGTTTTGTTAAATGCTCTCGTACATAATGCCAAAATACAAGCTGTTCTGAGCCTGTAACTCCAAGAACACGTTCTGTAACAAGTCTGAAAAACAATCAAATCAAATTTACTTGTTAATGAATAAAATATTAAATGTTTCCAAATATTACCATACTAACATATTAAGGATATTACCATATTCTTATAATTTAACATCTTTTCGTTTCCTCTAAAACAGTAGTTAAATCCTAATCCTAAATTTGTACTTATAAGAATGAACTAATAAAATATTGTATTTTGTTTACATTTATTCTGTAGCTAGCTATGAGTAATGTATTTTATCACCTCTAAATTTAATGTGATAGGGCTTAAAATTTATGTTTCATTTCTTTTTACATGATTCAAAGAGAAATCAAGGGTAATTCTGAGCAATTACTTGGTCAACCCTAAACTTTTTCATATTTTACTACGATAATGTAGAGATGTATGTGAAACTAAAAAAACATAATTTAGGCCCCAGAAAGTTAATATATGCTATATACAAATAGAAATTACCTCAGTAATCGCCGGGTTCAACGTCCTCATCCGAGTCAGCGGCAACTGGATCAGTGTTCTGTTGCGATGGTTCCTCGTTGTAAACTTCACCGATAGCCCGAAACAAATGGTGTAGTCTTTGTTTGTAATCCTTATGTTTCCATTTGAACATGAACTCAGCAAGGTGGCCAATAAAATGGTGTTTTGTGTTGCCGAACCTCTGAACGTTTCCCCGCACTTCTCTCCACCAACGTTCAATATGTTGAGTGTGTGCTTCCGTGTCTGGGTCAACAAAATTGTACGTGTGGTTGACGGTGAGATGTGTAATGCCTTCAAACTGTAAACAGTCATAGGTCCGCCAGTCATAGGTAATATATATGATTCTTGCTTTCTGAGAACATCCTTATGACCGTAGTAAAATATGAAAAAGTTTGGGGTTGACCAAGTAATTGCTCAGAATTAGGAACACTTCGAGGGTATAAACTTAGCAAAAATGAAACGCTAGTATAATATACGGTACGTGACGATGAAATAATTAAAACTAATAACTTACCAAATCAAGAAATCAAGTAATTAAAAAAATTTCTTGATCCTTTATTAATTAAATTTTTATTTAAAATCACAAAAATGAACAATTTGTTATGAAAAGACTGATTTTAGATTATGAGTTTTATTTTAGGAAAATCTGACCAATAGAAGAACAGACATCAATGTTATTGTGAAATTGCTATTTCTGAAAAAAATTACTAAGTTTTCAACTTAAAATATGGCTCAAAATAATCATTAAAATTTCTACTATTTTCATTATTTATTAACATCACAAAACCTAGGAGATTAATATCATTTTATACAATTTCTCATAATTATAAAATTTACCTTCAGAATGTCATGAATAAAATTAAGCTGACGGGTAAAAAAATAAAATAAAAAAATAACTGGAAAATTAGGCCTATATTAAAATCTAAATTGAAAGTCACATAACAAAGGCCGCACTAGCAGCTGCAGCAGTGATCCAGTGTCTAACCCATTTCATCCAACATCAATTCACTCGCAGTGGTATATTTAGAAACTGTATTGCATTAATTTTAAAAAATGTGTGGGTTAGATAAAATGAATAACAAATATAAAAATAATAGAACCTTTATTGATTATTTTGAGCTATGTCCTATGACTAAAAGTAAATAACTTTTTCAGAAATAGGTTTAGCTATTTCATATAAAATATCAATATATCATATTTTATTGGTTGGATTTAAGAAAATTAAGGTTCACATGCTTGTTTTAAATACCATATATAACAAACGCCTAATATATAAGAATATAACCTTTTAAAAAAACATTTGTTCATCTTACAAGATTTTAAAATTTAAAGAGTCAACATTTAAAATTTGAAAACAAATATTTATACTCTTTGGGGATCATGAAAGAAGAAATCAAATCAATTTGCACCAGGTAACATTAAATTTGTAGCTAGTACGACTCAGAAACAATCAATCACGATTTTCTGAATTCAATTCATTTTTGCTGTTGTCTCATTATAAGCTAGGTCCATTCAATATTTTTATAAAAACTTTTGTTTCACTTTTATATAACTACCCAGAAATTCAGGTCGATTACTTATTTTTTTCAAAAGTTACCTGTAAGTCAATTTTAAAAAAATCAAAATTTTGCATTTTGTTAAAATGTTTAAAGACTTTCAGGTTATTTTTATTGTTTTCAAAGTTTATTTTTAATGTTGTTTAAATGTCTAAAACCTCTCGGTTATCATCGTAAAAAAGAAGAAGAGAACATAAAATCTGGACGCTTCTAACCTGAACATGTGAGTAAATCAAAACTCAGAGTTTTCAGTTAAGACGAAGAAACTGGAACTCGACAAAATCAACCTAGTTACCATCTCCAAGATCAATCGGGATATATCCCTCTATATATATAATATATATATAGAGCCAACCTTACTTGACCTCACCTATGTAATTTACGTCCCATTTTGTAACTTACGCTACTATAATTGTGAAGTCGATTTCAATACTTTAATAGTTTCTAATGTATTTTCTGACTTTAAAAGTGTCTTATGAAATTAAAAATGTTCTAATTGTTTTAAAATAAGGTAGTCATAACACATACACTCACTTCATTAACATAGTCATACAGTACATATTAACATTGGCTTTCAGAGCTGTATTCACTTGTTTTCTATGTGTTATTTAACAATGAAGAAATGCATTTTGGGACTTGAAATGTTTATTGTGCCAAATCATATGATCTTATCTATTGAATACAAGGTAAATACTTTGTTTTCATAATTTTGTATAGACAAATCGAAGGACAATCTACAACCGATATTTACCCTTGAAGATTGGAGTTTTACCCTATATTAAGCAGTTGATATAGAGGTAATTGTTTACTGTGAACACAACCAGTCTTTTTGGTGATTTTTTAAAATCATGTTCTACATACCTTATTTATTAATAATAAAATATAAGATTTCAACATGGAGCTAACATTTTTACCTTACTTTAATATATATACTTACTTGACCTTGTAAGGTAAAAATTCATGTACAAACCTATTTTAACACATAATTCACTTAATGGGTCTTAACCTAGAAAAGTTGAAATTATATTTTTTCTGTGAAAAAGTTAGCTCTGTGTTGATAACATATTTAATTATTAATAAATAAGGTACGTAGAACATGATTAAAAATAAAATGGTCAAAAAACTGGTTTCAGTCACAGTAAACAATTACCTATTTAATAACATTGTTGACAATACAGCAATGTATAGTAATACTAATGCTATTTACTCCGTTTACATATTAAGGCGTTACTGATTATACTTATGAAGATACTTTGAAAAGTAAAATAGCCTTGGGGATAGTCATAAGATAGGTACCCTACATACAATAGCCTAAAGATAAAATATTAATTATTCAACTTACTTGATAGTTGAATTATTCTTTTTAATAATTGCTTTTGGTCGCAGTCCGTGACTCAAAACAGATTCTAAGCAATTGCAAATTATAGACACATACTGATCAAACTCAGTTGCTAATTCTGTTTTACCACCAAATCTGATTTGACACTGTTTAACTGCTAGTAGTAAATCATCCTGTAATTGTTGGCGAGAGTCTGAGTGTGATACTGAAGGAGCACCAGGTACCATGGTGGTTTATGACTGGAGAAAGGCAGTAGGGGTCTAGTCTAGGTGCTATAACCTGTTGATATGATTTCCTGTCATAATATACTAAATTTTACATTTTAGGCTTAAGAACGCAATTAACATACGTTGTTGTTGTTGTAAGGTTATAGGATTGAAAACATTACAAAATATCAAACTCAGATAAATACATAGGCCTACACTGAATGATACTGAAAATACAAACAGGTCAAGGTTAGGATGAAAAAACAGTTATTTAGCTTTGTACCTAGGTCTTGTCATAGGAATCACTGACGTTTGAGCTAAAAGCATTTTAAATTGTACAATTTTACACAAAATGTAACTTAATTTATCTCACTTTAAATAGATCCAAAAACAATCGATTTAATTGTACAAACATTTTTACTTTCATACACAAATAATTATGTAAAACTAAAATCCACAATTTACGACTTTCAAAACAAAGATTCGCTATCACAAAGATACAACACATGAACACAATGAATATTAACAATTTTATTAATTAAAGGAAAAAAGCCAAATCAAATTTCAACTCTTACATTTAACCAAAGATTCGCCTTTTCAAAAGATGCCATATTTTGCGTATCTGTGCTATTATTTTATCTGTGTTAAATTTGTCTCTATAATAACTGAGAAGATTTAAACAAATTAGTTTTTGTGTCATGGTTATTGTTTATTATTTAATATATATAATTATATATATTATTGATTATTATTATTATATATTATTGGTTATATATTGATTATTTAATGTGAAAAAAGAGTTATCGAAATTACCTATTATTAATAAATTCCTAGTACATTCCTATTTATTTTATGGCACATTTCATATATGATAAAAATAATAAATTATTCTACTTTCCTCCACCCTAGCATTGTTTACAATACATGAACTAAAAGATTGTGAATTGTTTATTGCTTGCAAATTTGTTGCAGACACAGCTACCATCACATGGTTGCATTCAGCGTGTCTCTTTTTCATGGTTATTCCAGTTTCGAATAGGCAGCAGAAGAAGATTATGCATGTAGGGCAATCTTATATTAAAAATAACTAACAAGGTATTTTGTAAGGTAATCTCATTTCTC
Source organism: Aphrophora alni (assembly GCA_963513935.1). Taxonomy (NCBI): domain Eukaryota; kingdom Metazoa; phylum Arthropoda; class Insecta; order Hemiptera; family Aphrophoridae; genus Aphrophora; species Aphrophora alni. The sequence goes on from OY740772.1 coordinate 78,211,836, forward strand.
ATCCTTCACCCACACCACACTCCAAACAGGGATTCTGCGTGATCTAGATCTATCGCTAGGTTTTCCCTACTTGGACTCTGTCCCAGCTAGGGATTTGCCTCGCTCTTCGTGCGGTTACATAATGCTCTGCTTTCTTTCACCATATCTTCTCGACACGTCCATGGAAAAAGCTACAAGCTTGATACATGGAAAACCATTCCTGAATCCTTGTCCTACGTAATAGGGATACTAACAGGAAGAAAGGTGGTTTTTAATGAGTTTAAAAAATGAGTTAAGAACCTCACACTATTGGGAAGATCGGATGTCTCCCTTTGTCTTTGAAGATTTTCCACCTCCTACGAAATTAAAAAAAAAAAGTTTAAAATATAATTATTAAATCTGTGTAATATTCTCTACCGACTTTCCCTTAGTGAGAGGGTCAAATTGACAAAATTTTTAGTAATTATTCTGCCTTACTGAGAAAAATATATGTCGGTAATTTTATTGCCGATTTAATATTTCAAAACACAAGAATATTTCACACTATGTCTGGAATGTCCTGTTATCTGGTGTAAAAAATTTGCATTATTTAATGTACATTAAAATTCATAAAATATGAATTTATAATACATGTCTTGTAAGGTGCTGTTGTCTGGCGATACAAGTTTGTACTATTGAAAACATTTACATCCACATTCCACAGTAAAGTGCTGCTATCTAGTGCAGTTGTAAAATATAAATCCACAGAGCGTTAAGTGCTGCCAATTGGTGTAACATGTTTATACTGCTTGACTACACTTTTTCAAATAATGTTACAATTTTATTCAAAAAAGTACTTGCATTCACAATAGTTTTTTCTTTTTTTTTAATGAAATAAATTTTCATAAAATATTAAAAATCGAAAGAAACTTGAAGTGATATCTAATAAAAAACGTTATGGACGAACTTCTTGCTGTTTTTGAGAACATATTGCAAATAATACTTGTTTAGCAACACTCTTAGCTCAATCTTATCAAAATTTTAATTTTTAATCTTATTTCTCCTTCTAATAATGTACATTTTTTGGGTGGTTGAAATTTTAGATAGTCTTTATAAGAAAATATTAAATTAAAAAAATGTAGGCTAAAAAGAAGCTGTAGACCTAATTTGTGTGTGTACAAATAAGGTGTTATCTATAGCATAGGCGTATAGCTTATCTCAAATTATTCTTTCAGCGGCTTACTGAGCATTTCCACCTTTAAACAACAAGAAAAGTCGAGCATGATGTTAGAAAAAAAGAGCATGACGCCCAGAATCTGATTTATCCTCAGCAGAATTTGTGCGCTGTACGCCTTTAGAAGTTTACACTTCAAAATTGCATTAGGTAGTTCATCAGTTGTAAATCTTTCATCTCTAGCTATTTCAATAATGTTTTTTTCCCCTCTACATGCCTATTTTAGGCAGGCAGGGAATTTATTAGTAATAGGAAATTTCAGATAATTATTTTTTCACATTAAATATCAGCTCAAACCTTGATACAGAGAAACTAATTTGTGAAAATCTTCTTAATTTTAGAGACAAAAATAACGCAGATAAAATAATTGTACATATAAGCAAAGTATGGCATCTTTTGAGAAGGCGAATCTTTGGATAAATGTAAGAGTTGAAATTTGATTTGGATTTTTTCCCTTAATTGTTAATAAATTAATGTGTGTATCAGAAAGTTTGAGAAATATTATTGATACACATAGGCTATTTATAACCGCAATTTTACAGTGTTCAAATTTGATTAAACAAAAAAGTTAATAATAAGGGCACAATCGACAAACCATTAGAGTTTATAGGGACAGGAACCCGATTCTAACAGTTTTTGAATGAAAATCGACTAAATTTTTTTTTTTTCAAAAAAATTCAAATATTTGTGGCACCTCACTGAGATAAAAGAAAGTCATTAATTACCTTCATGTACAAAATTCCTATTAAAGTTTTACTGCTATGTGTAATTAAAAATCTGGCAATATTACGATTTAGTAGCCGATTCGTCTTAATAATAACATTTAGTCTACCTTTAACAAGTAATAAAAGTTAATCACACGGCGGCTAACTACGTGATGAAGTTAGCTGCCAAGCTTTTAGTGTGATGTGTAGTTAAAAATCTGGCAATAACACAAATTAGTATCCAATTAATACTACCTATGGACATAAAAATTAAAGGCATTATATTTACCGTTAACGAGTAATAAACATTTTATGTAGTTAGCCACCACCGTGTAATTAAAAATCGGATATCTATATCTATAATATTAAAAAAAATCTAATGGTGTCCTGTCTGTCTGTGAGTGTGTGTGTGTGTGTGTGTGTGTGTGTGTGTGTGTTACTCAATCACGTAAAAACTACTAGACCCATTGAGCTGAAATAATTGTACATGGACATTCTTAGGGTCTCTGGTTAACACATAGGCTTATTTATTTATATTTAGAAATTCCATCAGGGCATCACCCCACTGGTATTGAAAACTCCCTTAACACTCAATTATCTATACTCCATTATATACTTGGCTTAATCAGCAGATAGTAAATGTGTTTTTAATCACCTGTAAAAGTCACTTTTAAACACATTTAAACAGTAAACAAAGACTAGAGCACTGTGGTGACAATATATACAGATACACTTTCAAAAGTCCCTTACCACACTTGGGAATAAACAAAATAACAAAAAACAAAAATTTTTGTCAAAAGTAAAATGTTTATTCCTATTAGACCCTTATAGCTATTACAACAACAAAGTTGTCATCTTCAGAGGGAATCTTAACAAAGACTAAATTAAAACTATTTACAACTAAAGTAAATAGTTGTAAATAGTCTCTTTGTTTATCTTGGCCAAACAAAGAGAAGAATCACGACTAGGTTTAAAGAACATTTGGCCCATTTAAAATACGACAGACCAGAAAAATCTAGTATAGCGGAACATCTATTAGAAACTAACCATAACACAGACCTTAAAAATTTAAAATTGTTAAAAAAAGTGAATTCCAATAAATTATTAAATAGCTATGAAAGCATATTAATTGCTAAGACTGAAAATTCAAAATTATTAAATTCTGACAAAGGCCCTATTCCTAATTCATGCTTGTTCTCTTTGTTACAACCAAGATAGACCTTTTAGGTTGTTAAGCAATAGATTTCTTAGAATGGTTTTTTTTTTTTTTTTATAATTTATGTGAAAGTTATTATTTATATTTATCATTAATATGCTGGTTTACTATATTAATAGAATTTTTTAGCATCATTCTTATGATTCATGTAAAAAATTTATTCTTGTATCTATTATTAAAGATTAACCTTTTTATGTTGTTATGGTATTTTCAGCATAGTGGTTTTTTTTAAATTTTAAAAAAATTATTAATTTTTTTTAATTTTAATTTTTTTATTCTTGTAAAAGTAAATATTTGTATCTCATTTTAATATGTTAATAGAATTTGTAACATAGCGTGTATTATTCGTATTTTTGTTTAATATGTTATGATAATAGTTATATTCATGTATTTAAAAAAAAAAAAAAAAAAAAAAAAAAAAAAAAAAAAAAAAAAAAAAAAAAAAAAATTATTATTATTTAGTTAATATGTTTAGATAATTAGTTTAGGGATGATTATTTTGTAAATTCTAAAACATCTTTGTTTGTTAGAGGATTGGGCCTTCCCCATTCCAGGTAACAGTACAGGTGTTTGAACTGTCAACCCTATTGTTGATAGGTCAATGCACCAGAGGAGTGGGGTAGAGAAACTGGTCACTTTAGTTGTAAATAGTTTTAATTTAGTCTTTGTTAAGATTCCCTCTGAAGATGACAACTTTGTTGTTGTAATAGCTATAAGGGTCTAATAGGAATAAACATTTTACTTTTGACAAAAATTTTTGTTTTTTGTTATTTTGTTTATTCCCAAGTGTGGTAAGGGACTTTTGAAAGTGTATCTGTACATTTAAACAGGTGATAGTAAATGCTTGTTGTTATTCATATTTCAAGGTTAGGTATATTTTACAAATGCAGTAAGCACAATATAAAATATACGTCAACCCCGTATGAAGGACGGGTACTCTGCTAGTTACCAATATTTAGTAGTACTTACTGACATGTACATTATAATTATTACCTTTTATAGAACGAGTAATCCAGGCGACCAATTTAGCCTAATATGTATTGTACAGTGTTGTTTATTTAACATTTTGACGATTGTTAAAAATCTATTCTTAGTGTGTTCTTTTAATTGTGTTCTATAGCCTACGAAGAATATTTAAAATTGATAAGTACCTTTACACACGCGCAAACACGCAAACACACACCACAAAGATACACACAAAATGTTCAAAAATGACTTTTGTCGTTTCCGATGAAATTTAATCTAAATAAAAAGAAGAATACCAATGTATTAAAACCAACATAATATAGGGTAAAATAATAGTATTGATATCACGGAATTTTTCTATGAGAAAAACACATTTTCCATTATATATCATCAATAGTCATTTGAAGCTCAGTCTGTCTGTAAGTCCTTCATAAAATAATATAATGAGTAAATTCAACTGATGTTAAAATACTACTCATGGATTAAAAGAAAGACTGAGCATTGAGTGTTTGAGTGATTATTTGGTGTCTTATTCTTCCAGTTCAAATTAGTTACTTCAGCCCCCGTGTACAGAATCTTACTATTCAGGTTGATGTAACTGATTTGAACTGGAAGAATAAAAGACATTTACAATAATGAATATTGACTTTGACTTGTGAAATGGAATACATAATTGATCGCACAAAAAGGCAAAATACAAGAAAATCTAAACATTGAAATAAACTAAAATAAAAATAAAAATAGATAAAAAACAATAGAGACAGAGTCAGAATAATTACAGAAGTAATGAGGAGTTAAAAAAAAGTACTAAGCGGGAAAACCAAAATGAATGAAAGAAAAAAGAAATTAGAAATGAAGTAAAAGTTGGCTATCGTGTATAGTCTAGAAATTTGAGATCTAAAATGCACCAAGTTAGATCTTCAGTCTTGTACTAGCTTCAGGGAAGAAACCACGTTTCTCGTATGACTGAAAACGGAACTCGTCGTAAAAAAAAAAAAAAAAAAAAAATGTTAGTGTTCCAGTACTTCGCGAGGTACCAAAAGAAGGGTCGGCCTTAGAAGAAGACGGCATTACATCCGAACTCAGCTTGCCGAAGCGAAGGTAGTACGAACTCCGGCAAATATGAAAGTCAATATTCTGTCGTTATCGCCGTAAAGAAAAAAATAGTTAAAGAAGAATTTTGAAGAAACTACGGGACTGGAAAAGAAAAGAAGAATGAATGACTTCTGAAGATTCACTTTAGGACGACATCACTGGGCGAATTCTTCAGGGACCATAGTCATCCAAAGTCTGAGGGAGAATCTGCTCTACTCAACTTAAAAAGGTACCACATAAATCAAGAATTTAAAAATAACATCTTTCAAAACTTAAAAGAATTTAGTAAAATCGGGAATCAATAAAATCGTAAAAGGAAATGTGCTAAAAGAAATAATTAATTAAAATAAAACCATTACCAATATTGAAAAAAAAAAACTCAAAGCTATTTAAAGGAAATAGATTGGTCAAATTTAAAATTAAAATTTATTAAATATTTAAAAAGAATTTACATTGTTTAGAATTTTAAGTTTAGTAGGATAAGTATAGAATTAAGTGTATACCATATTGTTAATAGAAATAACGTTTAGATTTCATATGTTAGAATAAGTCAACTCAAGCAAGTTGTAATGATTTCAAAGAAATAAGGTCAAGTAGTATTCAACATTATAGTCTGAATTTTGTTTAAAAATTAATAAATCTGCTATCTGTTCGAACTTGTTCTGTATTTTTCATATAGTGTTCAATCAGTAAATTCCCTTTTTGAAAAAAAGAATTCAAGTGCTCAAAAGAAAATTTAAATTAAAGTAAAGTAAAATTTTATTTTGGTGAGATAACAAGATAACAAGGCACACCCTTGAGTTAAGAGTATAAGGTAAGCGTAAGATAGAAATAGAGTATTGAAATAATTTTGTTGTAAATTGTTAGAATGAGAGTTTTACTGTAATAATATTTTAATCATTTAAATAAAATAGTGTAAGGTATTTTAAGATATTGATATGGGAGTTAGGGTGTAGGTACGAACTGAGAAATCCTCTACCTCTCTCTCTTGTTAAATTCTTACGTACGGACGGGGTAAGTTGGTGCCCGGAACGCGGCATCGGAAATTTAAATTCTCCCTTAAGCACCTGTTCGGCGTAATTGGCGCTCAGAACGTGGGGGTTCTCGGAAGTTTAAATTCTCTTACGCCCTGTTTGGCGTAACACTTACCTCCCACACACACCATGAAATAAAATGATTTAGGCTGTCTAAATTTCATGGTTGTAAGAGTTCCCTAGAATTGAAAAACCATGATTGGTTAGTGCAGATAAACTTTATTCACAATAGAATAATAATTATTAAATGATAGTTATGTATATAACTCTGTACTTGATTCAGATTATTTTCTATATTTAATACACTAACAAAATTTAACTAACATGCAAAACTTTCCAACAATAATTTAGGTTTGAAAGTGAAACCATAGAAACAATAATTATTAACTAATATAATTGACAACTGAACACCACACTTTATTTAAACTCTTGACGAAATTATTTTATAAATATATTATTTGTTTTTATTACTTTCAGAAATTTCTGTGATAACGATAAATAGCTTATAGAATGGAATATACACTGAAGAAACATTGCAATAGTTGATACTGTAGGTTTATATGAATTTGAGACAAAGATCTATTTTCCGAAACTAGCCAGACATAAAATAACAAGATGAATGACATAAAACAATCAAGTCTAAATTAAAAAACATTCACTGGAAACAGCAGAAAAATACAATATTTTAATGAAAGGAAGTTTTAAAATATTGTATTACAATTTAAAACCGCTTTCTTATTGGATTAATGACTGAATGTAACACGTGGAAGAAACGTCCCCGGAGCTTGTAGCATTATAATCATAACCTAAATTTTGTTGGGACCCGAAGATCATCTGGATTTCATGGGGATAGGAAGAAAAGAATTAATCACAAAGTTTTTACTCATGTAGTGAAAAACGTTTATTTGACATTGTGTGTGTGTGTGTGTGTGTGTGTGTGTGTGTGTGTGTGTGTGTGTGTGTGTGTGTGTGTGTGTGTTTGAGCATTTGTACATGTGGTTTAGTTATGATGGGAACATCACTCAAATTTATATTATATTAAAATGAGCTTTTAAATTATTACATGTCGGAAAATAAAAACAATACTGCTAATACTGAACTTATCAGAGTTCTCGTGATCCACAGTGGCATTTTAATAAAGTATAAAATTATGCAAAATTAAACAAATTTTAAAAAGCCGTTTAATATTTAACTTTAAATATAAGTCAACTTTTAAATCATTTTTGAAATTATATAAAATTGTATTTTATTGTGGTAAAATTACTTACAAATTATGGACCCTGCTTTACTTATACACTGCATCTTTACTTACTCGTATGTATAAAATTTTGAATTTCATAAAAACTTTTATTCCAACAAATTTTAATTTTTGTGTTCTTTTTATTTGTTTCAGAACATCTGCAGATCATTTCAACACACATAAGATTCCACCACTACTATGGTTTAAACTCTAACCTTATTCTTATTTAAATAAACTAAATCATATAAATACAATTATTATTTCATAAAATCAAATTCAATAGTATAATTAAAATTATAATAAAAAAAAAAATCAAAATTTATTCAATTATATTATTACAATTATTAAAAAAAAAAAAAAATTCAAAATTCATTCAATTTTATTATATAAATTAGTTATTATAAAGTTTAATTTTTACAGTAGTGGAAGTAAGTCCAGGGCGGAGGAAGTTGGTTCCCCACTGTTAACTGTAGAGCGGCGGCCTTTTTGGAAGTACCTGCCCTGTAGAAACAAAATTTAATTAAATTATATTATTACAATTATTTTTAAAAAACAAAAATTCAAAATTCATTCAATCATATTATATAAATTAGTTATTATAAAGTTTAATTTTTACAGTAGGTACTGGAAGTAAGTCCAGGGCGGAGGAAGTTGGTTCCCCACTGTTAACAGTAGAGCGGCGGCCTTTTTGGAAGTACCTGCCCTTTAGAAACATAGGTAATTATGTCAGTTAAAATTTAAACAATATCATATAGTAAAGATGCAGTTTCAATCACTCTGTAAGGTTCAGTATTTATATGTATTGGTTTTATATTTTATTAACTATATTCTTTTAATTGTACGAAAACTTGTTTTATATTTTAATGTTTGTGAATAATAAATGTTTTATGTTGTATTTTTGTCGTCTTTATTACAAATCTACTTTAACTAGAACTAAGTTATAAGTGAAGCAAGGTCTGGTAAAGTTTAAAATTATCAAGAAATTAAGTGATGAACTTCTCCTATTGAAAAGAAAATGAACAAAATTAAAAGTTTCAAATTTTATGGATTACGCTAGTCCACAAATAGCAAAAAAAACTCTTTCAACATCATTGTATATTTCTACCAACCAACTTTGAAACTTCTGGTTACCTTGGATTTATAAATTTAATATTAGATTTATTTAAAATGTTACCAAGTTTTCTGTCTCAAAATTTAAAATTTTTACAAATTTAAAAGCTACATCGGATACTTAATGTGTTGCACACATCCTTTTTAGGGCTTTACTGGGTTTTTTTCCACTAGGGTTTACCTCGATTTAAGTTCTATGCTGTGAGGTGACTTGAAGAGTTGGCCCCTAGCTTTTACTTCGATTATAATTCCCTCCCGGAAGACGACATGTACAGGCAGTTGCAGGGTGTACCACGATTTACGTTCTATGCCGAGAGACAATATGAAGAGTTGGTCACCAGCTTTTATTTCGATTATAATTCTCTCCCGGAAGACGACATGTACAGGCAGTTGCAGGGTGTACCACGATTTACGTTCTATGCCGAGAGACAATATGAAGAGTTGGTAACCAGCTTTTAATCCGATTATAATTCTCTCCCGGAAGACGATTTGTACAGGCAATCGCCGGGTGTACAACGATTTACGTTCTATGCCGGGAGGTGACTTGAAGAGTTGGTCACCAGCTTTTAATCCGATTATAATTCTCTCCCGGAAGACGATTTGTACAGGCAATCGCCGGGTGTACAACGATTTACGTTCTATGCCGAGAGACAATATGAAGAGTTGGTAACCAGCTTTTAATCCGATTATAATTCTCTCCCGGAAGACGATTTGTACAGGCAATCGCCGGGTGTACAACGATTTACGTTCTATGCCGAGAGACAATATGAAGAGTTGGTAACCAGCTTTTAATCCGATTATAATTCTCTCCCGGAAGACGATTTGTACAGGCAGTTGCAGGGTGTACCACGATTTACGTTCTATGCTGAGAGACAATATGAAGAGTTGGTAACCAGCTTTTAATCCGATTATAATTCTCTCCCGGAAGACGATTTGTACAGGCAATCGCCGGGTGTACAACGATTTACGTTCTATGCCGAGAGACAATATGAAGAGTTGGTAACCAGCTTTTAATCCGATTATAATTCTCTCCCGGAAGACGATTTGTACAGGCAATCGCCGGTTGTACAACGATTTACGTTATATGCCGGGAGGTGACTTGAAGAGTTGGTCACCAGCTTTTAATCCGATTATAATTCTCTCCCGGAAGACGATTTGTACAGGCAGTAGCCGGGTGTGCCACGATTTACGTTCTATGCCGAGAGACAATATGAAGAGTTGGTAACCAGCTTTTAATCCGATTATAATTCTCTCCCGGAAGACGATTTGTACAGGCAGTTGCAGGGTGTACCACGATTTACGTTCTATGCCGAGAGACAATATGAAGAGTTGGTAACCAGCTTTTAATCCGATTATAATTCTCTCCCGGAAGACGATTTGTACAGGCAGTTGCAGGGTGTACCACGATTTACGTTCTATGCCGAGAGACAATATGAAGAGTTGGTAACCAGCTTTTAATCCGATTATAATTCTCTTAGGAAGACGATTTGTACAGGCAATCGCCGGTTGTACCACGATTTACGTTCTATGCCGAGAGACAATATGAAGAGTTGGTCTCCAGCTTTTAATCCGATTATAATTCTCTCCCGGAAGACGATTTGTACAGGCAATCGCCTGGTGTACCACGATTTACGTTCTATGCCGAGAGACAATATGAAGAGTTGGTAACCAGCTTTTAATCCGATTATAATTCTCTCCCGGAAGACGATTTGTACAGGCAATCGCCGGGTGTACAACGATTTACGTTATATGCCGGGAGGTGACTTGAAGAGTTGGTCACCAGCTTTTAATCCGATTATAATTCTCTCCCGGAAGACGATTTGTACAGGCAGTCGCCGGGTGTACAACGATTTACGTTATATGCCGGGAGGTGACTTGAAGAGTTGGTCACCAGCTTTTAATCCGATTATAATTCTCTCCCGGAAGACGATTTGTACAGGCAGTCGCCGGGTGTACAACGATTTACGTTATATGCCGGGAGGTGACTTGAAGAGTTGGTCACCAGCTTTTAATCCGATTATAATTCTCTCCCGGAAGACGATTTGTACAGGCAGTCGCCGGGTGTACAACGATTTACGTTATATGCCGGGAGGTGACTTGAAGAGTTGGTCACCAGCTTTTAATCCGATTATAATTCTCTCCCGGAAGACGATTTGTACAGGCAATCGCCGGGTGTACAACGATTTACGTTCTATGCCGAGAGACAATATGAAGAGTTGGTAACCAGCTTTTAATCCGATTATAAAACTCTCCCGGAAGACGATTTGTACAGGCAGTCGCCGGGTGTACAACGATTTACGTTATATGCCGGGAGGTGACTTGAAGAGTTGGTCACCAGCTTTTAATCCGATTATAATTCTCTCCCGGAAGACGATTTGTACAGGCAATCGCCGGGTGTACAACGATTTACGTTCTATGCCGAGAGACAATATGAAGAGTTGGTAACCAGCTTTTAATCCGATTATAATTCTCTCCCGGAAGACGATTTGTACAGGCAGTCGCCGGGTGTACAACGATTTACGTTATATGCCGGGAGGTGACTTGAAGAGTTGGTCACCAGCTTTTAATCCGATTATAATTCTCTCCCGGAAGACGATTTGTACAGGCAGTTGCAGGGTGTACCACGATTTACGTTCTATGCCGAGAGACAATATGAAGAGTTGGTCTCCAGCTTTTAATCCGATTATAATTCTCTTAGGAAGACGATTTGTACAGGCAATCGCCGGTTGTACCACGATTTACGTTCTATGCCGAGAGACAATATGAAGAGTTGGTCTCCAGCTTTTAATCCGATTATAATTCTCTCCCGGAAGACGATTTGTACAGGCAATCGCCTGGTGTACCACGATTTACGTTCTATGCCGAGAGACAATATGAAGAGTTGGTAACCAGCTTTTAATCCGATTATAATTCTCTCCCGGAAGACGATTTGTACAGGCAATCGCCGGGTGTACAACGATTTACGTTATATGCCGGGAGGTGACTTGAAGAGTTGGTCACCAGCTTTTAATCCGATTATAATTCTCTCCCGGAAGACGATTTGTACAGGCAGTCGCCGGGTGTACAACGATTTACGTTATATGCCGGGAGGTGACTTGAAGAGTTGGTCACCAGCTTTTAATCCGATTATAATTCTCTCCCGGAAGACGATTTGTACAGGCAGTCGCCGGGTGTACAACGATTTACGTTATATGCCGGGAGGTGACTTGAAGAGTTGGTCACCAGCTTTTAATCCGATTATAATTCTCTCCCGGAAGACGATTTGTACAGGCAGTCGCCGGGTGTACAACGATTTACGTTATATGCCGGGAGGTGACTTGAAGAGTTGGTCACCAGCTTTTAATCCGATTATAATTCTCTCCCGGAAGACGATTTGTACAGGCAATCGCCGGGTGTACAACGATTTACGTTCTATGCCGAGAGACAATATGAAGAGTTGGTAACCAGCTTTTAATCCGATTATAAAACTCTCCCGGAAGACGATTTGTACAGGCAGTCGCCGGGTGTACAACGATTTACGTTATATGCCGGGAGGTGACTTGAAGAGTTGGTCACCAGCTGTTAATCCGATTATAATTCTCTCCCGGAAGACGATTTGTACAGGCAATCGCCGGGTGTACAACGATTTACGTTCTATGCCGAGAGACAATATGAAGAGTTGGTAACCAGCTTTTAATCCGATTATAATTCTCTCCCGGAAGACGATTTGTACAGGCAGTCGCCGGGTGTACAACGATTTACGTTATATGCCGGGAGGTGACTTGAAGAGTTGGTCACCAGCTTTTAATCCGATTATAATTCTCTCCCGGAAGACGATTTGTACAGGCAGTTGCAGGGTGTACCACGATTTACGTTCTATGCCGAGAGACAATATGAAGAGTTGGTAACCAGCTTTTAATCCGATTATAATTCTCTCCCGGAAGACGATTTGTACAGGCAGTTGCAGGGTGTACCACGATTTACGTTCTATGCCGAGAGACAATATGAAGAGTTGGTAACCAGCTTTTAATCCGATTATAATTCTCTTAGGAAGACGATTTGTACAGGCAATCGCCGGTTGTACCACGATTTACGTTCTATGCCGAGAGACAATATGAAGAGTTGGTCTCCAGCTTTTAATCCGATTATAATTCTCTCCCGGAAGACGATTTGTACAGGCAATCGCCTGGTGTACCACGATTTACGTTCTATGCCGAGAGACAATATGAAGAGTTGGTAACCAGCTTTTAATCCGATTATAATTCTCTCCCGGAAGACGATTTGTACAGGCAATCGCCGGGTGTACAACGATTTACGTTATATGCCGGGAGGTGACTTGAAGAGTTGGTCACCAGCTTTTAATCCGATTATAATTCTCTCCCGGAAGACGATTTGTACAGGCAGTCGCCGGGTGTACAACGATTTACGTTATATGCCGGGAGGTGACTTGAAGAGTTGGTCACCAGCTTTTAATCCGATTATAATTCTCTCCCGGAAGACGATTTGTACAGGCAGTCGCCGGGTGTACAACGATTTACGTTATATGCCGGGAGGTGACTTGAAGAGTTGGTCACCAGCTTTTAATCCGATTATAATTCTCTCCCGGAAGACGATTTGTACAGGCAGTCGCCGGGTGTACAACGATTTACGTTATATGCCGGGAGGTGACTTGAAGAGTTGGTCACCAGCTTTTAATCCGATTATAATTCTCTCCCGGAAGACGATTTGTACAGGCAATCGCCGGGTGTACAACGATTTACGTTCTATGCCGAGAGACAATATGAAGAGTTGGTAACCAGCTTTTAATCCGATTATAATTCTCTCCCGGAAGACGATTTGTACAGGCAGTCGCCGGGTGTACAACGATTTACGTTATATGCCGGGAGGTGACTTGAAGAGTTGGTCACCAGCTTTTAATCCGATTATAATTCTCTCCCGGAAGACGATTTGTACAGGCAATCGCCGGGTGTACAACGATTTACGTTCTATGCCGAGAGACAATATGAAGAGTAGGTAACCAGCTTTTAATCCGATTATAATTCTCTCCCGGAAGACGATTTGTACAGGCAGTCGCCGGGTGTACAACGATTTACGTTATATGCCGGGAGGTGACTTGAAGAGTTGGTCACCAGCTTTTAATCCGATTATAATTCTCTCCCGGAAGACGATTTGTACAGGCAGTTGCAGGGTGTACCACGATTTACGTTCTATGCCGAGAGACAATATGAAGAGTTGGTAACCAGCTTTTAATCCGATTATAATTCTCTCCCGGAAGACGATTTGTACAGGCAGTTGCAGGGTGTACCACGATTTACGTTCTATGCCGAGAGACAATATGAAGAGTTGGTAACCAGCTTTTAATCCGATTATAATTCTCTTAGGAAGACGATTTGTACAGGCAATCGCCGGTTGTACCACGATTTACGTTCTATGCCGAGAGACAATATGAAGAGTTGGTCTCCAGCTTTTGATCCGATTATAATTCTCTCCCGGAAGACGATTTGTACAGGCAATCGCCTGGTGTACCACGATTTACGTTCTATGCCGAGAGACAATATGAAGAGTTGGTAACCAGCTTTTAATCCGATTATAATTCTCTCCCGGAAGACGATTTGTACAGGCAATCGCCGGGTGTACAACGATTTACGTTATATGCCGGGAGGTGACTTGAAGAGTTGGTCACCAGCTTTTAATCCGATTATAATTCTCTCCCGGAAGACGATTTGTACAGGCAGTCGCCGGGTGTACAACGATTTACGTTATATGCCGGGAAGTGACTTGAAGAGTTGGTCACCAGCTTTTAATCCGATTATAATTCTCTCCCGGAAGACGATTTGTACAGGCAGTCGCCGGGTGTACAACGATTTACGTTATATGCCGGGAGGTGACTTGAAGAGTTGGTCACCAGCTTTTAATCCGATTATAATTCTCTCCCGGAAGACGATTTGTACAGGCAGTCGCCGGGTGTACAACGATTTACGTTATATGCCGGGAGGTGACTTGAAGAGTTGGTCACCAGCTTTTAATCCGATTATAATTCTCTCCCGGAAGACGATTTGTACAGGCAATCGCCGGGTGTACAACGATTTACGTTCTATGCCGAGAGACAATATGAAGAGTTGGTAACCAGCTTTTAATCCGATTATAATTCTCTCCCGGAAGACGATTTGTACAGGCAGTCGCCGGGTGTACAACGATTTACGTTATATGCCGGGAGGTGACTTGAAGAGTTGGTCACCAGCTTTTAATCCGATTATAATTCTCTCCCGGAAGACGATTTGTACAGGCAATCGCCGGGTGTACAACGATTTACGTTCTATGCCGAGAGACAATATGAAGAGTTGGTAACCAGCTTTTAATCCGATTATAATTCTCTCCCGGAAGACGATTTGTACAGGCAGTCGCCGGGTGTACAACGATTTACGTTATATGCCGGGAGGTGACTTGAAGAGTTGGTCACCAGCTTTTAATCCGATTATAATTCTCTCCCGGAAGACGATTTGTACAGGCAATCGCCGGGTGTACAACGATTTACGTTCTATGCCGAGAGACAATATGAAGAGTTGGTAACCAGCTTTTAATCCGATTATAATTCTCTCCCGGAAGACGATTTGTACAGGCAATCGCCGGGTGTACAACGATTTACGTTATATGCCGGGAGGTGACTTGAAGAGTTGGTCACCAGCTTTTAATCCGATTATAATTCTCTCCCGGAAGACGATTTGTACAGGCAATCGCCGGGTGTACAACGATTTACGTTATATGCCGGGAGGTGACTTGAAGAGTTGGTCACCAGCTTTTAATCCGATTATAATTCTCTCCCGGAAGACGATTTGTACAGGCAATCGCCGGGTGTACAACGATTTACGTTCTATGCCGAGAGACAATATGAAGAGTTGGTCACCAGCTTTTAATCCGATTATAATTCTCTCCCGGAAGACGATTTGTACAGGCAGTCGCCGGGTGTACAACGATTTACGATCTATGCCGGGAGGTGACTTGAAGAGTTGGTCACCAGCTTTTAATCCGATTATAATTCTCTCCCGGAAGACGATTTGTACAGGCAATCGCCGGGTGTACAACGATTTATGTTCTATGCCGAGAGACGACATGAAGAGTTGGTCACCAGCTTTTAATCCGATTATAATTCCCTTCCGGAAGACGACTTGTACAGGCAATCGCCGGGTGTACAACGATTTACGTTCTATGCCGGGAGGTGACTTGAAGAGTTGTTCACCAGCTTTTATTTCGATTATAATTGTCTTCCGGAAGACGATTTGTACAGGCAGTCGCCGGGTGTACCACGATTTATGTTATATGCCCGGAGGTGACTTGAAGAGTTGGTCACCAGCTTTTAATCCGATTATAATTTTCTCCCGGAAGACGATTTGTACAGGCAATCGCCGGGTGTACCACGATTTATGTTCTATGCCGAGAGACAACATGAATAGTTGTTCACCAGCTTTTAATCCGATTATAATTCTCTCCCGGAAGACGATTTGTACAGGCAATCGCCGGGTGTACAACGATTTATGTTCTATGGCGAGAGACAACATGAATAGTTGGTCACCAGCTTTAATCCGATTATAATTCTCTCCCAGAAGACGATTTATACAGGCAATCGCCGGTTGTACCACGATTTACGTTCTATGCCGAGAGACAACATGAAGAGTTGGTCTCCAGCTTTTAATCCGATTATAATTCTCTCCCGGAAGACGATTTGTACAGGCAATCGCCTGGTGTACCACGATTTACGTTCTATGCCGAGAGACAACATGAAGAGTTGGTCACCAGCTTTTAATCCGATTATAATTCTCTCCCGGAAGACGATTCGTACAGGCAATCGCCGGTTGTACCACGATTTACGTTCTATGCCGAGAGACAACATGAAGAGTTGGTCTCCAGCTTTTAATCCGATTATAATTCTCTCCCGGAAGACGATTTGTACAGGCAATCGCCTGGTTTACCACGATTTACGTTCTATGCCGAGAGACAACACGAAGAGTTGGTCTCCAGCTTTTAATCCGATTATAATTCTCTCCCGGAAGACGATTTGTACAGGCAATCGCCGGTTATACCATGATTTACTTTCTATGCCGAGAGACAACATGAAGAGTTGGTCACCAGCTTTTAATCCGATTATAATTCTCTCCCGGAAGACGATTTGTACAGGCAATCGCCGGGTGTACCACGATTTACGTTCTATGCCGAGAGACAACATGAAGAGTTGGTCACCAGCTTTTAATCCGATTATAATTCACTCCCGGAAGACGATTTGTACAGGCAATCGCCGGTTGTACCACGATTTACGTTCTATGCCGAGAGACAATATGAAGAGTTGGTAACCAGCTTTTAATCCGATTATAATTCTCTCCCGGAAGACGATTTGTACAGGCAATCGCCGGTTGTACCACGATTTACGTTCTATGCCGAGAGACAACATGAAGAGTTGGTCTCCAGCTTTTAATCCGATTATAATTCTCTTAGGAAGACGATTTGTACAGGCAATCGCCGGTTGTACCACGATTTACGTTCTATGCCGAGAGACAATATGAAGAGTTGGTAACCAGCTTTTAATCCGATTATAATTCTCTCCCGGAAGACGATTTGTACAGGCAATCGCCGGTTGTACCACGATTTACGATCTATGCCGAGAGACAACACGAAGAGTTGGTCACCAGCTTTTAATCCGATTATAATTCTCTCCCGGAAGACGATTTGTACAGGCAATCGCCGGTTGTACCACGATTTACGATCTATGCCGAGAGACAATATGAAGAGTTGGTAACCAGCTTTTAATCCGATTATAATTTTCTCCCGGAAGACGATTTGTACAGGCAATCGCCGGTTGTACCACGATTTACGATCTATGCCGAGAGACAACATGAAGAGTTGGTCACCAGCTTTTAATCCGATTATAATTCTCTCCCGGAAGACGATTTGTACAGGCAATCGCCGGTTGTACCACGATTTACGTTATGCCGAGAGACAACATGAAGAGTTGGTCACCAGCTTTTAATCCGATTATAATTCTCTCCCGGAAGACGATTTGTACAGGCAATCGCCGGGTGTACCACGATTTACGTTCTATGCCGAGAGACAACATGAAGAGTTGTTCACCAGCTTTTAATCCGATTATAATTCTCTCCCGGAAGACGATTTGTACAGGCAATCGCCTGGTTGTACCACGATTTACGTTCTATGCCGAGAGACAATATGAAGAGTTGGTAACCAGCTTTTAATCCGATTATAATTCTCTCCCGGAAGACGATTTGTACAGGCAATCGCCGGTTGTACCACGATTTACGTTCTATGCCGAGAGACAATATGAAGAGTTGGTAACCAGCTTTTAATCCGATTATAATTCTCTCCCGGAAGACGATTTGTACAGGCAATCGCCGGTTGTACCACGATTTACGTTCTATGCCGAGAGACAATATGAAGAGTTGGTAACCAGCTTTTAATCCGATTATAATTCTCTCCCGGAAGACGATTTGTACAGGCAATCGCCGGTTGTACCACGATTTACGTTCTATGCCGAGAGACAATATGAAGAGTTGGTAACCAGCTTTTAATCCGATTATATTTCTCTCCCGGAAGACGTTTTGTACAGGCAATCGCCGGTTATACCACGATTTACTTTCTATGCCGAGAGACAACATGAAGAGTTGGTCGCCAGCTTTTAATCCGATTATAATTCTCTCCCGGAAGACGATTTGTACAGGCAATCGCCGGTTGTACCACGATTTACGTTCTATGCCGAGAGACAACATGAAGAGTTGGTCACCAGCTTTTAATCCGATTATAATTCTCTCCCAGAAGACGATTTGTACAGGCAATCGCCGGGTGTACCTCGATTTACGTTCTATGCCGAGAGACAACATGAAGAGTTGGTCACCAGCTTTTAATCCGATTATAATTCTCTCCCAGAAGACGATTTGTACAGGCAATCGCCGGTTGTACCACGATTTACGATCTATGCCGAGAGACAACATGAAGAGTTGGTCACCAGCTTTTAATCCGATTATAATTCTCTCCCGGAAGACGATTTGTACAGGCAATCGCCGGGTGTACCACGATTTACGATCTATGCCGAGAGACAACATGAAGAGTTGGTCACCAGCTTTTAATCCGATTATAATTCTCTCCCGGAAGACGATTTGTACAGGCAATCGCCGGGTGTACCACGATTTACGATCTATGCCGAGAGACAACATGAAGAGTTGGTCACCAGCTTTTAATCCGATTATAATTCTCTCCCAGAAGACGATTTGTACAGGCAATCGCCGGTTGTACCACGATTTACGATCTATGCCGAGAGACAACATGAAGAGTTGGTCACCAGCTTTTAATCCGATTATAATTCTCTCCCGGAAGACGATTTGTACAGGCAATCGCCGGGTGTACCACGATTTACGTTCTATGCCGAGAGACAACATGAAGAGTTGGTCACCAGCTTTTAATCCGATTATAATTCTCTCCCGGAAGACGATTTGTACAGGCAATCGCCGGTTATACCACGATTTACTTTCTATGCCGAGAGACAACATGAAGAGTTGGTCACCAGCTTTTAATCCGATTATAATTCTCTCCCGGAAGACGATTTGTACAGGCAATCGCCGGTTATACCACGATTTACTTTCTATGCCGAGAGACAACATGAAGAGTTGGTCACCAGCTTTTAATCCGATTATAATTCTCTCCCGGAAGACGATTTGTACAGGCAATCGCCGGTTATACCACGATTTACTTTCTATGCCGAGAGACAACATGAAGAGTTGGTCACCAGCTTTTAATCCGATTATAATTCTCTCCCGGAAGACGATTTGTACAGGCAATCGCCGGGTGTACCACGATTTACGTTCTATGCCGAGAGACAACATGAAGAGTTGGTCACCAGCTTTTAATCCGATTATAATTCTCTCCCGGAAGACGATTTGTACAGGCAATCGCCGGTTGTACAACGATTTATGTTTCATTCCAGAAGGCGACTTGAATAGTTAGCAGCCGGGTCTTACATTGAATTCCTTGATGACGGGAGTGCTGATGAACTGCAGGTTAAGGAAAGACAGCTGTGTCTAGTCAAGACTGCTGTGTTGATGATTCCAAGATAGTTTAAGGGACTGAAGTTATGAGATTAAAAATAATTCGTTGTGAATTGGAGAGAACTCTGGTAGAGCTTTAGGTAGTGAGAATCTAGAAAGGAACGGTTCTAACAGAGTTTACTTGTGTTTTAGCCGTTAGGCGTTTTGTGGGTGATGAATCTGAGTGATTTTCATTTACGCGTCAGGCGTTATGAACAATGTTCCTAGATTTATTTAATATGGCACATATACTAGAAATTATTGCTCTTCTTTAAGAATATTAATTGTAACTTTGAAAAACAGAATGACTATCTTCTCATTACAACTATTAAATCGAATCCTACATCTTTGACCTACTGATTTCTTGGAAACGATACAACGCTTTTGAATTTTAATTGCACCATTGTTATCAAGGGAATGTTAATCGACATGTCGCATGACTATCTTTTTTCCGAAGTAGACTTCTATATCTTAGACCTAAGGTAACTATCAATATTTTAGAATAAATCAAAAATTAGAGTTTCTACCTCTATAATAAATAGTATCATTGAATAACCCTTTATATATAAATTGTAGAAAAAAATTAGGGGCGAAGGGATTTTACAACCACTCTGTATAGAAAAGAATATTTGAATGTTAACTTAACTATAGCTAACAGCATACCTCAGAGATATGAATACAATTTGTTAATTTTATGATTTAATTAATGTTGCATTTTTTAACTGAAGAACCTTCAATGATCAATATCATAACGTCAGGATAATATGCCATTTAAAATAAATAACGAACTATAAAGACAATTTTTGAATCTATATGATCAAATAACTAATTTTGAATTTTAATTTTTGTAATAATTTATGTATGTTAAATTTATTCTAATTTGATTTTGGTTCATTAAAAACACAAGCTTTATATTATTATTATTTGTGTTCTAACATTTATTCATTTATATAGAAGGAAATTCCAGAAAGGAAAGATTCAGATATAACAAATTGATAAAATTATCTTTAGTTGAAGTCAAAAAGGTAATTTAAAATTAAAATTCATAGCTCAAAGGCAGTGTGGGTTATTGTAAGAAGTGTGCATATATAGATGTTTTATTGAAAGTTAAGTATGAATTGACTAACAAATTGTTTTCAACAAAATAGTGATCTGTGACTATTATTGAAATATCATCCGACTAGTTATAGCATATACACAGAAAATGATCTACTAAAAATATAATCTGATAAATAACAATGTTTTCAAGAATAGAACGAAGTTTAATGCAATATATTTTAATTAATTTTCAGATTACTTCAATAAATTAGATGTCATTGATAAAATACCTATTTCTTTGGAAATATCAAAGATGAATCCTATTTTATAATAATCAAAAGAAAATAAGTTATGTACTATAATTAATTATGCTACATTAAAACACAAGGAGAAAAATCAACACTCATGATATTAACCAACCAATATACCCTCTATGGCACAAAATCACTTTAGGTCTACTTATGGTATTTTTAATTGCATGGGGTTAGGCGATCCCATCGCTCAGTGGAAAATCCACCGCAAACAGCTCATCGGTCTATTGGTCTAAAGGGAAAGCAACTGATAAAGCTTCTAGCCAAGAATGCATAGATAAAGAGCTGGATGAAATGAAACAGGGAGAGGTTCGACCTATTTCGGAAAGAGGGGACAAATGTCTGAAAATCAGGATCACCTCACTTCACTGGTTCACTCGACGATGCTACTAGGGAACTGAGCGAGACTGAAAGTAAACTTAACTAATCTCACCACTGCCCGAGGAACAGAGGCCGTCAAACCCAAATTCCAGGATGACCCTTACTCTTAAGGAACGAGAATGGAAGGTACTTGCTTTTGTATATGAGCTGCACTGTTATGTCTTCAATGACTCTTCCAATGGTAATCTTTAATGTAATGTACCTATAAAAGTAACAGTTTCATATAACGCTAAACATAAAAACATCGTTTCATCATTGACTGTTCATTTATCACCGTTAGTTATATTTCATCTGTTTCGATAAAAGTTCTTGAAGTTAGGAGTTGTAATGATATATTACAGATATCAACGGCAATTAAAACATTGCTGTAGTCAGATTTATTTATTATTAGTTAGATTTTTGTCAGCAATTTAGTCCTATTGAAATCACGAAGTCGTTTAATTAAAATTCTTGTGATTTATTTTGAGATATTTATAAATCTATTTCATGATTGATTAATATTAAGTTTTTTTGTATAGCAATTGAACAATATTCATTTGTGTTTTCTGCCAAATAATTAATTGTGAATTATAACTTTGATTTGCTATTTATACCACAGAGTTTGGGTTATATATTTTAATGTTTCATCAAAATTATAAAATTCTGCTTTTTACAACATGTCCTTCGTAGTGTTTATTGATAACTTCTGAATCGACATTTAGGGAGATGACAAAGAGATTTTGTTTTGGTTTGGACATTTGATCAAAATTTCAAAGCAGTTAATTTCTAGAACAATTTCTTTTTTTAAAGAAGTTACCGGTGATTAAAAATTGTAAGCTATGGCGAATCAATTCAAGGTACATAATTAAGAGTCTTAAAATACCAAAGTACCAATTTTGAACAAAATAGTCAAACCGTTTTTGAAAAATCATTGCGATACAGACATTTTGCAAGAATAAAACATTTTTTGAGTTCAAGGTTTTATAAATTTACATTAAATTTTAACAAAATGTTGCTTCTAGGTACCAAAAAGTTTCATCTTCCTGAGCACTGTGTAGTTCATTTTGATATTTTTCAAATCAAAATCCTATTGTAATTTTATGCTGTTGAACCACATTTTGTTTAAATTTGTATTTTCTTATTGTAATAATTTTAAGAATTCTCTTCGTCATTAGTTACAATGTCTCTATATAATTGGAACAACATATAATAAATAAATATAACTTTTCTATGTAGAAATTTTCATTTAACAATATTTTAAACCAATAATTAACATTTCTTTCATTTTTAGGAG